>CM065668.1:11391945-11701945 GCA_033220385.1 Triplophysa yarkandensis
ATAAGTGGCAAGTAAAAAACTGTCTGTCTTTCTCATGTCTAACAGATGAGATGAGTCAGCATATTTCATCTACTGTGAATTCAACACAACCACATGAATTACAGCCCCTCCTTCATTTAACTGTCCAGATGAACAGGGCTACTGCTATTTCTAAGATTATAGTCAAAGCGCATTTTCCTACAAACCCACTCAATCATTGGTCAGCGTGTGTTTAGAAATCTTGTTGCAGCGCTTTTGTTATGTTTGGTAGGGAGTCAGTTATTCCCTGACCTATAGTTTTCCATCTGTTGAACAAGCTTGTTTTAGACTCATATGTGATTTTGATTTAGAATTTTAGACTTAAAAATTGAAATATGAATTAAGTAAAACAATCATTGGCACTGTTAGAAGAAGCTATTTTTATGTTAACATCTCCAATCATACCTCAACTTTTTGCAATACCTCATTGGGTTTTAAGCTTAATATATAACCTAGAGTCTGTTGCTGGTAATATTAACCTATCAGATTTATCTCAAACGAATGGCCAAACAAGTATATAAAACAGAAACATGGACCTCACATGACATGAATTGCAATTTAAAGTTTTAACTTCTGTCATCATATCCTGACCTTCTTGACATGTATGACTTTCGGTTTTCTGCAGAAAACAAAATGTATTGAAAAATGTAACTAATTTGCAAACATTTATATATGGATTTTGTGTCCATACAATAGAAATGATTTTGGTGCCCCTGCTGTTCGATTACCATATTTTTTCAAAATATCTTCTTATGCATCTGTATAGTAAGTCGTACAGGTTTGAAACATCAAGAAAGTGAATGGTAAATGTCAGAATTTTTATTTTTGGGTGAACTCTCACTTTAAATCCACCCGTCTCATTCACCTGTATTTAAAAACCTAATGTATTTAAAAAAAAGATTAGATCCATTTAATTAATATGTTTCTTGCTTGGACATCACACCTAGTTTGCCCCTGATTTCAAGCAGGTTTAAAACCTCCCTGCAGATATCCAAGACTATGGTAACACATAAGACTTTCTGTTCTCAGGGAATTTGACCTTTGTCTTTTAATAACTTAAATCAAGTTAATTTAGATGAAATTAAACTTGATAAGATCTGAGTTAATGGAGCCATTAGGAGACGGCAGTCGGCGTGACTTCATACTTTCCAAGTTGTGGCTTGGATTGCAAGTTAGTAATGTCTGTAAAACAGATCAAGTTTTAAAATCCTCAGTGGTTGGCTGGCAATAGTAATCTTGTGGTACACAGAAAATTACCCTCACTTATTACTAAAGAAATATCATAATGCAAAATCTAATAAATAATGAACTTAGCTGTCAGAGAGATGCCGCATGGATGCAGACAAATGTTTTGTGGCCCATATAGCTGATGAAAATTAACATTCAATTTTTTTTCAGCCTGAGTTATGTTACCATGTTACAATGTCATTTTCTTCTTGGAGCCTTTGACTGTGGAAATAAAGACAGAATTTTCACATTCAGAATTGAACAGTCAGTTTTATGTTTGAGGCACTGTTACCTGAAAGTGTAAAAGACTACACAAGATAAAAAGCCATATTCATCCTTTCTCCAGTGTGCTACCACAATGAAGCAACACTCTGTAATGTTAAAATGTGGTCAACTTCACAGACGTGACTCAAATGGATCAGATTCACATTTACAGCAATGAATCATAAATCTAAGCCAAAGCAAACTAGTAATTTCTCTGAGTAAGCATTTGTGTTATTACAGAGGTATCTGGTTGTTACAGGTTGCCAACTTTCTAGCAAAATTCTCTTGTTCGGCAAGAGTCATCACAGTGACTGGTAGGTAAAATGTATATACACTGCTATGAATATAGATCCCTTGCTTTTATCTGTGCTTGGTTGTATTGGTTTGAGAATGTTTACTTTAAATTGTACACAATAATTAAATTCACATTTCGCTAATGTTTAAAATCCAAGCAAATGAATCAATTAATCGATGGCAATAATTCTTGAACTGTTGCCCGATGTAATCCTTGCTTTATTATGAAACACTGGGTCATTCACAGAGAGATATGTTTAAATTGAGTGAATATGTGACACTTGATCTAGTTCCTGTTCTTTTAAATCAATTCTAATTAAAATGTGTAACTATGAACTGTAAAACCACTAAAGACACATTGCCAGGGTATAAAGACCATTGATAATGTGTGTTTAGTTTTTTTCCATTTCCTACCTCATAACTACAGTTTTTTCATAAAAGCAAAAACAGAATAACATTGTAATGGAAAATTAAGAAATCTTAATTGATTCAATAATTTAAATAGCATAAGTAGTCATATTCTTTTAAAGACATAGCACACATGAGTCTATTTGTAACAAACCTATATACATAACAGAAGACTACATGCTTGCCACTAAAGAGTTTTGGTCCCCATTGGCTACAATGGTATAGTCAAAAGATCCCAGGACTTTTTGCAGTCACCCATTTTTCAAAATATCTGATTTTGTGTTTGGA
Source organism: Triplophysa yarkandensis (assembly GCA_033220385.1). Classification (NCBI taxonomy): domain Eukaryota; kingdom Metazoa; phylum Chordata; class Actinopteri; order Cypriniformes; family Nemacheilidae; genus Triplophysa; species Triplophysa yarkandensis. Next base: position 11,394,445 of record CM065668.1, read on the forward strand.
ACGAAAAATCTAAAATATTTGTCCAACTCTGATAGTCAGTGGGGTATGACCTGTTTGGTAACAAGCATTCTTCCAAATATCTTTCTCCGTGTAACAGAACAAAGAAATATATTCATATTTTAAACTCAAATGTGAGTTTATTTTAAAATGTAGTGTGTTAAAACTGTCCTCCTGTATTCGACTTTTAGAGGGTTTAACTTTCCTCCATCCCCTTGCATCAAGGGACAAATGAGAAACTGAACCCTGTTGGTTGGGAGAGTGGGTTGATCAAACATCCTGCGCGTTTATTCCTCCACTCTCTTTCACTCTCTCTCTCTTTTCTCTTCTTCCCCGGACAGAGCACACATCATCCATCATCTACAGCATTTATCAGACTATCCTCCATATCTTCATCACAGCATAAAGAAGGAAACCGGACTGAAACCAGGAACCTCGTCAGAGGTAGGTCTATATTAATCCAACATGTATTCAGGAGTCATGTAAGACAATGCAAATTGTCAGGTGGATTTTTATTTTTGGACTTTTTGTTTAAGGTTAAGTAGACGAGTGCTCTTGGTTTTTGTCAATTAAATCACAGTGCTTCTTTAATGAATGAGATTAAATACTGAATATTCATGTTGCATCAGCACATGTGCATTATGTGGCACTGTTTGAGTTTATACAATTGTTATAATGTCTTGTTTTTGATAATAGATGGGTCACCACATGTGTTCCCATAATGTGTGCAGTTGAGTGATATGGTTGATAGGTTGTCTGTGTTGGATAGCACAAAAGTATTTAATCTGATCCTTCTGTTGAGGACAAGACACATGTTTCTGACATATATTTAAAAAAGTGTTTTTAGATGTATTCTTAAATGCATTGAATGAACAAAAAGAATTATGAAAAATGGGGTTAAGGGGGTAGTTCACCCCAAAATTAAAATTCTTTCATCCTCTTGTCATGTCTAACCTATATGGTTTTCTTCCTAATTTTAAGAACATTGATAATAAAAAAACATAAGTCCCAATTTACTTCTATTGTATGAACACAACACCAGTGCAAATCAATGGAGATCAATGTTTTTCAATGAATTATTTTTCCAAATATCTACTGTTGTTTAGAAGATAGCAAGGCTTGAAATATCATAAGAACAGTTTTATAGGTGTTGCATTATTTGATAGAGATGATAAATTGATGGAAATGCACCTGCTATAGTTTTCTTCTGTATTCATTTCAAGGCATTACTATGTTGTAGTTATATTTTTGCATTGATTTTTGTCTTACTACATATTATGAAATACATGTTCCCAGTTTTAAAATGTCATCCTTGTGGTCCAGATAGGTTTTAATGCCCCAAGTCTGTTCATTATGCCAGTGTCAGAGTTTGCTTGGTTTAGCCCCTGAAAACAGAATCTCTTCATCCTAAGATTTAGATTTAAGATTAAAAGGCTTTGTAAAAGCTCTGTAAGCAACAAAAAATCTAAATAAGAGATGTCTGCCACACACCTGGTAGATGATTTTGCTTTGTGGAACAAACTAAGCATTAATCCAGGTGCCAACTTGCATTCGAGAAATAATTTATATTTGGTCTACAGATGCAGTTATTGTCAACTTTCTTTCTATTGAGATATTTGCCGTAAGTAGATTTCAGTAGAGTTTAAAATGCTTTATTAGCCGTTGAGTTCCACATCAGTCGATACATACAATAGTCCATAGAGAAATCACATGGCTTGTTTCCATATAGATAAAGTACATCTTTATATATAACTGTCAAGCTGTTTTATTAAGAAACGCTGGCCTTTAAACTATCTGAAACTTGAATTTCTTTCAATTGAATTCGGCTGTGAGACATCCACACTTATCATTGGGTGTATTTCTGGTTAAAAGTGGACTCATATCTTTCATCACTTAGTTGTCGTATATAGATATTTCTCTTCAATTATTGTTCTTAGTTTAAATTACCTGTCCAAAAGTCTATAGCTGAAAAAAACCATAAATCCCTCATAAATCCCTGCAGGGCACATCTGACCTAGTTTACAGCAGTCATCACAATTTCAAATGACTCCAATGTGAAAAGGAATTAGACAATCGTGATAACTCACAGGGAAAGCAAATGTCAGCAAAACATGGTTGCTTTTATAGACCCAAAGTATGGTCTCCATGCATTCAGTTTTTATTCAGGCAATTCTTTTTCTTTTAAATTGATTATGTTATTAAGGTCAGGCACAAATAGTGTTCAACAGCTATTTTCATAAGAAAAAGCATTTTTCCTGTTTGTGAAAATAAAATAAAACCAAAACTTTCTTCAGCAAGGAGAGGAGGACAATTTATATAAAAGAAATTATTAAACTTAATAATTGATTGCATAAAAAGGTTTTTGTTGCTGTTCATGCTGTTTGGTTGAGTTTTCAAACTTAGTGCACTATTCAGATCCCAGGTCTTTTTAAAGCTCGTATAATGACCAGCCAGTCCACACATGAGCCAGATCCACCACAGCCTACTTTCCTTAATAACACGTCAGATATCTCTCTCTCCCTCTCTTGCTCCCACCCTCTCCCTTTCTCTCTCCATCTCTGCAGTGCTTGTTGCCCAAGTGATGGACAAAGTCACACTGAAATATGCAATGTTAGAAGGGTGGGTGTGGTATCAGGGGCACGGAGATAACAGACAGTATGTGGAAGTTAGAGAAAACCTACATTACAAGATGGTAAATTGAAAGCGGCTAATAGAGCTGCATACCACAGTGAGTGATGTATGTGTTTGTGGGAAAAAGCTTTGTGTACTTTTGTGCTTTCTTTAAAAGTCTGAGACTGCTGATGGAAAATCTGGCGTATTGAATATGTTCCTATGAAAAGTACATTTCAGTAAACGGTTTAAAGTCATTGGTACATCATATGATCCTTGACATAAATGAAACATATTTCGATTATCCAAGGTTATCCAAGTTCCCAATTTAAGCCAAATCTTTAAGAATTGTAAGATTCATTTACCATCTACATAATCACCACTGTGATGTCTTCAAAGGAGCCACTCCTCTTTTTCGTTCATCCTGCTTGGACTATTGTGACCTCACATCACTGTTTCCCCAGGTGAAGTCATTCTGTATTCCAGACAGGCATCTGTAAAGTTGCATTCATAAGCATTTTTGAGGTTGCTGGGCCTTGTCCTCCATGTTTGTCCTCACGGCAATCTGGCTTTTCTCTTGGTTTATGGAAATGTGGTTGCGTCTGATGTTAATGCAGTCAAGAAAACTGAAAAAAATTACCAAACCTCTCACAACAGATACACGTGGCATCAGGTAAACCAAGGTTGTATTAAGTTGATGCAAATCTGTTATATTGTGTAAAATACAGCCATGCTAAGTGCAGCTGTGCAATGATGCTTCTGAGTTATTATATTTCCTTTCTAGAGGGGTTTCTGACAAAATGCCACTAAATAATAAGCTTAAGCCAAAGGCAATGTCCAAGAGCACTTTTAAAGGAGGAACTGTATGTGAACGTGCACACACATTGCCTCTGCATGGCAGTAGTATTTAACTTCAGTTCATCTATCCAAATTCAGGTCATCCAGTTCATGCCAGTTTCCCTCGCTCTCTGTCTTTTCTTTTTATTCCAGTCGAGTATACCGTTTCCATGTGCCCATTACTCTGCCTCTCTAAAATGCACCATAGCATCAGAACTTCCTGCCCTGGTGTGTCTGAGGCTTTTGTGCTCATAATTCTGCTTTTCTGGGCTCTGTAGCTTCTGTCTTGTGCTTACTGTAAACCACTTCTGTGAGATTTCGGGATCAGAGAGCTTAGGGGTCATATCTACACTTCCTTCTCAATTGAAAACAAGAGATAGAAAGGTTACATCAAGGATGTGGGCATTTGTTGTTTTTACTGGGCAACACAGAAATGTTGCTGTTCTTGCACAGTGGCTGATTAAAATGTGACGACATGAGGCTGTAAAGAATTCTGCGTGTTCCCCAGACCAAATCATTAACATTAAAAAGGCATACAGCCATGGGTAAAATTGAGACGGATCCATGTGTTCCTTTAATCAGGATTTGTAGATGTATTGTGGCCATTAAAATCCCAACAGCAAGATGAAAAGTTGACAGCCTGTCAAGACGCATCACTCTGTAGTAACATTTTAGGTTAATCATTGAATTTCTTTTTCTTATTACATATACAAATATTAATTATATGTTTCTTTAAGGTGAACGTAAACTTTTGTTATTTTGACATAACGAGTTGTGATTGTGCCAACGGTTCTTGTTTTGGGATTCGACAGTAAAGTTAGAGAAAGATCACACCTCTCACCATAACGTGAACACAAACAATCGGTTTGCTGAATTACTACACTTTTTTGTCAGATTAGTTTCAATTACCATCTAGTTAACAAAGCTAAACAGCATTACCTTTTGTGTAATAAGTTACAGAAACTGTTAAATGCATCACCTTAATAATAAAATAAAAACACTGGTTGTGGTCCATAATTAACACCTTCTCCAGACAAAGAGGGAACTGCTCCATCTTTCAAGAATAATCTTTATGTAAATCCGGCATTAAACCGATGGATATTGATGAAGCTGTCATCAGTAAAATGTGCTGGACATAGTTTTACATGTGGATTCTAATTTTTGGGAACCAAGTAAAACAAACATAAATAGTAATCATCGAGTAAGCACATTTAAGTACAGCGTCCCTGGGAAAGCCAAACAAAGATGATTGTCATCGGGGATGAAAATAACAGCGTTTTAACCGACATGGCGACAAACAAACACACTCTACAAACGCAACTCTTCCTCTTCTCAGTAGGAGCACAACAAGACCATGTCCCTTTTTTGTGTGTTCCTGTGGGCGGATTGTATCCGTAATAGTGATGTCACCAAAGAAGGAAGTACAGGGATGTAGTCCAAACCGGCCGTTTTATGTAGGCGATTTCTGTAAAATAAAATATCTTGCTTGCCGTTGAACTTTGAGCTTTATAATTGTAAAGATGTTATTTATACTCTAACAACAACATTATACACGTATTAAAGTTTGAAACATGGAATCACTTAGAACAGGACCTTTAACATTTAACATCAAGGATAAGTGATACCTAAAGGTTGTACTCTTTAATTTTGGTTGGTTGTAAAAGATTTTGTCCAAAGGGAGAAAAGTAACTATTATATGGTTTAAAGACAGACATTCTTGTAAACATCCTGTTTTTAAAATAACTTGAAGTCAATGATGTTAAATTAATGTAATCAACTTCCACTTCCTCAATATCACATTCCTTTTTATTTAAAAGTTGACTGCATACAGAACCTGAATGTTCAATGATTTGTTTTTGCTTTCCTGGGTTATTTTTTGTGTTTTATTAATGGTTTACTACAAGTGTCTATGCACCAGTGTTCTGTAGTTCTCTTCTCTTGCTTTTCCTATGAGCCATGTCTATGGAATTCATTCAGTCTTAACAAACAGTATTTCACTGGATCTAGCAGGTGGTCTTTTATTTATTTATTACAGCCTGTCTTGAACATCTAGTCGCTGAAAAACATTTCCTTTCACTAAGGCGTTTAGCTAAACACAGCCTATATTGTGCTGTCTAAAGAGTGTTTAAAGACAGGTGCATAAAGATGAGACAAGAGGAGATAGATGTACTGGTATAGACATGATCATGTGTCCAAAAGATACTTGGTTTGTTTCGTGAATCGTCTGAATTCTGAGCACATACAAGAGGGCCTGAAGACTCCAAGAATCGGAATCGTGCCAGCTGGACTTCGCAAAGAGTTGCCAAATCCCTCTTGTCAAGCAAACCCTTGACTAACCTGGAAATAAAAAAAGGCTTGTAAAAAGGCAAAGCAACACATAAACTGCCTTTAAGGATAAGTAAAACAAATAAAAGTGTTATTTTTTACAAATTATACTTTTGCGGAGTCACCGCGTGTGAAGAATAAACATACCCTTTTCAAAGTATGTTGTCAGTCTGCCGTGAAAATAATTTTTTGGTCTTTTTGACCATCCTGTTTGGTTTTCTGTTCCGTTTCATTGGCTTGTTCAGACTATGTTTTCAAAAGGAAGCTTTTCATCAAAAGAGACTTGTGTTAAGATAATTTTTCTGTAAAATAATTATGTAGTGTGAATTTATACAATCTGGCACCCAGAAAAGCACAAAGAACTTTCTCTCCCTTTCCCCACTTTCTCACAAGAGGCCATGTGTCATTTTCTCCCTTTGCATATTAATGAACATCTTCTGAAACTGAAAACAGTTTAATTTAAAGACATGAACGGGATGGATCGCTGCGCTTAAAAATATCTTTGTTGATATTATTTCTATTTAGATTAAACAGCAAAACCTAATTTTGTTCTCTTTGTCTTTGTCCAGGTCTCAGATAAGCGATGTTCCTGCATCTACTGCTGCGTGCCATCTGCCTCTTTGTCCTGTCGTCTTCTGCTGTCCTCAGTCCTGCCGCAGGTGTGTCTTATGAGACACGAATAAAGATTGATGATCTTAAGGACGCAGACTGCTTTTTAAGCTAAAATAAAACATTGAAGCTTACACATACTTAAGTTGCATTATCATCTCAAAATTAAATCTTATTTTAAAGAATTAATTAGCCTCAAAATGACAGAATGTTATGATTTACTCATCCTCTTGCCATATCAATCCTACATGCCTTCGAACACAGAACACAAAAGAAGTTATTTTGAAGAAAGTTGGTAATGGTACATAATCATTTCTTTTGTACGGTCATAAAAGCAGTGCAAGTGAGTATTTTTGTTACCAACACTCTTCAAAATATATTTTTTCTGCATAGGAACAAAAGTCATACAGTTTTTTTAATGACAAAAGGGTGAGTAAAAAATGACAAGATTGTTATTTTAAGTTAACTATTCCTTTAATAGAAAGCCTCACATTGACGGTAAATTCAGCAGAGGTAAAGACTGGTTCAAATATAATTTAAATAGCATTAAATGTCCCTTTTTTTTCATATGTGATCTTCAGATGAGACTACATTTCTACAAGTGACCATTCCCGATAGCTCCCCTGTGTCTGCCATTTTGGGGCAGTCCTTGACTCTGCCCTGCCTGGTGTCTCTGTCCCAAGCCTCCTCTCTGGGGCGGCATGCCGTGCTTACCCAGCCACGGGTCAAATGGAGCTTTCTTTCATCAAACAGAGAGACTGAGATCCTTGTGGCCCGTGGGGAGAGGGTAAAGGTGAGTGAGTTGTATAAAGGCAGGGCGTCGCTTCTGAATTACGCGGCTTCTTCGAATGATCTCACCCTCAGACTAGATGGCCTGATGCACAACGACACAGGCTTCTATCGCTGTGAAGTCCAGCATGGCTTGGAGGACGCTCAAGACCTGGCTCAGGTCAAGGTTAAAGGTGAATACTCCTACAATCAAATTATTTTATAATTAGCAAGATAATAATTAAAGTTGTGAAATGTGTGGTGCTGTGTCTTCTCAGGTGTTGTCTTCCTCTACCGTCATACCTCTAGCCGCTATGCCTTTACCTTTGATGAGGCCAGAGATGCTTGTAAACACATTGGAGCTCAAATTGCTTCTCCAGAGCAGCTGCTTGCTGCGTACCGGAGCGGTTATGAGCAGTGTGATGCAGGCTGGCTTTCAGATCGCTCTGTTAGGTGAGCGGACTAACTGCTTATGGCTGGTTTTGTAGGTTTTTAGTATTAAAAAGAAATGCATGTATTTAGTATAACAATACATTTGAAGTTGTCTGTCATCTCAGATACCCAATCCAAATGCCCCGTGAAGGCTGTTTTGGAGACATGGATGGGTTACCAGGTGTTAGAAACTATGGCACAATGGATCCCGATGAGCTGTTCGATGTTTATTGCTATGTGGAAAACATTCACGGTAAAATTGATTTTTTTTTGGTTACTACGCTATGAGTCAGAAGTTTTGAGACACTTGAGTTAAATGTCATTGTTTAAAAAAAACATTTGATCTGGTGTATGCTTAAATATCTGAAATTTGTTTAATAGACAAAGTATGATATAGCAAACATACATGTTTTTAAAATGACAAGAAAAAATTCTGCCATTTAATCAAAAGGTGAAGATTATTCATATTAAATGTTTATTCTTTTTTTCATTCTTTTTGTTATAGCAAAATTCAATAATTTTCTTTGTTGTATTTATCATTTCATATATTTCAAATACTTTTTATAAAAATGTGGAAAAAATTTGAAAACATAGTTAAAGTGTACCATGACTGGTATTTTTACTAATATTGTTGTATTATATTAATACTGACTGGTCTCAAACGTTTGCATTTTTACCATGATAAAATAAAATTTTTATTTGTATAATATTTACTAAGTTGCTAAATACTTAAGAATTGTAGTTGTTCTGTTAATTTTTTAATGAGGTTTCACAGTTTTAATATGATGGAATAATATTATTGAAGTATCCTATCCATCTAAAGCTCTAACAAAATTGCCCTTGTATCAGAAATAATTTAAAATTAAACCTAAATGTTTCTTAATTTAAAAAAAGTATTTTTACATTGCATTTTGCGTCTCTTACCACATAAGGGTGGTGCACAACTCTTTAAAAACCACAAGTAAAGAGGATGTTATGATTTACTTACTTAAAGTGATTGTTTGCCAAAAAATTAAACCTCTGTCATTATTTACTAACTCTCCTGTCATTTCAAACCGGTATAAATTCCTCTCTTTCGTAGAACAAAAAAGGAGATATTTTAAAGAATTCGGTTAACCGTTTATTCACTTATGCAATTACCTAACTGAATGGGTACCACTGCTGTTCAGTTACCAACTTTTTTTTCAAAACAACTTCTTTTGTGTTTAGAGCAAGAAGGAAAGTCATACAGGTTTGTAATGACAAGAGGGTAAGTCAATGATGACAGAATTGTCCATTTTGATATAAACTATTCCTAAAAATTTTTTTGGTCATTGATGTAATCTGTTTCAGGTGAGGTGTTCCATGCTTCGACCCCACAGCGTTTCACCCTTGCAGATGCTAAGGCATACTGTGAGAAGCAGGGAGCTCAGTTGGCATCTACCGGTCAGCTATACGCTGCATGGAATGATGGTTTGAACCATTGCAGTCCTGGCTGGCTGGCCGATGGAAGTGTTCGCTACCCAATTGTGACCCCTCGGGAACGTTGTGGGGGCTCTGAGCCTGGGGTCAAGACAGTGTATCGTTTCAGCAATCAGACTGGTTTCCCTGGTCCAGACACTCACCATGATGCATACTGCTTCAGAGGTATTTGAAGATGTTAAGTAAACCCTCTGTTTATTAAAAGCCCCAAATGTAAAAAACATGTCCCAAATATCCCAAAACCACCAGCACAGTGTGATAGTTTTGTTTAGTTGTGTACTAAAATTATTTCCCTAATGTTTCCAACAACATTTTAAACTAGAGAGAATTTAGCCAGTGTTAAGCTCTTTCTCATTGCATCATTTGTCTTTGACATCACATTCATTATACCTGGTTTCCTTTTAGTGAAATAGAACTCATAAGTGAGGTGGACTCCATTTGATGCAGACTGATTCAAAAATGATTAAAAAAGTGTTTTTTCTATTTAACCACTCTGTTGGCTTATGCTATAATATAACCGTTTTTTCTGATGTCACAGTTTTTACACTCTGACCGACATAGTGATAGAAAATTGTATCAATTTAAAATAAACATTTTAATAGCAAGATTTACAGATGTCTGTTTTACATTTTTGTCTAAAGGTAACGGCAACTATCAAACAGTCCCTCCCATAGATTATATGGCCACTGAACCAAAAGACAAAGAAGAGCATATTGTGACTTTAGCAGACCCTCAAGAGGAGTACAGTGTGGATCAGGTCACCCAGGAATTTGAAAATGAAGTCCAGGGGGCAGTTGAGTCCGTTTATATTCACAGCACACACATTACAAAAGAGCCCGAAGAACATAACCATACCTCAAGGCCCCAAGATGACTTCACTCCCAGCACCAACGGAGATCTCACCAGCCCGCCCAGCACAGACAGAATTTTGGAGAACCCTGAGACCTTCTGGCAGGATGTGGAAGCCCATTTTAATAATACAGTGCAAGAGACTTTATATCCAAATCAAAATAAATCCATGTATGATAGAGAACCAGATGTACAACAAGTTGATGGTGATGTTTGGAAAAGCAGCAGCAATCACACACACTACAAACCAATGCCCGACAACAACCTAGAGCCGGGAGAACTGGTTGACTACACACAACCTACTAAGGTTGAGCCTGAGAGAAGGGAGCAGTCTTCCCCTAAACCAGAGGAGATAGACGGATCCAAAAACCTCCAACCCATGCCTGACACTAACCTGGATGACGAAGATGAAGATCATACAAGCATGGAGATAACCATAACCACTGAGGGTACTACACTTGAATACAACTCAAACGATCACACCAGTGCTCAAGAAGTCCTCTCAGGTCCCTCAACTTTTCTGCCTGGGTTAGAGCACAATGGAACACTCAAGGGAAACGTAGGAAATGTCACAGAAGCCCCAGAGACAGAGGAAGACCTGGGATTTTCTCATACAACACAGTACACATCAGTAAGCGCATCCAGTGATCCAGATAGATTGGAGGGTTCAGGTGAGGATTTCGCTCTGCATGAGGTAGACCCTCCGGTCACTGTGAATGTATCTGAGACACTAGGAGCATCCACATCTGAGACTGTGACAGAGAGCTTCTTATCAACATATCTCAACCATACTAGCTCAAGTAAGTAACATAACATCAATCTGTTTACTGTATGCAATACAATTCACCAGCTACAGTAGTTATATGAATTTAAACGGGTTTAAACAACTATATAATGTTATTTTCAGTCAGATTTATAGGTCACTGCTGTGGACACAATGTTGATGGAATGAATAATTTTCATTATTTATTAGTTTTCGTTACAGCTTTATGACAAATTAAACCATCAACCTGTAAAGTGTATGGTATGAGATGGAAAATCCACTAAACTGTCTGTGATCAAATAGTCATATTAGAATTATAAGGTTCTGTCTGTTTATTCACACAATCTTATTCTTTGACAAATTATTAACATTATGCCTTGTTTGTTGCTTATAACGTGTACATTTTGGGACCTATTTAGAGAAAACAAACAACATCCATTCATAGTTTGGTTCTATAAGCTTCTATCTGCCAGCCATTTAGCAATTGGCATGAATAGAGAACCAATCAAGAACAGAATTCTTTTTCACATGATCATGCTCATCAGTGACAGAGGGAAAACATCTGGGGAAACAGTGCTACACAAAACAATGTATAAAAAAACCTCAAGGTTTTATTGATGCGCTTGTTAAGTCAAGATACTCTTACTTTGGTACTTTGTTTGTTTGTTTTGTTTTAGGATTTGAGGATATTATATATAAATATAGACTAGCCAGCAGTGTTATTTTCCAAATTCCTATGTTTATATATACCCTCATAAAGTGATCAATGTCTTAAATTTTACAACATTATTGTTAAATATTTTTTTATAAAACTATTTAAGCAATACTCATCCCTAAAAAGAAAAAGGTTTCCTAAATATATCTGTGTTTGTTCTGTTCCAAAATGTTGATATTGTGCAGTTAGTATACATTAAGGTTTTTTCACGTATATGAGAGATTTGTTTGTCTTATCCTTTCTGCTATATATAATGCAAACTTTTAAGCTACTCAGAAAGTTGAAAGAACCTTATAATTCTAAAATTACATACTGTATTTAAATTTTTTCCTTACAAAAATATTTAGGTTTCACACCGGGTCACTTTTTATGGAGAAATACTTCCAATTGCAATGGTTTACAGGATAAATGTGCAGATGGTTTGTCAAAGCAACTTACATACACCCAAGAAACAAATAAACTACCACTTAAAAAACTTAATTAACACCACAGAAGGTTTTCCTTATGCAAAAGTACAAACTATAACTTATCAAGAATGTGAGTTTTATTCTAATAAACATTTAAATTGCACTTTTTTGGTAATGTTTTGTAATGATTTTTCTATGCTAAAACATGAGTCCTTTTTTTAATGTGCATTCTAGATATTATGAATCAAACCCTAACAGAAAATACACATGAATTTTACCTTTTGCTCACATGTGCTTTGTAATACATGTTATATGTTTGTTTTTTCGGAACATTTTTATGTCCCATGTGCAACATGTGGAGACATCATATGAATTGACATTTGTGAATTTACAAACAAGTCTTAACTATAAGGGTTTTTACTAAAAAAACACAGCCAAATAACATTATAAACACAATATATACATTTACTAAATAAAAACATGATTAATGAAATGTTATTTTGAAAGATATTTCAAATTAACTCTTTACTCCGATGCACCATGAATACATTTTAATGCAAACGTTTTTAAACCAAAGTTTGACATCACTTCCATCCCTGTATAGTTAAAGTACACGGTTAAAGTCTCCCAATAAGGTTTACGGTTTGAATTATCTCTTAATGCCCATGTTTTTGTTTGTTGTGTACACTAGCAGATATTAAAGCCCAACATGAAGACTCTGGTGTAGGACATGAAGATAGTTATGAAGACGATAGTGAAAGGACTTCATCTGGCACCGTTCCTCTGTCTCTTGGTACAGATGAGCATGTCAGTCATCACATTACTGTAAGCACAACACTTGAATCGGAATCGGAATCACCTGAAGGTTCTGGAGATCATGACGACATTCTGCCTGTCACCCTGTTGACCACGTCTATACCTCACCTGTTGGGAACACTTACCACACGTGGACCTGTACATGTAGAAATTAATTCTCCTGGGGAGATGGAAGGGCGCATGCTTGAAAGCAGCACCATGGCTGTACTTGGAGCTGTAGAGGAGGACGTGAAGAAAGTGGAGGTGGAAGGACTTGAAGGAGAACCCAGTGATTTTTACACCACATCAACAGAGTTTAGTAAATCTACTTTTACCACCGATGTGGATGGCCGTGATGAAGATCAGACATCAGGAGCAAAGGAGCCTTCAGAAAATTTGTCCTCATTAACTAAGCATCCGTATTTAAATGCAGAAACCATCACACCCACCAGTTGGACAGGCATTCAAGATCTTATTGATATGAATGCTGATAGTTATGAGAATGAGGACAGCACAATGAGTCCCTTCAAAGGTCTGGAGGTAACACTACTGCCGGCTGTGACCCAGACTCCCGACTGGCAGACTGTGACGTCTTCTACAAACTCAGTGGAGTTCAGAGCAAATGTGGAATTCAGTGGGGACGGTCAACTCACCACAGATGATGTCACAACCCAAGCTGGGTCTGACACCACTACTGAAGATCAAACAGAGCAAACTCCCATCACACCAGAGCAAACTCCAGATGATGACCTCATAACTACAACAAACAAGTACAACATGGAAGAGGAAAATGATGGAAAAAGTCTATCCGGACATGTCACTCAACATTTCAGACCAACAGAGAGAGTGCTGGTCAGGATAGGCAACATTTCAGGTGAACACATCTCAGTTATTTTATTCAGTTTGACCAAATGAAAACCGTATTTTCTCTCGCTCCTGTTTAATTTAATCAAAATTTTTCAGATTTTATTTTATTATGAAAATGTATATAATATATATGTTTCATTTCATATGTCTTTGATTCCTCTGGTGAACAATCACTCAAAAACATTTCAAATAGTGACATCTATTGGCTATATGTTTCATTAAGAGCTACATACCATATAGTCTCAAAAGGGGGCGCTATCCCCTGCCAAGTACAGTTGGCATTGGGATCAACATTATAGGAAATTATGACTGACATGTCCTTATTTGTCTCAGCTGATTTTCTGATTGCATTGCAGACAGACAGTTATATAAGGAAATGTGTAAGCATGTTACCCCTATCACAATAAATAGTTTCAGTCATGCACGAAGGAGATGTTGGTTTAGTGGGGACATGATGGCTAGAAGCTGATAAAAGTAAGAAAACCACAGAGGCATTTCTCAAAATATTTTTTGGATATAAGAAGGTAGATTCATGCATGCTGTAAAAATTGTTTCATGTGGCGTAAGAAATATCACTTAAATAAACAGTTATATTAACTTAGTTAAAACGTTTAAAACATTAAGTAGACTTTTTCCCCTGAGAAATATTAAAATATTTAATTTATGTAAAATATACAAATATGTTTAAGCTTATTTTATGAGAAGGCCTGTATTTATTTAACAAATATATATTTGTAATATATACCTTATTTTTTTACATTCTTATAGAAATATTAGTTAATCATATTTCCTAAACTTTCAAGATATTTTCATATTTGACAAGATATTTAAACTTCTCATTGGTCATTGTCAGATGCATGTACTGAGAACCCTTGTAAAAATGGAGGCACCTGCGTGGACAGCGGAACGAGTTCTAAGTGTCTCTGTCTACCCACCTATGGAGGAGATTTCTGCCAGACAGGTACGGTTTTTCGCTCACCCTCTTGTCACTTTAAATGTAAGACTTCCTTTTTTTCTGTAGAACACAAAAGAAGATATTTTGAGGTATGTTGGAAACTGAAAAGGAAAGCCGCCCATTCATTTGCGCAGATGTTGTGTCCATACATTAGAAGTCAATAAGTGACACTTCGCCTCGCTATATATATATATATATATATATATATATATATATGTATACATATATATATATATATATATATATAATTTTTTTTTTTTTTATTATTATTTTTTTTATTTTGTTTTTTTTTGGCAGAAGAAAGCCATACAGGCTTAAAATGACAATGTGTGCAACAATAATAAATGATGACGGATTTTTCATTTTAAGCAACCTATCCCTTTAAATTAATATTATTATCATTATACTAAATTAATTTAGTGCTTTTCTGTATTGATGTGATGTTTAGTGTATTACTGTGATGCTGTGTAGTTTCCAATTTAAACCTGTCACTGCTATCCTATGTGTTTCGTGCATACTCATATGACATATCAATGCATGGCTGTTCTAAATTACCTTAAAATAATAAACTTCACAAATCTCCTCTTCTGGTCTACACGGTTCTTGTCTTTTCTTCACAGATCTTGAACACTGTGAATCAGGCTGGGAAAAGTTCCAAGGCTTCTGTTACAAACACTTCATCAAACGGCAGAAGTGGGAGGTGGCAGAGCAGCACTGCCGGATGAGCGGAGGTCACCTGGTTTCTGTTATGTCACCTGAGGAACAAAAGTTCATCAATGGTATGTCCCGAAAGCTTGTCAGATTCTGTTCTGAGCAGCTTGATGTGTTATTGTGATATGGTACAGATTTCAATCGTTCTGTAAGGTTGTCAAGTGTGATTACATAATCAGGCTATCGGAGTATAAAAAATGGTTGTAATGTTTTTTTAAGGTTCGCCTCCTTCTAAAAATTGTGCCTGTTGCTTATGAGTAAACGACAGGTGTGTGAAACTTCTGAATCATGTGTAGGTAACAATACATAAAAGAGTTTGTTGACATTTCAATAAAAGGCCGTGCATTCTATAGAATCACTGAAACGTTGAAAAGCTTTGAATCTGTCATCTTATTTATGCCACTGAATGCGGGTTGTGTGTAAAAGGGCAATTACATGTCTCATATATAGTGTGCCCTATATCCAGATGTTAAAATTTTATAGGCGTCCATGTTGTGTCTTTCATTCAATGTTTGATGGTTATGTAGCTGTGTTTTTCTTGACTAAGATAAATACAGGGAGTATCAGTGGACAGGTCTCAATGACAAGACGATTGAGGGAGATTTCCATTGGTCAGATGGAAGCCCACTGGTAAGTCCATGTTACAGAATCAGCATATCCCAATTAGCATCTGGTTTAGGGATGTTTAATTATGGCTTTAAATGTCTCCTATCAGCTTTATGAAAATTGGTATCATGGACAGCCAGACAGCTATTTCCTGTCGGGGGAGGACTGTGTTGTCATGGTGTGGTATGATGATGGACGTTGGAGTGACATCCCGTGCAACTACCAGCTCTCTTATACTTGCAAGAAGGGCATTGGTTAGAACATTACCATCTTTGGGGTACTGGGTCAAGCTGGCATTGGGTGCAAGCTTCATCTTTAATTGATTTCTGTTTAGCAGCGTTCTGTGGCCAGCCACCTCTTGTGCTACACGCAAAGATGTTTGGACGGCGGCAGCTTAGATACAGGGCAAATTCACAGGTGCGCTACCACTGCAAGTCTGGCTTTCTCCAGAGGCAGAACCCTGTTATCACCTGTCAGAACAATGGACAGTGGGAGGAACCCCAGATCACGTGTACACCTGGTAAGAGATCAATGGCATCATTTTTATTTTACTATGTGCAAATGTCATAATGAAGATCTATGTTGGCTAGTTGATGGAACCACATAAACAATTAGAATGCATGCTCTTGTGGCCCGAACTTAACATCTAGGACACATTCACAAGGAATACTGTATTTGTTAAAAGTTTAAAGTATGTCTAGCCAGCATTATTTGCGGTTACAAGTGGATGAACCATTAGTTGACTAAATTATGCATCATGTTAAACAACCCTGTTTCTAAATTGTTTATTTAATACAGTTTATGTACATGCATCTGATGCAACTCTTATAACATAGCATGATAAATGTGGTGTAGCTTAACGTTTAACATAACCTGGTAATTTATTTCATTAAATATTTATTAGTTTTTAACCACATAGAGTGTATTTTTAAGTTGCCATAATATCATTGCATGGCTCATGATTCTGTGTTGTGTTTTACTCACAGTGGGACCCGCATACTTGAATGGGGAATCGGTAACATGGTCCACTGGTCACAACAAGGAAATAGTCATAGAAGTAACAACGGCAGACAAAACCACACCGGAGTATTTAGATATAAAATTTAATTAAGCAGCAATTGACATAGTAGCATTTGTTTTCTTAAATTTTTGTTTATGTCATTCCATGCCTTCATGCACACATTGTTCCTTATGTAACAACAACATTATACTGTATAAGGATGTGTTTTCCACTTTAAAGCACAATTACGCATGGGAATAACAGCTAAAATAATACGAAGGAAAACAAGACATTAACATTCATCGTACCCTTCAGCTCCTTTCTACTGCATTCTATCAGTGTACACATGACACTGAATTATATGTTTTGTAATTCTAAGATACAATTTGCTGTAACCCATTTTTGCACACAACAAAAGCAACATTCAAACAAAGCTTGTAACTGTTGGACCAGGCATCCAGCATGTTTCATTTCATTATGTTTTTATTTTATAAATTAAAAAACAAACTTCTGAAACATCTCCTGTCCAATCTCAGCTGGTCTAAATCATCATTATCATCCTCATCATCATCATTTTTCAAACGTTTTTATGTGTGTTTTTCCCAGTCCCAACCAAGACTCAGACTAACATTTGTTTTTTAAAATATGTTTCCTTATGAAAATGGATAAATGAATGCTACTGTATAGGAAAATGCCATTGAGTGTGTTTGAAGAAGAACCTTGCCACAAGAATGCCACAAGCATGTTAGTCATTGTAAAGCTTGCCGATCAAGTTGGTTAAGGCGTGCCTTCTGTTTGTTGATGTGTTTCAGAATGTCAGGTCAGTAAAGCATTATAAGACAGGGAAGATCCTTAATGCAAGTTAAGTTGTTTTTAGCTGCAGACTTCAGATATTCTTGACATGGTGCTCAGTTTATCAGGTACTGTATGTTGTGTTACTCTGGAGGATGGCCATTTCAGACCCACAATTGTTCATTTCATGCATCACTTACATATATTTTGAATTTTGATGGCCAGAAACCAGGGTGTATTTCACTGTAGAAACATCAGTAGAATTATATTCCAAGCAATCACAATCGCATTAAAAAGAAGTTATAATGTTCTAAAAAATCACATGTAGTTTCACTAAATGTAAGAAACTAGTTTAAAGAATGCTGAATAAAATTTTTTAGTATGAGTATTTTTGATGACATTATGAATCAGGTTAACACACCAATGGTTAACATTCTAACTAACAGGCTTTTTTGGAGTATCTTTTGACATTTTTTATCCAAAAAAATAAGGATTTTCAATTTCAATTACGGGTTGAGCAATTACATTTTCGCCATAAGTCATATTACAGCTGTCCATTTCTGCTAATTTCTAAGCATTTCAGCAAAATGTTTGGGCACTAAATGCAATGATGAAAAAGAGATTGTAAAACTGATAAGTTAACGTGTTCAGTTATTTGTTTTGGCTATTATACTAACAACATAACTCCTAACATAACTTTGTGATTTACATTATAATTTCTAAGTTTGGGATGATTAAAATGAACAATGCAAAATTTAACAATAAAACAATTTAACACTTCAATGTAAAATCTATTAATCAACAATAATAATGATTTACAATATCAAGGTGAATAATCGACATCTATTTTTGTCATAATTATGCAGCCCTTCTTTATAGCTTTATGTTTTATTTAAAAAACACTGTATGAGGCCGATATTTTTTAGTGATGTAAAGGATTGTTTATAGTACCAAGCGAATGTATTTAAATCAATATCTTGTACTGTTATTTTATCATGACCTTGTTATTTTACAATTTATTGACAATACTAAAATGTATTAAAATTTAATGTATTTACACGACACAAAACAGAGGTTACTGTTGCCTGGTTAAAAAAACACTAACATTAATCACTAGTATTTTCAGTAGTTTTCTTAAAATTAAAACATTTAATTAATTCAAATGTTCTTCTCAACAGGAAAGTTTGTATTTATTCTGTGTGACATGCATTTTTTAGCCTTTTGCTATAATGTAAAACAGACAGCAAAGGCAGCTGTGAATTTCTGTTAAAAATAAATTACAGTTGTTAGACTTACATGTAGTTTACTGTACTCTCCTTGCTACTAGTAACTCATGCTGTAAACCTGTCACCTAGAGAGAAATGTTTTACCAGAACATGTCACCCATCATGTGTGATAAACAATATGACTAAATGTTTAGTGACTGTTGGTTTTGTTCTTGAGGAAACAATTGTAATGTTGCACATGTGAAAAACATAATCAGGATTAAAGAGTTAATAAATGCATATAGTAGGTTCTAGCAGTTAAGAAACTCTTTAGTAGTGCCCATAACATATGCCAGTGTATTGAGTATATTGCAAAACTTGTAGTTATGGTTTACTCGACGGAAAAGCTGGCAGTGGTTACCTGTAGCAGTACACACCATAGAGGCGTGTACTTTTACTGGGATACCCAAAACTGCGAACACCCGCTTCCGTAACCCCCCCACAACGTTCTCTAGGGTTAATGATAGGAAATCGTACACTGCCATCCTGCAGCCAGCCTCCATCACACTGATCCAGCATCTGAAACTTCCAGGAGGAGTAGATCTGACCAACCTTTGCTATTCCGGCACCCTCCTTTCTGCAGGCATGTTCTGCCTCCACAAAATTTAACGGGCCTTGAATGAAGAACACAGAACCTGGAAGAGAACAAACAAGAGTAGGTGCTTCAAATAAAGGTATTTTTCAACTTGAACGGCAAAATCTATTTTACAAATTGATTTTAAATAAGTATTTATTACTTTCTCCATGAAACTGCTTCACTTTACAGACAAAAAACAGAACTAGTGTCTCTTACTGTATATTGGAATGAAGAGCAAATCTTTGTTTAAAATACAAACAGTTTTATTAATAAAGATCGCAGTTGCAATAAAAATGTTATATATACAGTTTACATAAAAGGAAGAACGGATCATGAATCCTCAAACCCAAATGCTTGACCCAGATACAGCAGTCCTATACATTTTTGAGTGTATTTTTGTTCAGAATAATGAAGCTAGATCCATAAACTAAACACTACATGGACAGTTTACCCAAAAAGGAAAATTCTGTCACCATTTACTCACCCTCTTTTTATTTCACAGTTGTATACCCTTCATCTTTCACTCAACACAAAGTAAATATTTTTCAGAAAGATGAGGCGGCAAACATTGCAGCACCCATTTTTCTTTTGTATGGACACAAAAAAGCAATACTAAAGAAAAGGTGCTGTCACAGTATGATTTATAACTTTCTTCAAATATCTTCTTTTGTGTTCTGCTGAAGAAAGAAACCCATAGAGTTTGAGGAACTTTCACCCAAACTGAGAACTGTATAAAATCCCAACAAAATCATTGTTCCCTGACCTTTCATGGCAGAGGTGAAGCAGAAAGCATCAAATTTTTCCAGTGTTCTATGACGGGGCCCATAACTTCGGATGCCAGGAAGGAAATCACCCCCACATGCTGCCCGTGGGTACAGAATTGGATAATGAACAGTTCCATCACTCAGCCATCCAGCATTACACCAATCCAAACCTTCGGTCCATGCTGCAGTGCAGGATCAAAAAAGAGTGTATTCCAAAATAAATACAGGTATTAATACAAAGCACCACACCAATGTAATACACGTACTGTAAAATCCATTTTCGATTAACATGGCATAGAGATACAAAGTTTACTTAATATAAAATTTGGCAAATAACTTTTAGAGGAATGTGTGAATTTTGAATTCTTACACCGATAAAGCTGCTTGTATGTGGCAAGTTTTGCATCCTGCTCAGCACACGCTTGTTGAGCATCAATGAAAGTAAACGTGTACCGACCACGGTGGCTTTGGTAGGGAAATATAACTCCTGAAATGAAACAGTCAATCATTTAAAAAAGTATTTAGAGTTGAGCAATTTGTGGAATTTAAAATATGAATTGTGTAAGTGGATAAAAGACCGCGGAAGCTTTTAAGCATATTAACAGTATTAAATCATTCTGACTATGACAAGATAACAACATAAAAGCAAGCTAGCTCAAGTTACTCTAGAGACAGTTTTTGATTTTCCACTCTTAATGTGGAGTTTTCTGAATTAGATGTAATTGTTTCTACTCAAAAGGACAGATAATCCACAAATAACAATTCTGTAAACGTTTAAGCACCTTTTAGCTGTTTCAAATCTGTAAATATTGCTGAATGTTTAATACTCTATTAGAAAAAAATTGGGTTTTAGTTAACACAAAATTAGATATTTTGATAAATGTGGGACAGCAAAACATTCTAGGGTACTTTTGACTAACATTTTTATTTCCATAAAAGATAGTCTAAGAGTTCCATGTACTTTAACTGTAACCAGTATTCATCCAAATATCTTTCTTTTTGTTCAGACAGACAATTACATTTATTTGAAAGAAGATTAGACACAGCTAGAGATAACTAGCATTCTATCGGGCCGATCTTCCTTTAATTATAATAAAAGTAATATGAGTAAAAAACTAATATACATTACATAACTAAATCCCATACTGATATCATGATATATATTTTCAAAAAAGTTAATCAGGAAATTGTCTGGTACCATTTACTGTTGCCCTCTATGAACACATCCACACACTCAAATCATCAGAATTGTCTTTCTGACTGCCATACCTTCAATTCTGAGAGTAATTGTGACACTCTCATCCTCAATTCCATTGATCAGTTCACATCTGTAAC
This sequence comes from Triplophysa yarkandensis, assembly GCA_033220385.1. NCBI lineage: Eukaryota > Metazoa > Chordata > Actinopteri > Cypriniformes > Nemacheilidae > Triplophysa > Triplophysa yarkandensis. The sequence continues at coordinate 11,415,885 of CM065668.1, forward strand.
TGCCGTCATCCTCCAGCTCCAGATCAGTAAGTAAAAGGGACACGTCCAGGCTGTGTGCACGCAGAAGAGACGCTCGGGGCCCAATTGAGCCGTACCTTTTATCTGCATGTCCATTTGTTATGAGCACAATGTTTTGTACTCCCTGATTCACAGGTTCAATCTTGGTCCACTTCACTCTGAAGTGCACTGGTTTGATCATTATCATACAAGGCAAAATGGCCGTGTGTCCACGGCGAGCTGTGATCTCGGCATATACAGGCGGCTCCAGGAGATATTTCAGTTCTTTGTCCTTTTCTAAAAAATAATAATGTAATTTCTTATTTTGCTGTGAAGTATATGCAGAAATCCTAAAATAGGCTATATCATGAATTGAACTTTTAAATGGTATTACCTTGATTGTGGTGTTTTGCAGAGATCCAAGAGAAACAACAGACTGTTGTCACAAGAAGAGCTATGCAGTTCATGATGTAATTAACATATATGTTTGGTATTATCCTAAAGAAAGCGTTATAATGATGAATCAAATATTTACAAATTGAAAAATAAGGAAACACAGATGGTTATATTTTCTTCTGAAGTTTCAGATGCACTCTTATGCTGTTATCAAATACTGGTTCTCACAAGCGTTCGATGTTTGATCGGGTTTCATCTGCTCTCTGTTCCAGATGTTAATGAGATTCACACAGAGCCTATTGTTTATTTCAACAACTTTCCTCTGTACAAGATGGATCAGGACCTTAAAACCAGAAAACCTCAGATGATGGAGGCATTTCATGTTTTTGTGGCAACAAATGAACAAAAGTCTTTTTTTGTTTTTGAACTTCTGAAACAGATTATCCAAGTTTGTTAACAGCAAGTTGGGCCTTGAAAACTCTATTATTGCATTATTAAAGAAAAGATCAGAGCAGTTGACCATTAATCACTATGAGAACAGAAAAAGGAAGCATTAGCTCATGCATTAGTTTGTGCTTTTTCTCTATAACCTGAGAGCACAAAGACAGCTTTGTCACAAAACTCACTCAACGCCTACCCAAAGACAGCAGTGAGCATGCAAACACAAAAAGGAAACAAGCATTTGAGGGGAAATGATATAATGAAATGCAAGCGTTTGTCAGTTGTCATTTTGCATTGTACTGCTCTGTCAATAGCCCTCTTTATCTGTTTGTGCTTGCAACCCAAATATCTAAATGACCTTTGTCTCACTCTCTAACTCCCTCTCTCTGTCAGTCCTGGCCTGTACATCTGTACATTTCTGTCATCATTAATATCTGGTCATTGATTCCATGATGGACATGTTTCTTCGAAACATGCAGGAACAATCATGTTCCCGTGTGCACACATAACCAGTTTCCCGCTTTAACCCTTATGTTAACCCAGCCCCTGGGAAAATTGAGTTTGAGTCAAGGTTGTGTAGTTCTAATGATGCATGACCGTCAGTTACAAGAGACAGTAGGTGATAAATGACAGTCTCGCCCCAGAGAAAAAAATGTTTTGCTTATGTCAAGCTGGGGCTTGTGATGTGGCACAGCACCCCAGCCCCCCCCCCCCCCCCCACTAGAACCCCCCTTATTCAAATTTGTCCCATATAAAACAATCAAACAGGTTCTATCAGTATTACATTGCTGTGCGTTTGACAGAATCTCAATATTTAAGAGCAAAGTTAACTCAAAACTCACACATCAAATAATATTTTAAATAAGTGATTGAATCAAGACTCAAGAATATACTCAGTCCTAAAGGTTGTGTCACTTATATATTAACAGAATTTAGACTCTTATCTGGAACATTTTAACAAGATGTGCCACTACTGTGAATGAGGGAACACTCAATACTGCCACTCCTATCTGTGAAAACCCAGCTATTTTTCTGATTAACTTTTTGTGCAAAAATCATTCTGCACAATGTAAAGGAACTGATGTGAGAATATAACATTGGTATATTTAACATTTACTTAGACCAAGCCAAAAGATTAAAATCAGAGTGAAATTAATAGGTAAAATCTAACTTTAATACTTGTTTTCTCAAAATTAGATTTTCCAACTTAAGCCTGGTTTTAACAGGCAGATTCACAAACATTGCTAATTATTGATCGATCAATACCCACAAATCTCTGGCGTGGAGCTCAACACATATTTTCATGAGGTGTTGGCCAACATGTGTAACAATTTGAGCTTAAGAAACGAAAAATATTGATTTTAATTTCATTGTGAAATATTTTATGCACTAAAGTGATTTTGGAAATATACGTCCCATCTAAGGTTAACAGCGCTATGTAGTCTTGCTTTAACTAAAGTAGCTGATATAAATTGTTGCAAATATGGCCACTGAGTACCATGACTCCCTGAACGTGTTTTGTCTATAGACCTTCATTTATCGTATATCTATGTGGTCTGTCCAAGCACATGACATTACAAGTCAAACAACATGAAGTGTGACAATGTGTACATGTGACACACTGTAGAACCAGTTTATTACATTTGGGGTCAAACTTAAGTCAAACACTAAAGATGTCAAATCTCGATAAAAGCTAAAGATGTCGATCAGGCTTTGTTGTGCTTTTGTAATTACAGGTTTTAATTGGGCAGACAGTTTTATCCATAGTATGTAATGTTTATACACATAGCACATGAAATACATATAGCGCATGAAATCATTGGCCCTTTGTCAAAACAAGCATTTTTCTGTTTTAACTACACAATTTTTTTTCATGTTTGTGAAAAAAATAAGTCTATTTATTGCATGATTGCTTTATATGTGCATATTGTTGTGTAAACCACTTGTAGGGTTGATTGTGAAGCACTGGGGACTGTATGCCCTACAGGAAAAGACACCCCAAAAAGGACAGATTTTCAACACTTTTGTCAAGAAGAATTCGATTCTATTTGTAAATTGCCATTCCTGCTGAAAGCTGACTGATAATGCAAGCTATCTCCACACATTCCTTATATGAAAAGCTCTTTCTTTCTCTTCTTGGTCACATGCTCATTGTATGCAGGTGGTTTGAGATTGTGTTCGTAGATTGGCGTTGTGTCTACTGATCAGATAAAGTTCTGAAGAGTATACGTTCACTCACATGCAAAGACTCATGTGCACGATCACACCTTTTCAGGGCAGAGCAGGCCGAGATGGTATGAAAACCTCATGACATGGTGCAATGAAATACCAAACTGTTGCTCTTGAGCTGTTGTGCTTGGATGTAATACTCCCATAACAGCAATGATTTTACTATCACAAAGTTTTTGTGCTGACCTGCATGGACTCAAAGATCAAATCACTGGCACTGACAAATCACACTACCGGAGGAGACAATGTTGTTTAGTCTTGCTCAGTCAGCTGTCTGAGCAAAAAAGTTTGCGTGTTTGTTCGCTCACTAAGGTCAATTTTAATCACATTTGGTTTAAAAATCAATATTGTTCTCCCCACCATCACTCCTTTAAAGTCAAATCTCTCCAAAAATTGCCGATGGCTGACATTTTTAAAGATTTTTTCAGAGGCATGTAAACTTCAACATGTGACACAGAGATAGATATCCCTTGAGCGGCATGTCCCACGCAAATGAACGGAATCTCACGCACTTGCATATCAACACTCACCCATCGACCTCTGATGCAATCGAGGGCCTACAGAATGCATTCAATGTCCAACCCAGAATAGAAATGTGTGTAAAAAGGAAACAAACAATCATCACAATCATTTGGTGTAATACTATTAAATATCACAATGCATTTATTATCAGGAATGCTTTCATTTATAAGGAAGAAATAGTAAAATGTGATATCTCAATGTGGGATTCATGATCTGCAAGAACTCTCACTCTGTTTAAATAAAGTATTTCATAAATCACCCTTGCAATCACTTGTTTTCTTCAATTGTCACATTACATAATAACTGCCACACCAAATGTCCAGAGGGATTTGTGTCTTAATACACATTTATGATTCATTTTCATTCAACTCATGTTATAACCCAGTACTATGGTGCTATATAAAGTGCTTTTTTTGTTTCGTTGATTTTCTGCTAACTTTTCCTCCAACTTTTGACTTGCTTTCTTCTTTAAAGTTATATATGTACGCATGCAGGTCCTGTCATGATCTTATCTTTCGAGATCTTTCATGGCGTCGCCTGTAGCTGCTGTTGTTACCTTTGTTTCTTATTTTACCCCAACATGTCTCATCTACAAAGTGATGGCTTGATTTTCTTATCTTAAAAAGATGGAATTCTATACTTCACAGCAATAGTTTGCATGCATGTTTTGGCAGGATTCTGGGTTGTTGATGGGGGGGGGTCAGGAGAGTGCAATGTGAGAATAGTGTATGTAAAAACTAAACCGAAATATTTTTGTGAATCTTGTCAAGTTTTGTTTGCAAATAACAATAAATAAACTTTTTTTAATTTTAAATATTGTTTTCATCTTATGTTTTTGTGTAAATCTGTGACGAATATGATTGGCGTCAACCGTCGATTGACGTAACAGGCCCCTCCCCCACGTACAACCGACGAGTCCGTTTATTTTCAAACGTGTAATGGCTCATTTCTATCACTTGAGGTAATGTATTAAACAACATATTTATAATATTTTCCCTCAGAAATCACATTTAAACGACTAATAGGATATAAATACAATGTAACCCTAGAAAGTGATGCATTCACTTCTCGAAAACGTCGAATTTTTGACCATTTGAAAACATTTATTATTGCTCAAGATTAAAGTACGTTGGTTTCCTTGAAAAAACTTAAATCATCCGTTAGCTCAAAAGTCACATTTCATGTTTGCAATAAATTGTGTGAGGTTTCTATGTGGACAAACGTTGGAAATATTCTGTTTCTCGATAGACAAGTAAGTAAAAAATTAATAAAAAAAACCAAGAGATTTTAGAGAGATTTGGACAGGAAGTATGATCACTTTTCTGCTTCACAGTCATTTGGAATGACAGAGATGTTCAGTTTCAACCTGAACACACAAAACTGATCTCAAGTCAGCTGATCTCTATCAAACCCAACCATGCTCCAGCTCGTTTAAGGCTCCTCTTGTGATTTATCTCATCCTCTAAAGCAGTTTTCAAAATATATTTTATATCTTTATTTTTAAAAGATTATAGTGAGTTTTGTCTCACAGCAGTATTCTTTGTAGAAATTAAATAAGAACAGATAAATTGGGCAATTCTGTGAAAATGTCAATCTTGCCATGGTAATTTGACCAAATGGATATATAATTAACATTTGGTGGTTCAAATACAAATGTTATGTCTCTCTTTAGATTTTAAAGAAATGTTTTTATTTTAAGTTCATTATATTGTAAAGTTAGGGATATTTTTAGGATTGTCACATCCGTAACATTACATTTTGCTCATAAAAGGACAAATAAAAATATTAATAATTATATTAGGAAAAGACAACCCTTGGTAATTGTTTGATCATTTTTGATTCTCCTTAGTACACAATTAATAAACATACATTTTAAGAGGTTTGTTTTATCCCAAAATGGGTGTTCTTTTTGTGTCACATCCTAATGCAGGTTTATATTATTTTTTTTAAATAGAAAACAGATTTTTTTAAGATTAAACACTATCAACCATTTATATAATATAAACAGTCTGTCAGTTTACTGGTCACAATTAAATTGTAATTCTCTGATTCTAAGAGTGTTTTTATATCACGCCCAGTACGGAAAATGTCAAGTCCACAATGCTGGAATAACCCAATTGTTTTTCTTTAGGTTCATACAACCATCATTACTCATATTGAGGGAATTATTTATGTGTTAAAAATGACATCTGGTAGAAAAGGAAACAGGAAGCACCACTTTGCTGTGATTCCAAATTATGCTCTTGAACCAGTCAATCTAATTAACATCATTTATATGATTTTAAGATGACAAAATCAGAAGATAAAATCAAATTTAGAATTTTTTGCATTATTGCTTTAAATGTTCCTATATCCTAAATAACATCCTATTTAATCCTATGTACCACATATGTCAGTTAAAATAAACAAAATACGTAACACAAAATCTTAACACCACATATTTGATGGAATATGCAGCTCATCCTGTTAACTGAATAAAAGTCATTGGTAGATGCAAAGAGTTGTGGATTATCAATTTCAAGAATGCAAAGAAGGGACTTGTGTTCTCACTAGATCGGACTAAGCGAGCTCCAATGAGGCGGGGGCTGGTTGCACTAGCAGGAAGTACACCCAGTCATAAGACTAGCTTGTATTTAGAACGCGCCTTAATTCTAAACTTCTAGGTGTAGCAAACTTCTGAGTTCTAAATCTGAGTGCTAAATCTGACTTCCAGTCACAGGAAGCGTTATTTAAAAGTCTGGAAAACTTAAAACAAATAATAAAAAAACATGGAGACAATCTCACGCCTTATGTAAAGGCTACATGCTGTTGTTATTTCCAAATCTCTTTTTCATTAGTTATGGCATTGTTATGTATGCATACTAAAATGTACATATATTTACTGATCAAAAATTTGAGTTATTTTCTTTTTGTTTGGTTTTTTGGTCATTGTTTCTGTTTTAGATGGAGCCAGCAGAACGTTTGTTACCAACTTTGATGATACCTATTACAAACAGGGACGTGCATTGTCAACACTCAGCATAGCTACACCTATTTGTAATTTTAGGTGTTTATATTGATCAAAAGTGTGGATGTAGTTAAGCCCAATTTAAAACATTCACCCAACTTTTTTGTGTCAAGCTGGTGTTGGTCATCTAGAGCTCACATTAGCCCAAACAATTCTTTAAAAAGAAAAAGAATCCTTATTTCCCGCTTACAGATTTGAACTTTAAACATATACGCTATTACTTAAAAATCTTAAATTAGTTAAATAATATTATTAATATTAATTCAGCTTCACTGTTCCATTGCCAAGTTGGCAAATACAGCATCAAAAGTTCTCACAAGTCAACACCCAGTGCATTGTTAGTAAAAGAGGCAGAACAAGGACACATCCAAATTATCAAACATTTTGCTTGAAATGTGAACTTTGAATTTAAACAGTATATGGGCTGCTACTAATGACGTTCCAACAGTCCTCTAGAACAGACACAAACGCATATTGGGAAACGGCCCTTATTTGTCCTCTGAAATCCCGGAAAATTTTTTATTTTGGAAGGGTGCATTTAGAGTGTGCTATCGGCTTTAAAACCTTACGACAGCCTCAATAATGGTGGATCCACATGGAGCGTCAGCTCAACGCTGCTCATTTAATTTAAATGGGTGACGTAAAGTGTCGCGTCACTTGCACGTGGCAGAAGGTGAACATATCTCAACTTTTCAAGCGCCAGCCAGTCAGGTTGCTTATGGAAATAGTCTAGAGCAGGCACTAGCCAATTGCGTGTGTTCACTGCAGGACCAGAGAACAAAATTATTTGCTTGGGGCCATGCTTTGTGCCCGCCCTCTTTCAAGCGTTGATGCACACGCCTGCTGTGAATCCACCCTATAATAGGAGACTTCTTATGGGACCGCCAGAGGATGCAGCCTCTTGAAACAAGACACAGCTTACAGATTCAAACATCGTTTCAAAACAGAAGTTCCAGATAAACAAGTGATTGTTACAAAAATAAGAAACAAAATATTGTAATATATTATATGTTTGTATGTAAAATTATGTTTCTATGTGGCATAATGGAAGCGCCCTCCTCTCCCGCCCACGAAACCTCTTCAGATTCTTAGCCCTGTTTTAAGAACACAGTAAACAGCTCTTTAAAGTCAGTTCAGGTATATAATGTTTAAAACCATTTACATCTAAAATGTAAACAATACCTTCTTACACGTAAATGAAAAATGCTGTATAAAATGTTATTTAATTAGAGGAGGTTAAGAATGTACTTTCTGAGTTTTGTTAAAACTTATTTTATCCTACGTTTAGAGGTGGGGTGTGTAATGTGTCCTGTGGTACAAACTGTAGAGCTTTTAGTCACATTCAAATCTCAGGGGATTTTTTAAAGAAAAGTTTTACTATTTTGAATAAAATTTTTTATTTTGAATAGCTATAAGTATTTACTGAAAAAAAGATGCCATTATGTAATTATAATAACATGAATAAGCAAACATTTAAATATTTTTAAGGTTGGTTAACAGGAATAAAGGGCCCCGTTTCCAATGACTTTTCATGCCCCGGTCACAGCCCTGTCCTACCCTCAGGCTGCCTCTGATATAGTAAGGCATATATCTTACTTCATGCCTCTTGTTTATTTACCATCGTTAGAAAATGTTTGTTGACGCATTTAAACATTTACTTCCAATGAATACACAAAGTATTTAGTTGGAAATGCAAGATATATTCTTGATATATATATGTTTAATTTTCAGTTTCCTCTGTCAAGAAAGAAAACTTGTATAACAAATTATATATAAAAAATTGAGAGAGATGGGAAGGAGAGACGTATTGTTGACAAACGATTAAAGATTCACAAATGACAAGTTAACTGTTTTACCCCTGTTCAATATCAGTTGATGAATTCATTTTTGTTAGGACCTGTAACTGCATGTAAAGGAATTTTGTAGTGTACAAGATCTTGAGATCCTTCAAAAGACCCCACTTGATACAGAGATCTCTTGGAAGTGCCTTTTTATCTCTTATACATATTTAGCTGCAGGCTTTTACCACCAAGTTCAGAGACACTTTTTTCAACCCTCATTCTTTTATTTAGTGCAAACCGTTGGTACTCGAAGCAGTCACAAGAGTCAGGTTAGACTTGATCTCTCCTGTCTAATGAATTTCCTTGTGGTGTACATTCTTTGAAAGAGTTGCCCTGTAAAAACTACTCTTAAAGTGAGCTTTTTCGTCACTTTGTCATTTTCTTATTTACGTTGATGAAATATTGTTCAATTGCTCTATTCCTACAGTTCTGTTTGGCTTATTTGTGGCTAAAAATCTTTATAAAAATTTAATAGTGCTCCTCATAACCTAATCACTAATTTAACTTGTGTTAGAGAGAACTGTCAGAGTTAGAGACAGGGCTTATGTTCACACAGATGCAAGCTTTTGGCAATCTGGTGCTTTTCTTATACAACTCTTTATTAACCTCAGGCAAATAGGTCAAAAATTACATTCAACTATCAAATATCCAAGTATTTAATACTAATATTAATTTAATATTTAAAAGTAATATTAAATAGTTAAGTATAGCACTTTCTAAATTAAATTTAAATCTTATAATTTCTTCTTTTGGATGTCATTACTTATGCAAACCTAATTATGCAAAATAGTCAAAATTAGAGTAATTTTGGACACGATATACATCAGCATATTGTTTGGCTTATGGTAAACTCATTGTAACCTACAGTGCCTCATTGACTTGTTAGATTTATTACTTTTCACAAGCCCCCTAGAGTTATTGGCAAAGGTTCTTTCCTGTAGGGCTTTTGCAAAAAAATAGTCTATGGTATGTAGATTGCAGAACTTTCAAGTACATTTTAACCGCAAGAGTGCAAAGAGGTAGTAAGTAGCTCTTGTCAGAAGGAAAGCTGGATTATTTTGGTGGTTTTCTATCTTGCAAATTAATAATTAGGTTGTAAAGATAACACAGTGTTAATATTTCTAGAGACAAATTGCACCATTCTTACAAATATCTCTGATGTTTCCAGTATGATTCATATCTATTGCTTCTACCAATATTAAATTGATTACAACTTTATGTTTAAAACACATTAGGTTTAGGTTTATGTTTTAAACACAGAAGGGTTTTATTATAAAAGTGATGCTTGTGTTCACTAGATTGTGTTTACTGCTCGTTTACAGTGTCAAACAGTTTTTGATTTAATACTCGTATTGGCCTCTTCATGACACCAAACAAGGTGAGGGCGGAGCCTAGAACTGCTCTGACTACAGATAAGGCGGACGTAACAAGCTCACCAGGTAGCTAAACTAACAATAAAAGACTTGTATCAGCTGATGTTCTCTTGCACTCTGCCCCTCCAGACCCATCAGACGCTGTGCCAATCTCCAGAAGAGTGAAGGGAATAGAGGGTGAGCAAAAGATACCAGATAAGACATCACCATGACTGACTCTTCTACTAACATGAGGTTACGGCTGCCTCTGTTGTGCATCATCTTGGAGGTCATTCTGATTATTCTCTTTGGAGTATTAGTGGAATATGACGATCACACCGATGCCAAGAAGTCAAATGAAAATGTAACCCATAGTGTGCATGAGTATGAGAACGAATTCTACTATCGCTATCCCAGTAAGTAAAATTGTAGAAATTGCTCATGGTTGTTGGTTTTAGTTTGATAACTAAGCAATGTTGGATTGGTTGATGTGCAGATGAGTATATTGAGTATAAGTGATCAGACTATTATTTTTGTTTGCTTGTTTCTAAATTTTAAATGATTGTTTTGTGTTTTAAATATTTTCACAAGCAATATATGAACACTCCCACTACAGTTGCAGGGTGTGTACCATTTGTAACAAACACCTGTGCAAGCTTCGTGAAATTTCAGTATGTATTTTTATACGACATTTTTTTTCTAACAATCCAATTAAATTCATTCAATATGTAAATTTGTATTGCTTTTGTTCCTGTTGAAGCGGAATAAAAAAGAAGCTGACTTACATTTACTGTAAAATAAACTGATCAGACTTTAAGTTATTTTTATAAAGATTTAAAGTTTGGTGATTTTTATATTTCTGAACCCTGCTTCAGGAAATTAAGTTTAGTGGGATGACCGGGGTCTGGGAGTGGTTGTATTGGGTTTGAATTTTCAAATGTCAGTACCTAATAGACTACACACATTTTTAGGTGCTTTGATTATACTCGTATACAATAATGACATTCAATTCAAAATCTTTTTAGATATATTTTGGGGCATTTTGCTTGTGTTTTGAGACATCTGAATGTCACAACAAAGTGTTATGAGTTACCAAAGAAGTGTGAGAGTGTATACGGTATGTGGGACAGCTTGCCCACTGGGGCTGTGCCACCCTCATTGGTGCCCAGGTCAATGGCCAGTTGCCTGGTAACAGTATAATTGTGTGAAAAGAAGTGAAATAGCTGAATGAATGGGTCTACACAGAGAGGAACACGGGTTAATGTCAGATTCAAGTGTGCCTATCGTGTCAGATCAACCTTATATTGTGCTAGCTTTTGTAAACAATGCAACTAAATACCACTTAAAGTTAAACAGCTTTTGACTGCACAGAATCACATCAATGATAGATGTCAATTCAGAAGTGTATTGATATTATTAATACATTAATAAAGCAATTGGAATTATAAATGAATGAAAAATAACTATACATGTGTTTTTTAGGTTTCCAGGATGTCCATGTGATGATCTTTGTGGGCTTTGGGTTTTTGATGACTTTTCTCCAGCGCTATGGATTCAGCAGTGTTGGATTTAACTTCCTTATTGCAGCTTTTTCCCTTCAATGGGCCACACTTATGCAGGGTTTTTTCCATGGTATGGAACACGGCAAGATCCATGTTGGTGTAGAAAGGTAAAACTCAAATCACAAACAGTACACTTCATTTACAATACAGATGTTTGGAAACCAGATGCAGAAACACATATTTTATAAAATAAAGGCAAAAATGCACAAAGGAGATGTCTTTACTTGGATAAAGCTGATTTTAGCGTTCAGTTTACAATTTTTTTCATTTTATGGTAGTTATACTTCTTCACAGTGGAATATGCTTTTTTTATTTGCAGTATGATAAATGCAGACTTTTGCACTGGCTCAGTGCTGATCTCTTTTGGTGCCATTTTGGGAAAGACAAGCCCTGTGCAACTGCTTATCATGGCCATTTTCGAGGTGACATTGTTTGCTGTCAATGAGTTCATCCTACTCTCTATCCTTGGGGTAAGTGTACTTGTTATCTTATTGGATATAAATGAAATATTGGAATACTCAAATCATGCCAACTGTTTCAAATGTCCTAATCTTGGAGTCAACACTTGACACGATTGATTTATGCTTCATATATGACATATGTTAACAGAATGTATTTTGATAGTATCTTCTTTACGACTATTTCATGACTTTTTGATTGAGTCATAATCATCAGTGTCAATAGTGATAATTTTTAAATATCAACCGAGATAGCACATTTATACATGCACACACAAATATTTTACTTGATTTACATTTACTGTTTGAGTGTCATTATAACATTAAAATAAATATACATTAAAATTATTTTCACAGGCTAATGATGCTGGAGGTTCTATGACCATCCATACATTCGGTGCCTACTTCGGCCTGATGGTGTCCCGTGTTCTGTACAGGAAACAATTGGAGAAGAGCCAACACAAAAACTCATCTGTCTACCACTCTGACCTCTTTGCTATGATTGGTAAGTCACTCAAATGTTAATCAAACCTGTGCAAATAGCCATACTGTCGAGCTTTAAACAGTTGATATTTTCTGTTGTGTTCAGGTACCATCTATTTGTGGATGTTCTGGCCCAGCTTTAACTCGGCCATTACACAACATGGGGATCCCCAGCACAGAACTGCCATGAACACTTACTACTCTTTGGCTGCCTGCACACTGGCTACATTCGCTTTCTCTGCTCTGGTTAACCATGAAGGCAAATTGGACATGGTCAGCACCCTCTTGTGGTTCGCCCTTGAAATTAAACTTGACACATTGTTTCCAATAAAACATTTACCAGCTTTTACTAACTTTCAGTGCATTTACAAATTATTTGTTTTTTAATGTTCTCTGAATTAGGAATTTAACCAATGACAATGTTCTACCTTTAGAGCTTGATTAACTTTTCCACTTCTTGCTGTTAAACTATATAGAATGTTTAAGTTATAGCTGGCCCTGTGTTTTTCAGGTGCACATCCAGAATGCTGCTTTGGCAGGTGGCGTTGCTGTTGGAACAGCTGGCGAGATGATGCTGACTCCATTTGGCTCCATGATCGTGGGATTCCTGGCTGGAACTATTTCAGTTCTAGGATATAAATACCTTTCGGTTAGTTGCCCACATGTCTTAATGTCATGCACACAACTGTAAAAACAAATAAGCCTCTGTCTGATGTTTTAACTTTTCCAGCCGGTTTTGGAAAAGAAGCTTAAGATCCAGGATACCTGTGGAATTCATAATCTTCACGGAATGCCTGGAGTTATGGGAGCTTTGGTGGGTGCTGTCACATCTAGCCTTGCATCAAAGGACGTTTATGGAAACGGGTTGGTTAATATTATATTTATTTGTTAATAGTTAGACAACTTTTTTTATATCATCAGTTCTATGTCACACCTAACAATTAATAAATTGGTTTAACATGGACATTTTTATTATATATTTAATGTCACTATATTAATTTATTTAATTTTTTTGAGGTCATACACTTATTTGTCTGTGCATCTTCTTATACACAGACTCGATAAGGTATTTTCTAAAAGCAATACTGACAAATGGAGTGCGGCAAATCAGGGTGGCATGCAGGCTATCTCACTGGGTGTCACTCTTGGAATGGCTCTGTTTGGTGGTCTAGTTACAGGTGTGTTGGTGCAGTATTAGCTTGTGTTTGTGCAGTTTTTGTGTTTTTCATTTCAGATATGCATAACAATATGTATGTACTCCTCAGGATTCATTCTCAAGCTGCCAGTCTTGGGTTCCCCCGGGGACACTCACTGCTTTGAGGATTCTATTTACTGGGAGGTGAACACTTTAAAAACCTTTTTTGGATCTCTATGTAATCAACATGCAACATCTTTAATGTCAGAAAAGATTTGTGATGTAACAAAATTGTTTCAGGTACCGGGTGAGGAGGAAGATCAAATTGAGCTCAAGGAGGTGGCCACTCCACAGGAAGTTGAAAAACTGAACAGCTAAATGACCTGTTTTACTCTTTTTTGTTATTTCATAGTATCATACATTTGTTTAAAATGCCATCAACTGTATTGTTCTCTGTGGGTGATTTATTTTACTGATGCTCTTAAAATAAACCCACACATTTTGTTTTATTATTGTAATTCCAGTATATTTTAGTATATAAAATCATTGTAAGAATGAACTTTCTAGAGTGCAACACAGTTTGTTGTCTAATATAACAGATTGCTTTGCTACAGACACAATTTTAGAAAAAATAAACAGTTCTGCAAGAATCAGGTCATAGCTGATACAGATGTACCTGTGCTTGTAGCCAGCTGCTACAAGTTAAATCAAAATTTATTTCCAAAAGCTAAAGAGTTGTGTCATAAATTACTAACCCTTGAATTGTTATAAACCCATATAAATGTCTTTCTTCTGTTGAACACAAAGAAAAATATTTAGAACATTTTTAGTAACATATTGCCTTTAGTGTTCTGCAGAAAAAAGTCATGCAAGTTTGCAATGAGATCTCGATCACAAAATTTTCATTTTTGGATGAACAGTCACTTTTTTTTAAAATTCTTCCAAATATATGTTGTATTCAACAGAAAAAAAACATGCATTAATATGAGTTTGTGTTTCAATTATTAAACAAACATCTATAACTTTAAAGTACTTGTTTATATAATGCATATTTTAAGTGTCAACCATATATTACGTCATCAGTCTCATTAAAACACGTGCTCTAATGAAACTCTAGATGGAGATAAAGAGCCATCTACAGCTTTAACTCGAATTAAGATCGTTTTTTCTAATGATGATCTTTCTGAAACACGTGTAGTTTAACAGTATGTGCTTTCGTAATATGGTTGATTTTTATTTTAAATGTTTATATAGATTTGTAAACTATAGTTTTTTAATTCACATGCAGGAGACACGGGTCTAGTTTGTGCTGTTTTATTTTCTTGAATATTAAATATATGACCTACACCTAATTTAATATTTTATTTTAGGATACATTTTTTTTATCAGATATCTAATGTCTATCATCATGCTTCCACAAATCTATCTTTTAATGGTGAGAAGAACATTATTTTCAATCTGAAAATAAAAATCACAAAAGCAGATTATTTATAAATACTACTAAAAAGCATTTAAGCATTATTAATCTATAAATCAATTATTGCAAATCAATAAGCAATCAATAAGATTTACAATATGGAATTAAAACACATTGAACATGTGTATTGTTATTTGTTTTCTTTATTTTTTTTTTTTACGAAATACTTTATAAATCATGGTTTTGTTTTTCGTCTTTGTTACAGTAAACATAAAATCTCGCATATTTCCATTGAAAGTCTAATTCATAAATGCCAAAATGCGCCCACCATCACGACTTGAAGGGTTAACGAAACGTCCAGATGGTCTCCGTCGCGTAATTAGCACAGTTTCACTTTCGGGGATCAAACGGAGAAGAAAAAGTGGGGGTCTTATTTTGATAGCACGTTATTAGGAACGCCGGGAGCTCGCAGGCGATGCGCAAAAGGGCCCGACGCCCCTTTTCATTCGCTCAGTGCGTATTTTACTGAGACGTGAACCAGCGCCAAGGTCTTTTCCCAGGCCTCAGACAGGTGGACAGCTGGGATGTGAATAGGCGCTAACGCTGAAGTGCTTAATTGCGCTTTATAATCAGCCAAATTGAAGGAGTGCGCGTAATAGTGCATTTACATACTTGATTTGTTTGTGTTTTAAATCATTTAATAGATTAAATCGTGATTTATGCGGAGAATGTATGGATTTAGCACTCTGGTTTAGGAGAGAAAGTTCAATTCGTGTCTTTGAGTTTTTACTAAATTCAAATTGAAAGCATCCAAATAAAGGATGTGTGCTACCAAAGCCGAGTAATGAAATTGTCAAATTTTAGAATTTAAAAATCATGTCAAACTTTGACATTTCAAACCTGAATAACTTGTTTTTATTTTCCACGGAAAACAGAAGAAGATACTTGGAAGAATGTTGGTAGCCTGCACCCTTTGCATTGGTTTTGTGTCCATACAATAGAAGTAAAACGGTGCCACTGCAATTAAAAAGTGGGTTGTTGGAATTACTTAATTTTATCATGTACATCGTTTCCACGTCGTGGTTATTTTAACATAACTTTTTCAGATTTCAAGAGGAATTATGTTAAAAACTTCATTTAATCACGTGGAGACCATGTACATGATCAAATTAAGTAATTCCTACTACAACAGCGTGCTGTTCCTTGTTAACTTTTTCAAAATATCTTCTTTTATGTTTTACGGATAAACTAAAGTCATACATGTTTATGTGACAAAAGAGTAAGGAAACGATGACTGAATTTTCATTTTTGGGAGAACTAATGTGATGTATGTGATGTTTCTCAGTGGGTCAGTGGGAGTGTGTGCTGCGGCAAAAGTCCTGTGTAAGTTGTGAAAGCCGGTCTGTAAAGGGAGAGTGCTTCTCTTTAGCTCACATTAACAGGATTACAGGCAGGCTGTGCTCAGGGGCCATGGTCCCTTTCAACAGCACGGCTCCCTCTGATCAGTGCTCACACAAACAGCACAACGGGAGAAATGGAGAGAAAGCTGGTGGATTACTATTTCAATGGCTACCTTACATATGTTTATTTAACATTTCATTTAGAACAAGGGATTTCTTAATCTGTCCGATTGTGAAATTTATAAGGTGCATTTTATCCTATTTTATATTTGCTTTGCATTTATAAAATGGTTCTGGATAGGGAGTCTTCTGTCAGTGGCCAATGGTTCTCATGTGAGGCTCAGATGTTCTCTTATTTAGCCAGTGGAGGTGTTTGTGATCTGAATGGGACAGAAAAACAGTTTTAGGCTGCATAATGGTTGCATAGTGGAGCTCACACCTGCTTCCGCCACCGGCAGCAAAGTTCAAGAGGTTCATTTAACTGAACAAAATGAACAACCAAGCCACGGGACAATGCCAGCTATAGTAAATCGTACCATTGAAAGCAAAAACTAAATTCCTATATGAGAATTAGAATAAATATCTACACGTCAATAGGAAACATCTTCAACTGAATATGTCATATTACTGTGGTGTTTAAGGGATTTTTGGTCTCCCCCTGGGACCATTACATTCAATGAAAACAACAAAGGGGCTGACATGGTCCTTTAGGGACAGGGGATTGCTGGACACAGTAGGGACAAAAAAAGCCCTTTAGAGACCCCCTTGCGATACCCCCGGTCAACCGCATCCACACGCATGCTTGACATTGCGGGAGGCGTCAACCTGGTCAAAGGTCAGTCCGGGTCAAGTGTGTCGAGGCCATAATAGAGTCTTAATTGAGTTGGTGATGTTGAATGAGGATGTGCTAGAAAAGGGGATATCAGGCCCAGCTGATCGAGTGGGTCACTTTTTACAAGAATTGTGTCTGGATTTGTCTAGAGCGACTTGTAGAGCATCTGCAAGATCCGGAAAAAGGAAACAAGGAATCTGATCAGCCAAGATTTGCCAAAAAAAATTAAAACATGTGTTGATCTGGAGCAGAAACGGACATCCTTCTACTCAAACCCTATGGACAAATAAACATTCTTAAACTACAACAAACACACAAAAGCCAAACCGAGTGACTTAAACACACAGCAGCAAATCACACAGGCACACACAAATCAATTCACTGGCTGTCACACACACACACACACACACACACACACACACACACACACACACACACACATGCCATGATGCTCACCCCCTCTGCACCTTCTCGTAATTAAAACAGGAGGTGTCTCCACAATGCTCTTTTGTCTTAGTGCAGCATGGTGAGAAAAAGAGTCCAGTGGCTGCATATTAATGAAGCTGTGTGTCCGTGGATGGGATGTTTGAGCAGAGGAAATGAATAACACTGGCACTATTTTCCCTCCTCCTACGCTTGTGGAAGGATACGTCATGTGCCAAATCACCTCCGGCCACAGAGGTGCCAGCAATGGGGAAATGAACACTGTGCATTGAGGGAATGAGTAAGAAACATAACTAGACTATTTGTATTTGTGTTTGAGAAGACTGGGAATGCAGAGTAATTGTGTGGAGTGGTATTACCACTAGGTGGCGTCACAGAGCTGGTGTTTGTTTGTCTACAGTGCCTATGGGTATACTGCTGTTTATTTGCATTATTGGATACCAGACATCATAGCCTCTGTCTGTTATTGAAATAAAGTAAACAGGCTATTTTATTCCAATTATGGAATGTATATTTAACATGATAATAAATATATTAAACATTAAGATTATGATGATTGAGGTCTAAAAACCTTACATTAGCTTTTTTGTCTGATATGGATATTTTTGTTTTATTTTAGAAATGTATGCATTAAAATGTTCTCTCTGCTTGTTTTCATATAGCCTAATTTTTGTTTTTGCAAAACTAGAAATATGTGTGGTTCTGAGAACAAGGCTATGATGTCATAGGTGGATAGGTGCCCAAAACAATTTTTCTGTAAATTCTTCAAAATATCTTCTTTTGTGTTCAACAGAACCACCAAAATATTTTTTTCTTCAATGTGTAACAATTGAGCCCCAGAAGACATAGTTACTAACATTTTTCTAAATATCTTTCCCTGTGTTTAACAAGAATAAGAATTGTATACAGGTTTGGAACATTTGGAAATTCATGACAGTATTTTCATTATTTGGGTCGACGTTCCATTTTAAGATGAGAACAGTGTATTTACACAGAATGAAAAATGGAAAATAGTAAATCCAAAAAAACTGATTTTCAGACTTTGTTACATATTTGTTCATATGTGTAAAATCACATTTTATATTTATGCTCATATTTTATATTTACATGTTATAAGACGTTTTACCTTTATAGATTTTCGGATGGACACGTATAAATGTTCTGCTTTAATGCAGACACAAAAAACAATCACAAATTTCAGTATGCTTTTTGAGTCAAGTTAGAGCTGCTCAAATGTGTACTGTGAAATTTGCTGGATACTGTGGAAATAAAATGATGTAAAATTAGCAACCCAATACACAGCACAAACACCCATCCACAATCTCAGCATCCGCCAACGCTGTGAAATTGTTTCTTTTGATTTTGTAGACACATAAAGAGAAAACATTTGCAAGCATACCTCCGATGTTACCATGCACCTCACACACACACACACACACACACACTCTCTCTCACACAGCTACTTCCTCAGGAGGCATTTGAAGGCTGAGAGGTTGGATGTCTATCTTTGGCTCTCAGTTCTAAGCGCCCTGTGTGAGTGTGTGAGGGGCCTGTATATGAGCAAACTGCCGCCTACTCCGGCCTTGACCCACAATCCCTCACAATGTCCCCATTCTCCGGACTGAAAGGCTCCATCAGCTGCAGGGGCCAACTCTCTATATGACGCCTCCCGGCATGGCATACAGAAAGGGGCATCGATGCCAGGAAACCATGGGTCTGGCAGAAAGAGCCAGCAAAGGCGATGGTGAGAGAAAGAGATAGGCTGAAAGAGAAAACGGTGAGATGGAAAGATATGCTTGCCAATAGATGCCAAGTGTTTTGTATACGCCAATGCTACTCAAAGCTCATTAGCCTGACTCTTTGTGCCACGCTGCTCTTTGCCGTGAAGGGACGTCCAACTCGCTTTAGCCCTGACATACACAATGAACAATTCAGACTACATATTTATATTAGCACGTTTTTATTATTTTATTTGATATTTCAATGTTGCCGTTTTGTCATGTAAATAGTTAAACACACTGATATAAGATAAGCTTTCCTGTTATTCTGAAACAATGTATTTTAGAAGGCATTTCATTTATGCACAAATCTCTATAAAACCGATGACCCTGCTGTTTTAGCATCAGTACACAGACACACATCCATGCACACACACATACACCTCAAAGTGCCCTGGTGAAACCTCTTTGCGAACAGGCACAGGTCAGGGGCCGTTAAGGCCATTGAAGGGGCAGGGCAGACTGGTAGGGGGCACGGGGGTCCAGGTGGGGCATTAATCTTGGAGAGGATTAATCTAATAATCTAGTGATCCAATGATGAATCAAACTACT
The DNA here is from genome assembly GCA_033220385.1 of Triplophysa yarkandensis. NCBI lineage: Eukaryota > Metazoa > Chordata > Actinopteri > Cypriniformes > Nemacheilidae > Triplophysa > Triplophysa yarkandensis. The sequence continues at coordinate 11,435,731 of CM065668.1, forward strand.
GAGCTTGCTCTGAATCTCTGAAGCTCCAATTAACTCCAAGGGAGGGAGAGGCTGATGGACAAGTCTATTCTTGGCATCTGAGAGACACTGTGAAAACCAAAAGAAATCAAAGGAAAAGCGTTCTGGAGAATAACGCCCATGCAGAGTGAATACACAGAACATGCATGACTGGCTCAATTGTGCCTGTTAACATTTTTCTCCAGGATATATCACACACCATGTTGTTTGGGACGGTGGGATGGGCGGTGACAGCACTTGCGATCCCAAGGCAAACAGAGGCACTTGCATACAGGAATAGGGATATAAAAAGAAACGATTATAATTCTCACATTTGAAAATGTACGGCACATGGTATATATATGTGTGTGAATCCACTTGCTTGTGAATAAGGATAAAATCGAATTTTACAATTAAAGAGACAGTTCATCCATATAAAAAAATCTCACCATTATATACAACATTAAGTCTGAATAGATTTCTTTGTTTGGTTGAACACAAAGAAAGAAATGTAGAAGAATGTTATATTTATGGGAAACTACCGTGGTAGATTAAATAAGCGAGAAAAAAAAATAACGTGTTCAAAATTTTATTTTTTGGTTGAACACAAAAGAAGGTAATTTAAAGAATCTAGAAAAGCTGGTATTTCCAGAACTTGCTTTTCTCTCTCTTGTCTTAACACTTGTTCAGTTTATTATTTAATTTATTATTGAAAAACTTGAGGTGAGTAATTCATGACAGCATTTTTCTGTTTGGGTACACCATCCCTTTAATGATGCTGCCTATGACATCAATTCAGTTTTAAGGCACTGATCACAAAATATATTTGTCTCTGATTTTTGCATTCCCAGCACAGAGAGCATAGGCCTTTATGTGAACTTAACGAACCAATAATTCTTAAGCTTACTAACTGGAACTTACTAATGAGAATCATAAAACCCCCCAGTTTATATTTCCTAAAATCCCATCAATAAATAATCACATAAATAAATAAATGTAGTCTAATAAATTAAGAAAGAAAACAAATTGAAAAGAATCAAACAGGCCAACTGAACACATTTTGAATGAATTCTGTCTGTACAACCTTGCATAGTTGACATTGACCTGTTGTTGAAGATTTCAAAAGCAGGCCATCAGCCTCTAGAACCATATGTTGGAAGAGAGGACCCTGACCTCTGACCCTCGGCTAATTGGAGGCTTGACCCTGTTAGGCTCGGAACAAGCAGGTCACAAGGATAGTGAGGCGTGTTAAGGGAGGGATATGCCCTGGGGGGATGCCCTTAGGGACCCCTGCTTGTGTTTAACATCCACCTTACGACTGATTAAAGATCAATCCATCCCACTGTGAGGTTAAACCAACATTCATATATCAGTCCTTTCAGTCCTTCCCCAAAGCATTAATGTAATTCAGCAATAGTTGAAATGATTTAGCCCAACTAAACGAACAATATAGTTATTTGACCATGACCATGAAAATGTGTATTCTCAAAAGGGTTAAACGTGTGTTGTATTGAAAATTCAATTGCAAACAAAGGGCAAGCAAACCCTTCAGCTGAACCCTGAAATTGCAGAAATGTTATTGTAATAAAATGGCATTTTTATTATCAAAAATAAGAACAGATGCTGTTCTTTTTATTGGATTAATTAATATTTTTGTCTCTGTAGTTCACATAGATGTTGTATTTAAAAATTGCAATAGTGTTGTCCTTAATGTCATTCCTTTAAAATAAATAGAAAATTCTAAAATGTCCAATGGTAGTGGCAAACAATCTTCAATCTTGTTATTTTGTGAGTGTTTGTTTATTTGTTTGAGTGTATGTGGGTGGGGGGGGACACATTATAAAACCCATATCAGTTCATGAATATTAATTAGGTGATAGAACCTTTGCCCAATTTTTTGCTGTAGGCAGGTAAATGAGTGCAAGGTTTCAGTAGAACCTTGTTTATAGCTTGCTCAGTGGTCTAGTTCAATGCAGTAACCAGTTTGCAGAGGATTCTGCTAGGTCTTAAAGCCACCCGTAACACCAGACAATTTTTTTTGCATGGGATTTAAAACTGTTATATAGTATACAGATTATTATCTTAAAAGTGGGAGGGGTTATTTCCTGTAGTTAAATTGTAAACTTCTCATCTGGCTGTTTTTTGAGGCATCCCACAATTCCATGCCATTTAATTTTGGTCCCATTATCAGATGCTTGTCGTCTCTTATTAGCAACCACTCGTCTGACATGAAACCTGTCAAACTGTGTATGGGCTAGCTCACACTCAAAAACATTCTGGATCGTGAACAAATCGTTTGGGGAATGAGTGTGTTAGCCTTAATGTTCCACAGACTGCTTCAAAGCCGTAAGAAAAATTCAAAAGGAAATACATACATGGTTGTTTCCTGACAATTAAAATCTAGAATTTATGATTACGTCATTCTACACTTAAGATTCTCATTCTGAAAATCATTTTAAATATCCTTAAATAGCAATTTTCTTTCTGCATTAGAAAAAGAGACCAAAAGCACCATCTGCCACTTGTTCACACATTCATTATTTCCTGTATATGGTAAATCGCACATAGTGCCCTAGATAGGGGATAGGGAACAATTCAGGACACACTGAACAACAATTCAAAAACATTAGGGCCTTTCAGAGCCCATTGTCGATCCTTTGCTCTGTAACCATCAAATAACGCATTACCTTAGTTACATTTTTAAGAATATTTTTATAGAGGCATTTTGTTGCATAGTTTGCTGTAAATTAACTCAAAATAACATATAGTGCAAATCTAACATATAGTGCAAATCTATCATATAGTCCAAACCTAACATATAGTGCAAACCTAACATATAGTGCAAATCTAACATATAGTGCAAACATATCATATAGTGCAAACCTAACATATAGTGTAAACCTAACATATAGTGCGTACCAAACATATAGTGCAAACATAACATATATTGCAAACCAAACATATAGCGTATACCTAACATATAGAGCATACCTAACATATAGTGCATACCTAACAAATAATGTATACCAAACATATAGTGTAAACCTAACATATAGTGCATCCCTATCATATAGTGCAAACCTAACATGTAGTGTAAACCTAACATATAGTGTATACCTAACATATAGTGCATACCTATCATATGGTGCAAACCTTACATGTAGTGCAAACCTAACATATAGTGCAAACCTCACATATAGTGCAAACCTAACATATAGTGCAAACCTAACATATAGTGCAAACCTTACATATAGTGCAAATCTAACATATAGTGCAAACCTAACATATAGTGCAAACCTTACATATAGTGCAAACCTAACATATAGTGCAAACCTTACATATAGTGCAAATCTAACATATAGTTCAAACCTAACATATAGTCCAAACCTAACATATAGTGCAAACCTAACATATAGTGCAAACCTAACATATAGTGTAAACCTAACATATAGTGCAAACCTAACATATAGTTCAAACCTAACATATAGTCCAAACCTAACATATAGTGCAAACCTAACATATAGTGCAAACCTAACATATAGTGTAAACCTAACATATAGTGCAAACCTAACATATAGTGCAAACCTAGCATATAGTGCAAACCTTGCATATAGTGCAAATCTGACATATAGTGCAAACCTTGCATATAGTGCAAATCTGACATATAGTGCAAACCTAACATCCTACATATTGCCAGGGTCAAATAACTGCAACGAACATTATAATGACAATATACCTTTAAGTGGGTGTTTGCGTTTCAATTAATGGGAAATGAGTCAACATGCCCTTCCAATCCGAATCCATATTTGCTTTTAGATAATCACTGGATTTATTTCGCGTTCTCTGATTGGCTGGAACGAATGTCAGCAGGATGGTGAATGATCTCATTGCCTTCATTTAGTATTTTCCGGTTTTTAATTGGGTCCTGTGGTGTGTAGAATGCGCACATGTCGACAGAAGAGGCGGCTTAAACAAAAGTCGGCCGCTTTGATGCGCGGAAAACTGTGAGAACTGGTAGGCTGTGTTTTAATCCTGTTGACCTGCGTGTTGTTAATTGAGGCTGACGTCACATAATTCCACAGTGTAGAAATATACAGATGGGCACTTACCCATCACATTTTGTTTAAAATTATAAAGGTTTATATTTACAAATTTTTTGAGGCTGGGGATGAATTTTCCAGTCATTCTGCACATGTTTTTCTTCTGTAAAAAAACTTCAGAGTTAAAACTAATTTTAAAATAAAAAGTGCACATTTTCTTGTTGTTTACAATTGTTTAGTTCATGCAATTAAAATCAGTTTTTTAATGGATTTGAGGAAACTTTATTCTGTATAGATAACACATTCTATCATGACTGATCTGGGGACAGTTGCAACATTAGATCTTTATTTTTTACATGAAAGAAATCTTTATTGTAAAGAGACATGTGTTACTTATTTTTACTCAACAACATTTAGTCGACACAGTCAATTAAACTTTAAAACACAGAGAAGTGTGAACAGGTTGCATGCTCACAACTTTAATAAAGAAATTGAGAGTTATTACATAATACATTTCCATAAATGGATTAACTGTTTTTGATTTTATATGTTGAAGTATAAATTGTGTAATGTCATGAATACAAATGTACCACCAATGTGGGGGGGGGGGGCAGCTGACAGATGTGGCTGTCAGCATCACAATTTGTGATTTTAGGTCAAATTGAAGGAAGAAGAAAAAAATCTCAAAGCATCCCCTTGCTCTAAATACAATCACAAAAATATATATAAAATAAAGCAATATTGTCACATTCATATTTCCATCACAAGGAATTTTGTTGCAATTGCACTTTTAGTTTGAACTTTTTAATAACTTTCTTTGAAGTTATTATACAAGTTTCCCCTCCTTTGATATTAAATGATATTTTAATTTTAGTTGCGCTTTTTATTATGAACAGTTGTGAAATTTAAAGTTTTTGTGTCTGTGCTTCACAAATAAAGCCACTGAGCCAGTGGTCTTAAACGACGAATGTCGACTAAACATCGTTTAGTTTTCCGTGTCATGTAATAACTGATTGTCCGTCATGTGTTTGTATCGAGGCTTTGATCCGCTGGATTCCCAGACGCTCCCCGCGGCTCCATGCGCGCAGATTCACTTCATCACAATTTCACGCATTGTCACGTCAATAAAAGCGTCTGAAACTGCGATTAAATGGCTTGTGAAGTTACGTGGACTGTTTGTTTGAATGTTTGCCGAATATGCGTTTAGATCTGTAATTGCGTTTTTTCCACACAAAAAGAAACACACTTATGTATCACACAGGGAATAAGACAAATGTGAGACATTAGGCAGATTTGAGGTTTACCTTTACAAACTGTTTCTAGGCTATTAAAGCTTAATTGCTGCACAGCTAATGGGTTTCCTTTTTTCTTAACTTGGCACAAAGTCAGCAAAAAACATCCCTCTGCTATAATTAGCTGGGTGATGGTTGGATCACGATGACATTTCTCAGATAGCACAGGTATGTCTGTCTGCTTCAGATCTGGTAACATATTCTGTGTAAAGTCATCTTTACATCCTATAAACATGCATTCTATATCATAAACATCTTAAAGACTACTTTTAGAGGTCCACATGACTTCTGACAGCTGTCAGATCCTTCATAAAGGTAACTTTACTCACCCTGTCATCATTAGAAACCTGCATGACTTTCTTTTGCAGAACACAAGATATTTTGTAGAGGTTTGGGAACTGGTACCCATTCACCTTCATTGGTGTTTGTGTTCATGCAATAGAAGTGAATAGGTGTCATTGCTTTTTGGTTACCAACATTCTACAAAATAACGCCCTTTATGTTCTGTGGAAGAAAGAAAGACAGGGTTGAAAAATTACAGGAGGTGTGTAAATGATGTGGAAGTGTTTGTCGATTTACTTTGCATCTTTGGAATTTAGTTTACAATAAGTTTGTAACAATGTGTAAAATGTGTTCACAATATTTAAACAAATGCTATTTAATGTCTGCAGTTACAAATTCTTTTGTATGGGCCACATTCTCTTCTGCAAAGTTTTTTGTGGTTGAATTGATTTGTGCCTTATATCAAAACAAACGATACAAAAATTAAGCTTTTCTTTCATCTCCGATGGTCAGAAATGGGTTTCTTAAAATGAAAATAAAATAAAAAGTAATTTTTTTTTTAAACTTGAATCTAACATTGAAATCCGTATATGATCTCATTTAGTCCAGATTCATTTTAAAAAAGTGATGCCAAAGCCATCTTGTTTAAAAGAAACAAACAATCAGATTATACAGACCGGGGCCTCCATAATCTTTCATTCGTGTCTAGACGTTCGTGCTTTTACACCTTCTTTCATGAATGTCTCTCAGCCTGTCATCCTTACTCTCCCCACCAAGCTGAACAATTTTTCACTTTTGTCCAAACTTGAAGCATCACATACCATTAGTCACCACCCACTTCTCAGAATGTTCCTGGAAGACGGATCCCAGTGCCATCATGGGAGCCCCGGAACCCCGTGTCAGACAGAGATGGGGGTGCGCGGGTATGGCAATTAGCATGAGAAAGCCACCCTTCCTAGTGCACTTGATTGACCTTTCACCCCTTCTCTTTGTGCTTCCCAGACAGAAACTGGTTTGTATGTATAGGGAGATGCATACTCATGTTGTTTGCCATCTTCAGTCTAAAAAATTTCTACAAATGGCATAACACATAAAGCATGCACGCATAACCAGATTACAGGTAAAGCTGAATCTCAGTCAACGAAGAGAAATTTGTTTCGTACATAAATCAGTCGATCCCGGCAACTCGGATAACATGTGCACATGTGCGCTAGGGGCAACACGCTCCCACACTCTTTCCCAGACAGTCTGGAGAAGTCCATCTCATTTGCTTTTCTTCTACTCTCCTAACTGTCTGCGTCCTCTTTTCACGTCTGCACTTTAATTAAGGGTTCCAGTCTCCTAAAAGTGTCATTGTGGAGTGGAGTTAGTGCACAGGCCTTGTATGTCCCTGTCTGCTTTGCGATTAATCCAGAGACCATATGTGATATATTAGAGACACTATTAAGAGCCACTCTTAGTCTGATTCACAGGGCCTGGTGGTATAATGTGTCTATGGCATCATCAAATTTTCCATCAAATGTCACGTCAATCTGTGTTAATAAAGGTTGACATTAATCACAGATTTCATGGGGGTATTTCTGAAGAAATATCAAGGGTGGCATCACCCACAAGAAGACATTTCAACACTTTAGTCTGACTTCATAACTTAAATACCCACAGCTTTGCCTGTTTCTTGACAAATATTAATCTATGTCATCAACCTATTTGATAATTTTTATTTAACCCTTAACCTTTTTTTTTAAGTTATTTAAGTTTTATTCAAGTCTGCAATGGATTCTGGCAGCATAGCTTCTAACTAGATTTTTGTTGCATAGTTTAAGTAGTAATAGTAATGTTAATTATTACATTTTTTGAGAAATTATCTGATATGTTTATTTTGGCCGATAACTGATCATTCTTTAAAGCTGGTAGCCAAGAACCAATATATAGTTATCTAAATATTTAAAACAACCTTTCTGGTATGTTTATTTAATGAAGGCATAAAACCGTTTTTATATACCAAATTTGAACTGTAAGCAGTAGGTACCAGAATTGGTTTAACCTTAGGAAATTATGTGTGATTTATCAGCTTTACATTTACATTTACATTTAATCATTAAGCTGATGCTTTTATTCAAAGCGACTTACAAGTGAGGTTCAAAAAGAAGCAATCAATACAATAGCTTATAAGACATACATAAGTGAAATAATACCAGCTTTAAAATATCCAGTATGTATACATTACATACATTAAAAATATAAATTAAATATAGATATCAAGTCAATACGGTTACATTAAAAATGACCAGTATGGATGAAAATATCATGCATCTATAATAGTAAATAACTGTACTATGTTGCGAGTTTTTATTGAGTTTTGTTTTGCATTTAACTGACAAAGCTTTCATACATAACTTTGGTTCCAACATAGAGAGTTGATGTGACCAGATCTTTTGTCACACAAGCACATTTACATACTCACCCATTTCTCTTGTTTCCCAAAAACATATTGGATTCCCTTATTTTGCAGTGATGTTAATCCTCTAGCAATATTTGAGTCCACCATTCAGATCGATTTACAGTTCCTTAACACTAGTTCCCTAACGTGTGATAGGGGCTAGTACACCAATGTTATTTAGGTATTTAAGGAAATGTAGGGTTTGGAGTGAGTTATGGGCTTCCGACAAAATTGTTGTTCAAGGGCCAACAAAGTATGTTGCCCCAAGTATATCTCTCAATTGACAAAATCGGTTTAGGCGAAACATGATTTAGTCCAATTCATTTAGTAATAACAAATAAGAGGTATGATATAAATGTTGTTATTATAAAGGACACATTTTTGACTTAAAATGTAAAACATGTATATGTCTGAGAAAGGGACAGAAGCTTGCATGTTTGTGCCTGAATGTTTGCGCGTATTTGCACGCCAGCCTATATTTGCCTTCTTATGCGTGTGTGTGATTGCAAGTGTTGTTGTGTGCTGCAGACCTCTCTCCTCTTCGAGTCAGTGCCATCAGTTGCTAAGGCAACCAGGAGGCAGCATGAAAGCTAGAATGAGACGGCGGAGGGAGAGAGAGGTGGAGCATGGCACAAAGCCGACTCGCAGCAGCTGTGGAACAGCACTGGGACGCTGTACACGTTCTTCTGGTGTTTGTGAGAGACTGTACCAGTCTGTGTGTGTGTGTGGTCCTGTCTATCAGCACATATATTAAATCATATGTGAAAACAACAATTTCTCTTCTACTCACAATACAATATGACACAAGTACAAATATATAGTGCTATATAGTAATGAGTGTTTCTAAGCATGTGCAGTTGTCTATTGTTTCAACAAAATAACAGGCATCCTTCTGATGTGACAGCTGCTTTGACTCAATGTAGGATGTGAATCAGGATTGTGTGTTTGGTATTTTGTTTCATTTGCTAGAAATTCCCCATTAGAAGAATTTTTCTAGCATTTATGTTATTCCTTATAATTCACAAACAGATGAAATAATAGTTTGAATTCAATCAGATTACGTTAAAAAGAACAGTCTGAAAGACATTCAACTTAAAGATCCATAACATAAAATTGTTTCGTACATCAATGATGTTTGGTCTGATAAAATGTGTTAATCTTGTTATATGATCAAGCGTATATGTTTTTTATTACCTCACATAGCATATTAATAATTTTTGATAATAAGCTGATATTAATAAGCTGAAACTATTTTTCAAAAACAGAAACTACATCTTATACCCCAATAAAACGTTACTTTTCTATTTAAATTACTGTGGTTAACATTTGTCATAAATGCTGAATAAATCACGATATGAAATAGATTCATATGAACTTATAATAGATATAGTATAGAGGATGTATGTTGTGTGGGCTTCATGCTGGGAAAGTGTGAATGCATGTGTGTGTTTGTCTGCGTTAACCCTCATTTAAATATTGAGACAGTGAGAGTGGCCTTGAACTTGACCTCAGGTCTTTTCTGTTGTTCCTCTACTCCTTCTCACCCTTAAACCCTTATTGTTGAGTTGTCTCCATTGACTCCTCTCTCTCCGTTCCTCCTCATTCACACCAGCATGGCGGGACCTCGCCCAACTGCACACACCCACAGGGCAGTTGGCTTTCCCATGTGGCAAATCCAGTGGGCAAATTCTTTTCCCACATCCTCCATCTTGCATTTACTTTCTTTTGTTTTAGCAAGTGACTTTAGTAGCTTTTAGGCTTGAACTTGATTTACAAAGCAGGCCGACGGCTAGTCAGACAAGCCTGAGACTGATGTGGAGCAGTTAAAGACAGAATACTATGGTATAATTTGGCACATTTACTAATTCTTGCAATGTGAAATATTAATGTAGGGATTTTAATTAGAAGAGTTTTAACCTTTTTTTCTTATGGGGAAAATATCAATAACAATTTTTATTTATTTCAGGGGTTCTAAGTAAAATTGTAGATATTGAACTATTTTGACTTTGATGAGGTGCATTGGGGAGTTCACTATTGGATTTTTGTCATTAGAATGTTTCATAAGTTTCTATATAACACATCGTTTTATGTTGTTGACATTGAAGAAAAAGAAGTGGTTTCACAAGAAGGTAAAACTGAAACCATTTCTAGAGCAGACTATGAAAAAGGAAAAAGCACCTATATCCACAGATGCATGTAGCCATCATAGTGTAGGCATCATATACCCTGTCTATACCCTTGAAGGCTTGCACAAAAAATCTCTATACTACATGGAGCTTTACTGTTGAGCTGCTCACTTAAAAGTATACGTAGACATTTTTTCCTCAAGAAGTCGCTCACTTTTTAAAAATGAAAGGTTCAAAATGATGTCATAGAATGGTTCTCTGAGGAATTATTTAATGCCTGGTTATATTTAGATTAATTTACTTCTGCAGATTCTTTTATTCAAAGGGACTTGCATTGCATCATTCAATACATTAGATTCAAAGTATGTGCAATACCTGGGATGGAACCCATGACTGTGGCATTGCTAGAGCCATGACCTTATCACTTAACCACAGGAAAGACAAAGCACATATATTTAAGTTGCCTTAGCAAAAATGGTTTCAGTTTCACCTTTACTTTTTTGTACCATTATATTAGAGTATTAGTTTAAATCCTAAACAAATAAATGTGACTACATAAATCTTTAATCTTAATATTCTTCCATCATATTGAGGTTTAAATCTAATGTGAAAGTTTTGGAATTGTTTCGCAAGACTTGAACATGATATTAACAAGTTTGTATTCTACGGCAGATCCAAAAATGTCTGAAGAGATCATGTTTGTTTTCAAAGTAAACATTTATTAATATCCATAACAGGACATTTTTACAAAGGCACATGTGGTATAACAGAAAGTACGTAGCATCACAAGAACAGAGAAAGTTTACAGCTATCAAAAACAAGTACGATGAATGTATAGTTACAAATGAATTGTTTTAAATGTTATTACAAGACTACAGAAAAATATAAAACTATGAAATTAGAAAGCAATGGTAAAAAATTGCATAGTAAAAGTCTAATTTGATCACTTCCTTGTCTTCACAATTGATTCGTCACATTTACAACAAATCTGTTGTGCAAAATTAACGTTTCTTAAATTGAAAATTAATTAAAAGGAATATTTTAAAATAAATTGCACAGTACATTTCTTAATATACATTTGATTGAATAATATAGATCTAAAAACAATTGCATATTATGTTTTTTTCTCTAACTGATTGTGACTCAAAATAAAGAGAGACAGAGCATTTAATGACCACTAAAATTAAAAAAATTAAAAGGGAAAATTTAAGGTGGAAATATCTGATAAGCAGATATAATATGCTGTGATAAAAAATGTCTCGAGTAAAGTACTGAAGTGTAAACTGCTCTGATCTGCCTCCTTTCAAGTGATTGCAAACCCAACGCAATTGCATAGAAATTAAAGACAACAGCTCTCTGTCCAACAAGTGTGTGACACACAACACACTGAGCTGTCCAATCAGAGTGCAGTATCGTTCACTGCTGCCGTGGGTCTCCCGCTCATACATGCAGAATCTACAGAGCCACACACATTATTTCTAATTATTAATGTTAAATATCAGTTAGTAATCAGTTATTGAAGATGTTGACACATTAACAGTTTCTCGAACAGCTACTTCATTTGCCTACATTTAACTAATAGAAACTAAAAAACAAAAGGATTGTTTGAGTTTGTAAAGTGCATAATGCTGAAGATTGTTCTTAAAAGTCTACCAAGACCAGAATTTTTTTTGAAAGGTTACATCAAATCGAGAGTAATTTCTTTAAGACCTAAATCTATTCATTTTTTTTTACAAAAAGTACTGAAGTTTTCAACTACAGAACTACTTGAATGAAACCTCAATTCTTTAAGAATTGAAATACAAATACACACTTTCATGTGTATACTCATCCGTACCAGTACAATGACTTACATGTGTATGTTTCAATCAGTACTCCCCCTTCTTCTTTCCACAAACATACACACAAAAATAAAGATAATGTAAAAAGATTTTGTTTGAGGAACAAACAGTCCCAGTACAATTTTTTTAAATGCTACAGTTAAAATAATAAAGTGCTGTTTGAATCTTTTTGTTGGGGAAAATGCATAGTGAAGATGTGTGACTCCATCAGACACTGCTACTGTATTTGAACCATCAGCCTCCATTTGCTGGAATTTCAGATCCACTTGAAAAACCTGTAAATAAACCAAAGAAAGTTTTTTTTACGTGAAGATACATGCAATAGTTTGAGAAATGAATTCGACAATCAATTCAAATCATGCTTGAAGAAAAGGTGTGTGGATAATTAGTGTTGGTAAAATGTTTGTCAAAAACAAACATCTCAGTCGTGCATAAAACATAAAGGCAGCAGGGAGTGCCAGGGTAAGAGATTAAGGCTGAAGTTGATGGTGCATGTGCTCTTGGTACACTGTGGAACTTAAGCAAAGAGGAGGCATGTGATCCAACTTTAAAGCTCAGACAAGCAACTCGAGGCGTGCAGGTGATTAAGAACACATGCAGGCGAGGGCTAGCTGGTCAAACATCCACTTTGGTCAAGATTTATAATCCAGTTGGCATTCCTTTTAATTGTCATAATACCTAAAATGTGGATTTTTTTTATGAAGAGTCTGCCTATCTACAGACAGATAGAAATGCATTTTAAGAAACAACATTGAGTGTATGTGTTTGTGGGTTGGCACCATTATCTTTACAACAAACGTGACACAATGAACAATTTCTCCACACCACCATCTCTGCATTCGTTCTTTCTGTCATGATTTCCCTCTTTCCCTCCAGTTGTCTTCTCTAAATGAATACTCATTGGAGTGTTACTGTGTCTCTGTCTCCCTCCTCCAGTCTGGCCTGAATAGATGACTGAATTGAGCAAACAGTCAGGCGGTGAGCTCAATAGGCTGTCCGACCATGAACTCCGAGTCCTTCCCAGGCACCCAGCATCATCGTCAGGAGGGGGGATGGAGAAACGAAGTAATGGGGGGAGACAGACAGACCCAGACTTGGGGGGGCCCCAGTGCCCATTTTTGGGGAAGCCTCACCGTGGTGGTTCCCAAGACTGGTGCCTGCATGGAGAGGCAGTAGCAGCTGCTCAGTAAAGGGGAGCCTTGTGTATGTGTGTGTGTGTGCAGACAGGAGAATGCTTGCCCCTTCACCCGAGCCGCAGCCACCTCAGAGCCACACACACACTCCCAGACGCAAGCTGCTGCAGATTCCTCTTTTTTTGTTAATCTGATGTGCTTCGCCTTTGTTTTTACTGTGCATAATTTAGTGTGCGGTCTCTTTCAGCCACACACGGCTCCAGTTTGCCACCTGTTTTCCATGGCTCACCCAGACTAATGCACACAATAAGGTGAAGCCATTAAATCACTTTCTTATATTTCATAGTTTTCAAAAACAAGTTGTTTTGACTAAGACATCCCAAAAATGAATTCTTTAGTGTTTACTAACTCTGGAATGCTTTTGGACTCTATGGATCTTCCTATGTCTTGGGTTCCTCCACTGTATTTGCAAGCTCAAAGTATCGTCTGGACTTTCGATGATGGGACTTGAACAAAGGCATCTCTCTGAGAGGTTGCGGGACAATGGCCCATATTGTTTATTTTGCCACCTCACTTAATCACGCACAGTCGCTCTAATTGGTGTTTTTCTTAAGAGGTTTTTAAACTTATAGCTTCCTGGCCTCAATAACAGCAAATCGCAGCAAGCTCACCGCAGAGAACAATGCTGGACTTGTCTGGGCTGCGACTTAGACGTACAAAGCGAGACCATCCCTACCGAGACCCCCCATCACGCACAACTGCTACTTCTTAAGGTATCTGTAGACACATAAAGTATTCTTTACTTCCACCGCTCTAAAAGGGCCAACAATGCTCATCCATTTTGCACATTCACCCTTGCTTCTCACGACAACTATAGCTGAAAGCGGGAGAGAGGTCTTGCTGTTATTCTCAATAATGGCAGTGTGCCATCTCAGTGGCTGGCATGGTGTGGCGGCGGGGCAGCGGAATCCCTGATGGCGGTCTATTCAACGTTGATGCCCGCAGATGCAGCTCTGCCTCCGCCATTGTGCCGGAGAATGATTTAATGCGAACGACTACAAAACATCTCCCAGCCCCCTTCAGCGGCTATCACAACCAGAACGTGTGATATTCACAATTAACAAACGCATCTGCTCCAATAAACAGCGCCTTAGAGCAAAGGGAGCAGGGACTCTGCGTGTAAAAGAAAATGAGAGAGGGAGTGGAGGGTGCAAGGCGAGGAAGACTGATGGTGGGTCATACCTGCTTATTTTTCACTTCCATTTAATGCCCGCTTGCTCTAAGATGGTGGCTTTGTGCGAACCGCATCTCGTGACGGGAGGAAGGGGGTGGGCAGGCGGGCGACGGAGGGGAGGGGAACAGCAACGCCAGCAGGACTCGGACTGGGAAGACAGCCGCACAGGCGACCTGCCCTTCTTCATTTCCGTTCCCTGGCATCATGGAGAGCCGGATTGTTGGTCTGTTAGAGAGGGGAATGAAAAGATGGCATGAATGAAGTTTGTAGCAACATCAGCATGTGACAGCACAATCACAATCGGGCATGCATGCGCATGCACGCCGGCGCACGCGCACACCTTTTCATGTCTGTTCTTATGGTAAAGTCTGCCCAGAGCATGCAAATGACTTTCATTATGCAAATGCATGCAAATCAGACCCAACCATCTGAGAATCAAGGCTGGGAAAAAAATCTACACTGAGATATTGAATGAAAGAGACAAACAGCGGCAAATAAATCCTTTCGTGCGTCAGGAGGCAACTAACAGAAGTAAGCGTTTTTGTGGAGGAACAAGGGTGTCCCGGAGAGCACAAAAATGGCTTCTTTGCACAAAACTTTCATTATGAGTTTGTGTGAAAGCAGTGCTTTATCAACAAATCTTATATGCACCAAAACGCAAATCTGGAAGACATTTGAACATAATGCTTGCCACAGAAAATGTTCTTGCCGACCCAATCACATTTGAATAACCACAGATTCAAATGCAACGTGGTGCAGCGTCTGTGCAGACTATTGAAATCTGTCAGGTTCAAGTTGATGTGGATTTGCAGCACAACCCAGGGACGGACTACGAAACCATGTTAATCATCTCAGAAGCCCACAGAGGGAGATTCCTCATTGTCTGCTGGACTCTCCCACATAGGGCAACAAGGAAGCGTGACAGACCAGTCTTTCTTGAGGAAAGTTCTCCATTGCTCTGGGGTGGCCAGGCGAGGAGGTCTTTGTTTTAAGGTGCTGTTTCTGGGCGAGAGCGAGCCTGAGTGTGAGAGAGTCGGCTGGGGGAAATAAAGAGTGGGATTGGAGGGGTGGGGATCTGCTGAATGGCAGCAAACCTTCCGTAATTGGCACTTGACATTTTTTTGCTGTTGCTGGATAAAGTGGACCCCTCTCAAGACCACTCCAAACGCTTGCTGGAAAAGTGCCTTATGCAAATACTGCAAATAGGAACCATTGTACGGCCTATGACATTAACAGCTGAGGTAACAATGGGACTGTGTGCTTTCATTGGACGTGTAGGTGTGTTGAAGAGAGAGCACAACAATGTGGCAGAGACTGGACAGCATGTGAAAAGCCATCCAGATGATGCTTCAATGAAAAAAGAAGTCATTCGCCAGAATGAGGACGGGTTTTGCGTGTCAAGCATTCAACAAAATGGCCCACAAAAAATCGGGCAAATGGGCAGATGTGTGGTTTTACAGAAACTGAATGTTCGTTTTATCTTACAGCTCCACTTATTTGCTAGATGGGAAACATGTTAATTCAACCATGGTTTATTTAGTTCTGAGATATTTTGAAAATGTTGAAAATCACGAGCAACCTTTTTTGAGTCCTTAGTGAATAAATCCTCGTTTAGATAAAACTGGTGTCTCATGTGGATTCAAAAGATTCAAATGAATCCAGATTAATCTGGGTATAGTCTTAACTGTAATTCATTAAAATAAAAGTTTTTTTTCAACTGCATTATATGTTAATTTACCCGGCTGTTACATCAGTTAAACAGAATGTCCTATTCTCATTCATCGATATGCAGAAACAATAAACACAAGGACATTTTTCAATTACCAATTCATTCCTTCAGTCCAAATTCAAATGTCTAAACGATTACGGTCTCCTCGTCGCCATAATAGTTGTGTGATGAATCAGCCTTTAATGTGGCCAGGACAGCGTTTGGCTACACCTGTTACTTCTGAGTGTTTAATCCCCTTTGTGTGTGTGGGCCCATTGACTTTTCTAACAGCCTAAAGGGAATTCACTATTCTTTGGGGTGACGTTTGGGCAGGAGGGGGTAAAGAAATCAACGTCTATTCCACAGTTTCCTCCCCAACAATTTAGCCATTTTGGGGCTCAGTTAGTGAGTTCCGTCCGAAGAAAAAGAAGCCTAGCTGGGGGCAGGAACCAGAGCACTGCTCACGAAAAGCAGTCTGGTAAATGTGACTGGAACCCAGTCAAAAGGTTGGTAAAGGAATCCATTGTCTCTGTGACAAGTGGACTGGCTCTATTGACAGTACAGTCGACGGGAGAGGGAGGATGGTGGTAAAGATAAGTGCACAATGCGTATTTCCCTAGCTGACACTTTGGGTAGAAATCTGCTTGGTAAGGGGCGGGAAACCAGACATTTTCTCTTTTACTTCCTGCTTCTCATGTCCCTTGACATGTCTAACCTAAATTCTTTACGCTAGTCTGTCAAGGTATGCTTACCGAGAGACAATTTGGGGTAAATATTTTATCCACCCCTTGGGATCAACCTATGACCTTTGCATACTCCAAGCAGCTATGCTACAGAAACATTTTCATATCTGACTTTAATACGCATTTGATATTTTGACTTTGTTAGCCAACTAAATGCTGCAACCAGGCCAAAATTTGTAGACGGCATATGTTTCTGACACTGCAAGGGCAGACACTGCTCAGTGGGTGTAAGGGAGGCAGTGAGAGACACAGATAATGATGGGCTTGCCAATCTGGCTCAGAAAATTAGGTATAATATTTGATCTGTTTTTCCAAATTTGGGACATGTACATTATAATTTAAAAATGTCACATTGCATTTGATAAATAGTTTTGATAAAATATAAAACTTATAGTAATTCCAAAGAGGGACACTGATATAAAAGTAAGTTGATATCTACCTGTTAGTGTTAATCTTGATAATTGTTTTGGAAATATAGAACAATCTCAGAAGTGGCAACAACTGATTCTTTGATTTAAATGGTATTAAATAAAAACAATATCAAACCTTATGTAACAGCATGTTCATCTTTATTTTTTCAATGAAAGAGTTTACTCTTTATCTTTGGCTTTAAGAGCTGTACTGTTTAATCTCTACACCTGCAATGCAGCAGCCCTGTCTGTGGCCACTACAGTAACATTGGGAGAATGGCAAGTCCTCATTACATCGATACAGTGTTTCTCATAAAAAACACAAATTTAACTTATAAAGTCATAACCTTCGCAAATGAATTGTGATTTGGTAAATGGTTTATAAATATCAATCGTTTAGATTACTTACAACTGCAACAGTTTGACATTAAATTATGTCAAAGAAACTTTCCACAAAACGAATGTAAAGTTCAAACAAAACTTTGTAAAGCCCCAATGACCTGTTCATTCCAAACTGGATAAATTATTTCCCAACATGCCCAAAGTTACAGGGATCTGATTGGCTGATGTCCAGCGCTTTAATAGTAGAAAGGATTGTGCTATAGTCTCGCTAATGGATTTTGTCAGCAACAGGGTTCAGGTTCAGCTGCACAGTGAGGAACAGATCTGTATTCAGGACCATCACAACAAGCTTTTCCACCTAGAAGCATCTATCCCAGCGCTGGCTCTGACTGAGTCCATTTATAACACTGCCAACTGTCACATCTAATCAAGCACCTCTCAGCAGAAACTTAACAAATTGTTGTTTAGACAATCAATGTTTTATTCTCGGCATCGGCCCGAGGTTCGAATGCATCCGTAGCTTAGAAAGGCGGCCGGATCTGCGTGGGAAAGCTTCAGTCCATTAATTATTCAAATGCATGACGTCCATCAAATGATGCTGGTTGGTTTTGAAAACATAATGAGGTCTTAGCCTTGCTTAACAAAGTTAACGAATGAATGAGTTCTGGTTGCAGACGAACCCTATGAACGGACTGGGTTTTGGGTGTCAGTGGGGTGATCACCCAGGTGATCATTAGGTGGCCACCAAATTAAGATTCAAGCTTCATGATGACCATGCTTGACCACTTTTGCTACCAAACACAATATTTTCTGTTGAAATACACATTGTTAGACAACAGAAAACATCCTGCTCCCTCCAGACTGGATAGCTATTTTATATGCAAGCCTCGTGTTCGTATTCCGCAAAGCAACCTACATTCAATCAGGTATTTCATACTGCTTATATTTGCTCTGTATAATTCTCATTCTGTGCATTATTTGTAATGAAAGTTGTTGCGTGGTGACATGAATGTTTATTTTTTCCGTCCACTCTTCATTTTTGCCAGGCTTCTTAGTGGCCATCAATCAAATATCCCATTTGGATGTCTAATGTTAGCCATAAAACAATCGAGTGAACTAGCCAGCTATTTTTCCACACTAATACATTTTGTTGTAAATTGATGTTGCTTTTAAAGACTCTCCAGCTGTGTTTGACGATTCATATTTTGCCTTACAATTGGGTTGATTGAATTTTTTAGAGACCTAAGTATGACAAATTTATATTCCATAGCAGGATTCACAGAAATAACAGCATACTACAAAAAGCCTTGTGCAATCCCATAGTTGAATAAACCATATTTTACAATCACCTTCATATTCCACAGAGGTGACGCTATTTTTACATGCAATATAAAGATAATAATTAGAGTAACTGTACGGCCTAATGCTGTATATGATGGATAAAGTCACAGCTTGTTTGTCGCACAAAAGAACACTGTTGAAAATACTCCTTACCTTCACTGTCAGCACTGATGGAGGCCATTTTGTGGCTTGCTCTCGCAAGATGCAGAGATTGAAGAGGAGAGAGAGAGACACTTGGAAAGAAAAAGAGAGGGGAGTACAGCTCGTGGGGGTGATGCCTTTCAGGTGTGTAATGGGATTCTTGTTACTTTCGGTTATCTAGCTTTATGAAGAATGAATAACACTCATACAGCTAGATAACCAAAGATAACAGCCAACCCCTCCGGCCACCCGTCCTCTTCTACCATTTGAGGAAACCAACCAGCCCTGAACTGGGACCTGAAAAAAATAAGCTTTATTAACTTTGTAATTAGAGCTGAATTGAAGTCAACTGTATTTAGTGCAATACAAGCAGTAATTAAACCAGATGTATTTAAATGTTGAATGTGCAAAGAAAAGAAAAGCCTGTTAATAAAGTAATAGGTGTGTTGTTAAATGCCTAAAACACAAGAACAGAAGCATAATCTACAGTGCTACAATAGTTGCTATTATTTTCAAGGTTTAACCTTAAATATTCATGTTTGGTTATATTTGCAGCTCCATTCATTTGGTAAAGAAATATTTCACAAGTCTGGAAATGCAGATCAACCAGTGGGAGCTGGTTTTAAAGATGGGAAGGGTTCTATCACTGCTTGGTATGTCTTGTCTTACTTTCCAGGCTGATCGTTCTCCCCGGGTGAGGGATGCTTTTAGATATATCCCGCAAAGGCTGGGATTTATTTTTAAATGGAAAAAGACCCTTGCTGTGTTGACAGAAAAAGGAAAACTATTAACATTAGTTGTTTTAGTTTTCCACAAATTTACCCTCAAGTCTTTGTTTGTGTTTCAAAGGCCTTTCAGCAGTAAGTGGTAAAATAGGTCTCTAGCTCTCATCCCATCTCTCCCTCAGCTTTCTCACGACTCTCAGTCAGTCTGATTTTATGCAAATAAAAGAGGAGCTGGTCCAATTAAAAGCTTTTGTGTGAGAGGAGCCCCTCCCCATACACCCTTAGAGGTGTTGCAATCAAAAGAAGAAAGGGAGGGGGAGAGAGAGAGAGAGAGAGAGAGAGAGAGAGAGAGAGAGAGAGAGAGAGAGAGAGAGAGAGAGAGAGAGAGAGAGAGAGAGAGAAAAGTGTCATCACTTATTACAGCCTTTCAAGCTAGTGAAAATGGCAACATAGGGGCGAGTTCAAACACTTTTATTTACTCTACACATGCCTCATCATCTAATTATTTGCCTAAAAGCTCCTGCACATTGTTAACAAGACAAAATGTCCTCACTCTCACTGTAAGTGTCTGGAAAGACAAACACAGGAATCAACCTTGTAAATGAACAGGCTTGTGTTATTAACAGATATACACAGCCTTCCTAAAAATTGCACACACATGGCTTAAGATTATTTTATAAATATTAATAATTTAAAATAATACAAATTCAACGAAAATATAATAAATTGAGGATCACGTTTAGTCTATACACTTAATAAATAAATGTAACCCAAATGTTCTTGTATGTATTATTATTGTTGCTGATAATAAAAATAATAACAACAATAGCAATAGTGAATTTTTAATATGACATATTTGTAGCAGAATTTGCATTGTATTTAAATTATATATTTTTTTCTTAGTATAAAATAAGAATTAATTTAACAGAGTCTACACTGCAATAAAGGCAAAGCCTATCTAATCAGTACTATCACTGTTAATATGACACGTTTTCGAAATGTGCATTATATACTTTAATTTTAAAGATGAAATGCACATTTTTGCACGCAAATGATCCACGTCAATATAACAAGAATAAAATAATAATTTTGAACCATTAAAAAAATAGTGCAGATCCAAAGTTATGGTGATAAAGAGATTTGGAAAAGAATGTATCAATTGTTCTGAGATGTATCAAGATGCTTTAAGTAAAAAAGGGCTATGTGCTTACATAAAAAGCCGAAAAACACCTCATTGTTAAATACAATTATAAAACGAGAGCATAAATGGTGATTAAAACTGACTGTTTAAAAATAAAAATGATATTCGACAAAGTTTCGTTGATCGGTATGTTGGCGTTTAAATACAGAGAACTCTACATATACTTGTAGGATTATTAGAGAAAAGTGCTTTAGAATGTTATGAAGTGATTTACCCTTTGTCAAGTAGGCTCGTATTAACAAGTGGGTTAAGTGTTTATTGCTACCGACGTCGTACCAGATTAAGTAGGGTTCAAATATAAAAGGAGAGAAAACGTCGTCTGTACCTTAAATAATAAATATTTTGTATTATAAGAAAATCCGACTTGCACTGCAGTCCATATATTTCATGCTTTCTTCATAATGCTTGTGGGAGTGAGTGTGTGTTTAGTGTGTGTGTGTGTGTGTGTGTGTGTGTGTGTTTAGTGTGTGTGTGTGTGTGTGTGTGTGTGTGTGTGTGTGTGTGTGTGTGTGTGTGTGTGTGTGTAGTGTTGAAATATTTCCCTAAATTCAGACGGACTGCCTAAATAAATTACATTAAACAGTACAAATTTCATTCTATATTAAATACCTGTGTGACGTCTTCCCGCATGCAAGATCTCGTTTTCTTTAATGGACATCATATAGGGGGAAAGAGAATACAACATAAGAAAAAAGAAATTGTAATTTTTTTTCAAAACTAAATGCAGATATTAAAACTAAAATTTCATTTTTTCTATTTTTAATAATTGCGGACAATGACAAAATGAACAATTCTCTTTATGTGAGTGAGTACAGATACAGAAGTGTTTTATTCTACATATAATCCTTTATGTGTGCTATGCGTCTGCGTTTCTTAATTCTACATTTGTGCATTGTATTTTCTACAAAACGAAAATTGTAAAAACTCTTTAGGGTCCATCCGATACACCTGTGTCCAGCGGGAGGAAAGTCCCATGTCAGAGGACACGTGGAACTCAGATATTCGGCCTTGTGATCAATCTGAACGGCGACTACAGGGATTATGCACACAGGCCTCCATCTCGTAACATTGTACCAATTACAATCATACGTGCCAAGGGTTTCGAACCCATTCGGGGGTGTATTTAGTACCGCCACCCAATACACCCAATTGTAGTTGTTTCCATTAGTAAGCATGACCCAAAGGGAAATGCAATTTTGAATTATTTTTTTTTATTCTGTGTCTGAATGATACTGCCAATAAAACCACTTCATTTTAATGCAATTTTCTTCACAAGCATTGAACTCACGTGGCACGTTTGTGTAACACTTTAAAATGCATTTTTGCTGTTTAGTTATCACTCCCCAATTAGCTTTACATCTAATCAATTAAAAGACACAGCAAAAGAAGAAAAGTGTTCATTATTTGACTTCTTAAAAACCTTCCACCACACAAGACATGACACTTCTATATGAAATAAACCATACACCAAACGGATCTCTAAACACATGAGGACATTATAAAAAGATATAAGGACATTAATCACAAGCTCTTATGTGA
Organism: Triplophysa yarkandensis; assembly: GCA_033220385.1. Lineage (NCBI taxonomy): Eukaryota > Metazoa > Chordata > Actinopteri > Cypriniformes > Nemacheilidae > Triplophysa > Triplophysa yarkandensis. Next base: position 11,458,266 of record CM065668.1, read on the forward strand.
GTCTTATAAGGATGCTGACCACAAATCCAACAAGCCCCGCAAACGCAACCTGTTTCAATCCAATCAGCCCTAAAACACAATGACAGAATACACAGCCATCATGAACAGAACTATAATGCACACTTAAATGTGATGTTATACTCACTCTCATCCAGAAGCATGTCGGATGGGACGGATTGCATTGATCACTGCATGCGTGCGAGCTGCGTGCGCTCCCGAATATTGTGTGGCGTTCTGGTCCTCCGCTTCATGGATGCTGCTCCGTGTGACGTTGCACTGGCCCCATCCATTCAGCATCTCTGTATCGGGCTGCACGCAGTCTCCTCGCCCATATTTCCCATTGAGATGCCCCATCTCCTCCCCTACGGAGAGGGAAATGAGCTGCCCGTCGACCCCCCTCCTATCATTCCGCGCACGAAACGCTTTGTGGGCCTCAACACGCAAGCCAAAAAACATATAGCATCGTTTAAGCCCTCCCCTTATGACACGTTGCAGTTACAACTCGTACCCTCCCTCTCGAATCAGCAATACAATGTTGCTTTAATTTACAAAGGGGCATTTCAGTTCCCTCTCTTTGTTAAAAGGGGAATACTCATGCGTTGGTCTGTGGATGCCATGAGAAACTGTGAAGAGACAATGGAGACCAAGTTAAAAGTTGATGTATATTAAAATTGTGTCTGACTTTGGTGGGGAAAAAAGTGTCTTTGGGAATGCCTCTGACTTTGAGACTCTTATAACCCAGAGTATATAAACTCAAGTGCTCTCTCTCTCTCTCTCTCTCTCTCTCTCTCTCTCTCTCTCTCTCTCTCTCTCTCTCTCTCTCTCTCTCTCTCTCTCCCAGCAACCCTTTGTCTTTGGCTTTTTCTCTGGAAGTGTCTAGGAATGTGACCACTGAATCGGCAGGGAGAAAGCGTGCAAATCAGCTTTACCCATCAGGACCGAGGGTAGACCCCAGACAAGGGGACAGAATGGGGTCTCGGTCGGTCGATTATCATAAGAATCAGATTGCTGGGGATAAAAATCTCCTTTGAATAAATTACTGCTTCAATAGGAGGCGAGACTGCCAAATAGACAACTCTGTCAGAAGCCGCATGGGTCTTGGTTTTTCTCCCACATAAATGCACTCTCTGTGGTTGGGTCCGTCGATTCCGACCGGTTGTAATCCTTTCTCCGACACGCAGGACTCCCAAAGGCACCGGGGGCAGCCGGCCTTAGGCTTTTGGTGAACGCCGACCCGCCGTGAAGTAATGAGTTGGGATGATGCGCCAAGGAGTCGCATCCGCCAAAGATGCTGTGAGAATCAGACTGTTCAGTGATGGCACTTCCAAGGGTCATTGTAAATTATCGAGCATCAACATGTTCCTGCTAGCCTATTGCTTTAACACGTCTCAGTCATTTCCCAGGGGACTCTTGGACACGTTTTTTATCACTTTACCATGTTGGAAAATCATCTCCTGATATTTAGACCTCTGCCTTTATGATAGATTTGTCAAAAATTCAAGCCTAGAGGACAGAAAGGAAAGGTTTACTTAAGTAATAATAGCTGCATTAACCCTGCAAATTACATATTAAACATAGAAGTTTTTAAGAGGTTTTATATATTATTAAAATGCATGTATTGCATTTGTATGTGCAGATTTGACTATAGCCTTGCCACTTGTTGTAAATGTTCTCACAACATAATACACATCAATCCTAGTTTTCTATAGCCTGTTTGTAATCCACAAATCGATCAGTTTCTATGGCTTTTACATGTGTGTGGATTTATGGGCTGTCAGCTTGCACAGCAGAAGTCAGGCCTTCGAGATTTATTTCTAACAAGAACACGTGTTTTCAGACTCAGCATCGCAAAATGTATTGCAGTGTTAATGATGCTAAGGCTCAATGCGATTATGGGCTGTAAAACACATGACAAGGATTGCATTGGTCTATTCTGGTCTGCTCACATTGCCTTACAGTAAAAACTTGGGCTCAGGAACAATCGGAACGCACTCTACCTTGGCACAGCATCTGTGTTAAGTTCGATAGAATAGACAAGGGGATTTTCCTTAAAAAAAATTATTTTCCTGAAAAATGTGTGTAGAACTATTGTGCACTTGTTTTAAATAAAAAGGTTAAAAGTGCACACTAATAATAGGCTACTGAACCTACTTCTTCAATAGTTTATTTATAATATTTTAAACCCTTTGTCTTTTACTCTGATTCGATTTATTTACCTTAAGTGCAGTGTTTTTTGCATCAAACAAAGATGTAAGATCTGCTGTTCTAAATAAAATATGATGCGAAATTACACAAACATATAATGCAGTCTAGACTATTTATTTTTTAAAAGCTGCTTAACGTTGGCAGAACCAATTGTGACTAAGAGCTTTTACTGAGTGCTTTACAAAACTGTTTCTATTGTAAATTATACAGAAACAAGTATAATTAGTTATTATGAAAAACAAAAATGCTCCTTTCTAAAGGAATAGCAGTGAGGAACCTTCTGAAGCACATTTGTTGCAAGTTATTCAACACATGGGTTGCATTAAGTTTTTCATATGTGTTAGAGTAAAAGACATTAAAGTTAACTGTTTAAACACACGAGCTATAGGATATAATATCACCAGGTTTTGAAAAGGGATGGAATGTTCTAATCAAACACATGAATAGCAACTTCAATATATCTTTTGTTGCCCTGTCCAACTCCATTGCCCATACAGCAAAGTGTTCTGTCTTGAAGACCAGTGTTCAAATGTAGAAAGGGACAGTGGCTAATATATTCACATTTGGTTTCCCATAGTTTAAGACACTCATCGTCGCATTAGTAATGACTGATTAACTTCAATGATGAAACATTTTTAGGCTGTGAACGAATCGTTAATGGCAAGATCTGGTTTCTTGGGGACAAATCCCTAATCCTGGTTTGACTGAAAAATAAAAGTGGCGTTCTGACATCTCCCACACACCGCCTGACGGGGTTTGCAATTAACCCTCATTTGCATATGCAAATAACCTGGAAATTCGTTCGACTACAAGATGGGTTTGAGAGAAACAGTAGTCATAGAGTAAATTATCACATTTATGAATGATATTGCATTTTATTCGGTTTTTGGCCATAAGCAAATATTTCTTTGATACACCCATAACCATTTCACGAGGAAAGCACTATCATGACATTTATCTTATAATACTTATTTTTTTATTTATTAAAGTCTCTTTGTATCTCTCACAATACATTGCAGGGGTTCATTCTGCAATGGGATAGTTTATTCTTTCTTTCAATTAAAAAAAGAAACCAATGAATTTTGTTGTGCAGCAGATAGTTGGGCAAGTGATAAATTAATGGCATAATCGAACATTTAATACAAATTCTAATATATAGGAATAAGCTTAGAAAGAGTGTTGATTTTTTCCTTAAATTAAGGATATTTGGTTCATGAACAGGCCATACCTCTAAATTAATTAGTTATTATACGTTTAGTTATTAAACTTGTTATACCTATTTATAGATTATAAATCAGTTGTTACATGTTTTTGGATTTTCATTAATTGATTAACATGAACATGTATTTTGCCATGGGGAACATATGTGTATTTTATCTTCATATTAAGCGATTAGAAATTCCAGAAAAATCATGTGTTTTCCTAAAATTTATATCAGTTAAGATATGGTGGGGAAAAGGGAAATAAATAAGACTGTCTTTGGGTAACCTCTGCCCTCCCATCAGCCATTTATAAATCTTTTTTGTCAAAAAGCAGCTGTGCATGCTACTTTAAAGAATTTCGTTTCTTAATATCGCCAACAAACGAAATATACATCGTTGTTAACGAAATTTTAAAGAAACGTGTAGATTTGGATCACCCCCTTGGAATACATTCTTGCCAGGAATAAACACACCTTGCATTGGCTTTTGTGTGAATGTCATTGTGTTCGCATACATGATTTAACAGTCATTGTATCTAACTCAGAGTATCTGTTGGTAATGAGACAAAAATATGCATTATCAATATCTGACATGTCATGATTTTTGGACCATTCTGCTGTTTAAAAGTACCTGGCTGCATTTCTCTGACAACACTTCTTATGGAATTCCTGCTTTTGTATTGTTCAGCTAACCATCGTAGTAATAGAACAAAACTGATTTATTGTATAGGGATGTATTTACAATAATTCGATCAGAGACCCAAAATACATTGATTGGATCTGACCATTTCCGAGTAATAGGAAAGTTGTCTGTGTGTCTCAAGAAAGATGAAATAAAATAAAAGGACAAGATTTTTTAACAGGTGCATTTTTATTTAATATACTACATTTGTCATTTAACCTCACCATCGGTGCAAAACAACTCAATTATATTTAATAAAATTAAATAAGAAATATCTGATTCAACCTACAAAACAAAACGTGCTCCAAAATGCACACGAATAAAAAAATATAAATCGCTTCTTTACCCATACAGTGTATTTTTTTCGATCATTTGTACACATTTGTTATGGTTTTGTAGTTTCACATACATGTTTATTATTTTATTATTTAATTTTAGAGAAGTCTACACTAAAACACATAAGCGCCAGACTTTTCTCATGTGTGGCGCTGTCCATAAAACAGTGCTGAAGTCAGACAGACTTAAAGAAACTTTACACTAAACAAATGATAAAAAGCAATCTGTTCCCAACAATATCAATGATGTGTTGCAGAATTAATGTTTCTGTTCAATCTTGATATTTTAGTTATTTACTCACAATATTTTGTGATTTTTATATCCAAGCCATTATAAAAATAACCCCAGTGGGGTTTTAGCTCCGAGTGTTGTGAAACGAATGTTTACCATAACCAATGACAACTATATGGTGCTGAAACTGAAAACATATAGCTAATATTTTACTTAGAAACCTGCATTTATAAGTCTGTGACTTCTCGACATGCAATGTCTGGTTACACTACAGGCTTAGAGTTGTCTAGCCGGGTAAACAAAAGCGATTGAAAAGAGCATTGGCCAAATGAGAACTTCTTGCTCTCTGTTGTTCTCCTTCAAGTCTCTTTTCATTTAACTCCAAAGGCGGGCCCAAATCTACACCAGACGTCTATACACAAGAGTGTTGCCCAGCATGTCAACTAGTATTTCACAGTAGGAAATACCTCAATCATGCAGCTGAACGCATCTGAAGACAAGTGTACGCCTCCTTATAAGGTGCAGATTACTATAGGGAACCGTGGGCACCACTGTAGACTTCTTTGTGTCTTTCTGTGATCCAACTCATCAATTTTTTCTCTTCAATTTTTGTCAGAATCGGATACTCCCTTTAAGTTGGTTAATTTGGCAACTACTATAGAATATGCACATTTAACATCCATTTTAGTATTTTTTACATTGCATTTGTCCTTTTAGGTATTTCCTAAAAATTCAAATACAAAAATTGTCAAGTAGTTTCAATGGTTAAATTGTAACACAACAGCACAACTGGAATTGCTCATTGAGAGAATAACATATATTGTAAAGGTACATGGCGGGAAGTCCCCAAAACTGTATCTTTTGCTGTCCTACATTCTTCAAAATATCTTCTTTTGTGTTGAACTGAACAAAAAAAATTAAGTATTTTTCAATGTTAGTCAACTATTTGGTTAAAAGCATTATTCTGAATAAATTTCTCTTTGAGTTGTGCCAACAATGTGAGTGAATGTTAAAATAATAAAAAAATTATCACTTTAAGCACTGCTCACAATTAACTTTTTAAACCAGTCCAGCTTTCAAGTAAAACATACTTTAATAAGTTAATATTTAGCCAGTGTTACAATGCTACATTTGATAATGTTTGTTGCAAAAGATTTGCAATACGCTTAAGTTTGTAGATTCAAGGATGATATAAAATGGCACCAAAACATGAAATAGAAACAATGGGAATTGTGTGTGTGTGTGTGTGTGTGTGTGTGTGTGTGTGTGTGTGTGTGTGTGTGTGTGTGTGTGTGTGTGTGTGTGTGTGTGTGTGTGTGTGTGTGTGTGTGTGTGTGTGTGTGTGTGTGTGTGTGTGTTTACAGGCCTTCCTTTTACTTGCATTAATTTGATTCTGCCAGTCAGAAAAAGGCAACTAAATCTACAAAACAAACCAACAAATGAAATAATAAAAATAGATGATAAAATAAAAATAAAAGCAATTACACCCACAAAAATGTTTTACTTTAATAATTCAATTTGAAGTATAATATGTAAGGTAGACTTCATGGGAACAGGCCTGGGTGCTAGTTTAAATTTCACCCTCCTTAGGGAGATTGTAGCCCACATAAACATAAACTGCTCATTTGCATGCTCTATCCCACGGTGGAAATTACAATGCAGCATAATTAATATGCGCATAAATTAAGATTGGGAGAGGGTTCTGGATTTCTCCTCTGTAAGAAGAAAGAAGGGGGCTCTGTTGGCTCACGAACAAGCTGACTGTTCACACGCTAAATTCAGTTGGGAGGGGGCAACAAACCCGCCTTCCCATGCCGCTGCTAACCGAGCAAGAGAAGGAAAGATTAGTCAAACAGCTTTGAGATGTTTCTTCTTTTATCCACAAAGACCCAAGATTACTTTCCCGGTTCTCACCCCCACCGGTACGATTTAATAGACTTATTATAAAGTTCTAAGTTATAGTAACTGAAGATCCTCATGAGACTGCTTAAATTCATTTAATTTCACACCAAATTTAGGCTTGAATTTTTGAAAATGCAGAACATTGCTGGAACTGATATAAGAGAGAAGATTTTCACCTATATTCTCAATGGCTCTTGATAGCCTTATTAGTGGACATTTGGGCCAAGTCTGTACCTCTTTCACCCTACCCTAGGACATACACATGTATATTTACACACACTGTACTGTACATTTTACCACTAGGGTATAAATTAAAAGTATTTTAATAAGAGATATGATACATACATGATTAACATAATACTTTCAATTATTTCATCATACAGAAAGGGTTTCATGAAGCTTAATCTTAATCTATATTTAAAAGCTATTCGAATTTGAGGTGTTTGTAAATCTGTGTTTCCAAGTCTTGGATGCCATCTTCTGGTAATTTTTGGTTTGTACCATAAACAGGATTATTTATAAAAATGCACAGGTAAATAAAATACCAAGAATAGAATATCAAAATTGGGTCTTATGAATGTATATGACTAAAACTGTAATCTACATTAGGTTTAGCTGCCTTCAATGTTTACGTTGAATGAAAGGGACATTTTTTTTTTTACATAAAAGCTACACTACAAAAATGTATGATGATTTTTCGTTAAACATTTCACATTTACTATTTGATTTTGTGTATATGTTAATTCATAGAATAAATAAATCTGAATAATTTAATTATTTCAATTTGAATTTAACAACAAAATTAGGTTAAATTAAAAATATATATTTAATAAATTCTTAAATATATATTTCTTAAATTAATTTCTTAAATCTATCTTGTGTGAAAGTGAGGTGACATATAGGCAAATATGGTGACCCATCCAGAATACACAGACACACACGCACACACACGCACACACACGCACACACACGCACACACACACACACACACACACACACACACACACACACACACACACACACACACACACACACACACACACACACACACACACACACACACACACACACACACACACACACACACACACACACACACACACACACACACACACACACACACACACACACACACACACAGATAAATAGATAAATAGATAAATATATCACAACATTTTCAAAAGATTTTAGGTGAATAAAACAGTTTCATTTCATTATATTTACCAAGCCACGTGAATAATTTTACAGTGTAATTGTAATTTATATAACTTTGAAATAACTGGATAAGTACCACATATCTATTTAGGCCCTTGCTAGTCATTGTAATAATTAATTCTCAAATAAAGGTTTGAAGATTTTATCTATGCAGTGTTCTGTATCTTCAAGGATGTGCGTGCATGTTGGGTTTTACCAAAACATGCTTAAAGTTCACCCAAACTGAAATCTTTTGTCTTTTTGCTTCTTGCATTTGGAACCTGTATGAACTGTATTTCATCCACAGGACCCACAAAAGATATTTTATAAAATTGTTAGTAACTCGCCTTCACTTGCAATGGTTTAATGTTCATAAATGGGTGCCACTGCCCTTTGTTGATCAGTTTTCTTCAAAATATCCTCTTCTGCGTCATTATACAAGAGGGTAAGTGGATTGTGAAATAATTGTTTGGGTGAACTATCAATTTCACATCCTTTGATAGTTTGTACTTTACACCAACCAGGGTCAGATGTGGTCTCGTGGTTAGAGAGTTGGACTTGTAAGCAGAAGGTTGTGGGTTTGAATCCCAGTGCCAGCAGACAATGACTGAAGTGTCCTTGAGCAAGACATCTTACCCCCATTTGATCTGCTGTGATAATTGACAACTGCATAATACTTGTAAGTAAAAGTGTATGCAAAATGAATAAATGATAATGTAAACTAAAGTCATTAATACAAATCAGTCAGCATTATTTGTTTATTTATTCATATGTAGTTTTAGAATATTTTATACAGAATATTATTTTGTATACTTTTGTATTTACTTACCACACAGGTTGTCATATGCATAAATAATAAATGTTTTTTTTTTGGTTTTGGGTGAACTAAACTTTTAATTTTTTAGTTTCAATATATAATTAATACCTTTCAAACGTGTTTAAATGAATCTAAGCTTGAGGATGCTGATGAGGCAAAACAGATATCAACGTTGTCCCAATATGACCACTAGAGGGAGGAAGGTCATAAATTACCCTCAATCTATTCAATTGAGTGCCAGGATATGGTAGGCCTAAATAATGAACATTCACTTCCGTTTTTTAAGTCAACATCCTGCAGACATTATATAAAATAAAGACATAAATGTCTCCAAATTTCTAAATTCTTGAAAGATCTGGCATTAGAAAAGTGAGGAAGCAAAATATATTTATATTTTTAACTTGTCCAATAAATTACGTTCTACTTTAATAGGTTACTCTTTTTTTTCAAGGTGAATACAATAAATGATATTTTTGTTAAAAAAATAAATAAAAAAATAACAGAATTATTTCCTTAGCTAAGCTTTTCTTACTGTATTCCTGTCTGTTTCTGATTGCCACACTTAAAGCAGCTCATTGTGGGGGTACGCTTGATAGAGGCAGGAGGGTTTGTTGGCTTTGTTGCCATAGATACAAAGAGTTGCTAGGCAGCAGACAGGATGCTACGGAAGCCAAGTGCAGAAGATCAGCGGGTCACTGCGGAGAGGAAAATTTTCACCCACACACCTTTCATCTGGATTAATACATTCCGAAATAAAGGAAAAAGAGAAAATGATTGAAGAGCTGAGATGTGTTGAGAGAAATGAGAATCGGCGTTTACATGTATGAAGGATGAAAAGCAAACTTATTCATTACCCTATCCACAACCTCAAAACCTAATCTGTATAATTGTGATGTCTTTTCTGAAGGGAACTAGTTCAAAATACTTCCGGCACGAGATATTTAACAAAGTACTTAAAGTACATCTACAACTTTTTAAGTTCAAAAGCAATATGTTCATTACTTGGATTGTGCAGATCAACTATTCTATTATTTAAAGAATGGTTAAATTTGACATCAGTCGATTCAGATTATTAAACTGCATAACTTCCCAACTGTGTTCAGTCTGTAACTCATTCCATATGAGAGGGCTGGTGTATGTCATGATGACAGCATTGCGGTCCCATTTTTGTATGATTGTTTTGTCTGCAGTGAAGGTTTCATGGCTGAATGGCATTCTCCTTATTGCGCAGGCTGTGTGTAGGAAGCAAGTGATCTTGGAGAGGGCAACAGGGTGTCCATCTGTTTGTATAAATGCTCTTCCACAAAACCCCAGGGCATAAGCTCCTTAAATAAGGAACAAATCTCTCTAAGACAGGTGTAGCTTCACATCCAAGCCTGAACATCCTTAACTAATTTTATACTGTAAAGAAAGATAGGGTTTATTAGTATTGGAATTCAAAAGTCATCTGCACATTATTTTTAAATAATTTAAATAATAAAGTTAAGAACTGACATTTGACATACTTTATCAAACATGACCTATTGCTTTATGTAAAACTGAGATATTTTACCACACACACACACACACACACACACACACACACACACACACACACACACACACACACACACACACACACACACACACACACACACACACACACACACACACACACACACACACACACACACACACACACACACCAGCTTTTAAAAACGAGATTTTCACACAAATTATGTTAATTTTAGAAAAACATATTATTATACTGAATGTTATACTGTAGACTCAAACTTAAGGAGTTCCTGTGACTTTAAGTGTTCCTCCATAAGAGTGACGTAGGCAGCACCTCTGATCTGAGTACGATATTATTAATAAATATTTTTGTTGTTGTTGTTTTTGTTGATGTTTTTGTCTTGTTATTTTACAGATTTAACTTTAATAAAAAAATAGTCTTTTTATGCGACTGTAAATTCACACCGACATTTTCATATTCGGTCTACATCACCCCGTTCCCTCTGTAAACACTGTATTCCTCCGCCTAATTTAGGTCTTTCCGCGCTTGTATTGTATTCTATAGAAATGTCTCGTACTTGTTTCCTTAATATCTTCTTAACTGAGTTATTGTGTATATCCAACTTAATTTAATCCTTAAGTATTTTAATGTTTTTTTCTCATGTAAAAGTATGTCAATAAATGCACGATTCCAACTGTGCTTCACTTATGACGAGCTTTGGGAAAAACAACGTAACTGCTGACGTCACCACCCATGGAACTGCGCACATCTGATACACGTTTTTACAATTACATTATGGCTTTTTTAAAACACATTTTTGTACAATTGCTAAAACATAACACAACCAGTTATTGCTACAAAACAGATGTAAACATTCAAAGGAATCGTATAGTTTTCTATCAAGATGGGAAGGCGGATGAATACACAAACCGCGTGATCTCTTCCTACCGCATTTAAACCCCGCCCACCAGTTCTGCTTCCACACGCACCAGTCCCGTTCTCGAAATCCGATTGGGCAACACTGACAAAGCTCAACTGTGATTGGTCACCCACCCGTCCATCACAGTGCAGTGCCAGTCATGGTGGATAGGACACTCAGTACATGAAGGCTTGTGACTGTACGGGCTAAACAACACCTCAGAGCAGGAGTAAAGACTCTCACATGTTATCACAGACACATTTTAATCGTTTTTTATTTTCCCGCCTGCTTTGGTCACCATCGCACATGTTTATCGTGTACGGGCCGCCAGAATCCCGGTGTTAATCGCACAGATGCGGATCTAACGTTAGCATCAGCTCCGGGTAAGTCGCTCATCTCGTCAGTTTAAATGTTTAAAAAGTGCAGTCCTAGCCACACATCCTGTTGATGTTTTTCCTGTATGCGTGTTTCTATTACAGCAGATTTTACAGCACGTTTGCTTGCTTGGGGCTTTCAATAAGCCAATTAAATTCAATTTGACCCCAATGCTGGACATTCTTCCAAATATCTACCTTTCCACACCTGACAGGGCTCTGTTGTTGTGACTGGCTGTCAGATGTAGTGGCTGTCTGGCTGAAGTGTCAATGTGATTTTGATGCAGTCTCACACCTTTCAGCTTCTAGTGCATTATTATGGTATATTTTGTTTATGTGTCATATTTGATATTTGCTGACAATAATTGTGATGTAATGTTTGTTGTATTGGACTGTTTTTTAGGACGGATATCAAGTTTGGTTGATCCTGCTCACGCAGTCAAAAGTTTGGTTTAACCTACGCAGTATGACACCACCCAAACTCTGTTATGCAATAACAACATGTTTGGATGTGGCTTTAAAACTTTTTTAGTTTGACTTTTTTTTCTCCTCTTTATGCTTTAACAGAAGTAAAGTGCTTGTAAATGTGTGACATCATCATCTATAAATAATGCAAGTTTGGAAAAGAGTGTAAAGTTTTGAAATGATGGGTTGTTGTTGTTGTTGTAATGATGGGTGTGATTGTGTTAAGGGATGAATGGCTGGGTCATGCTCACCGGTTGTTGTGATTCCCTGCAGGTTGTCACTTCTGTGTCCAGAGGCACAAGGATGATGTGCTCCCACCTGGGGCATACATAACAGTCCACATGGAAACTTAGTCCTAACAAATCTGCCCATCATGCTAGATTATCTGACAATAAGCAAAGGTTCTCTAAACCTGTCTTTTTTGCTTTGAAAAAATTAGATGTGGCTCACATGTTGTTTTTGTTGTGAAGGACACGAATGCCGGGCTTGGGAAAGCAAGGTGGAATAATGCAAAACGTCATGGAACGAAACAAGCTGTCAGGATAGACATAACAGCTTGGTTCAATGCTGCTTTGTAAAACAAGACTTCGTTTGCACTCTCTTCATTTACTACAGGGATGCGTTTAACACCTAGGGGTTAAAGTAATGACTTGTCCTGATGCTCTAAGGTTTTCCTGTAAACAAATGTATTACCTTATCCACTCGTGACTTCCTGTAAAAGGAGGTTTTTAAATTATTTAATGCACATAGGAACAAGGCATTTCTAATTGCACACAGTATGATGTGGTTATACTTTTAATTTATTTCTCCCTCCATGGCCTTGGTTCTCTCTGCAGGCATTTATAAGACATGCGGAAGGTAGACCTAGCCAGCTTTTTTTGTGAAATAACCTTTATTGGTGAGGTCAGTATGCTCTGATTGCTGTCAAAGGTTACTTTTTGTTTGTAAATGCTCATTATGCATGTCTAGATGAGATGGAGTAAAGGTGTGAGAACCTTTTTTCACAATAGACTACTGTCATATGACGACCTCACACCATAATTTTCAGAAATTAGGGTTAGGTTTTCCTTAATCAATAGACATTTTCCTAAATCTGTGGCATCTGATTTTGGTAAAACGATGATTGAAACCCTATCCCCTTTATGTTTAGAGCGTTAGTGATCCAATTAAGAAATGGGGGGAGCGCTTCCCTGCCCTTTCCACTTCAAAATGGCTTCAGTGGCTGTGCTGCTGGTGGAGTAGAGAGCAGCGAGGGGCTGAGACGCCTCCGAGTGCACTCAGACCTCCCCCCAGCGTTAATCTCTCCTCCAGCAAGCTCTTAATTGAGCCATCATCATCCGATCTTGGGGTTAAACATCAATTAAGGTAATGAGCAATGTGAAGTTGAGGGCAGAGATGAGATCAAGATGAGTTTAGGGGTTTTGACAAGCAATTAGAGTTTAACATGTTTAAATAAGATTCTGACAGTCCAGCATGCGTGTTTAGTGCGTGTTATGAGGTCAGGTATGAAAATATGGATGTTTCCATTTTTGCATCAGCATTTTTTAAATAGTTGAGAAATTTGGTTATTACTAGTTATTTGTCTTTATTAAAGTAACTACTGACCAAATGTAGTTTATGTTAAGCAGGTTTTCAACAATACGGAATTGTTAGAAGTACTGTATAAATAAAATAGAATATAGTATGCATAATGTAATTAAAATTATACTAATATAATAATAATGATTATTAATATTGTTGAAACTTACAATAAAGTGCAATGAAAACCATTTGCTTGTTAGGATGAAACCATTTGCTTGTTAGGATGAAAGCATTCTGCTATATTAAAAATTGAGCTCAAAAAACACAAACTATGAATCTTTAATCGTCTCATGACCCCATGCCAGTCCACATCTCCCACAGACTGCCAGATTGACTTGGAAGGTGTGGGATGTCTTAACTGATTTTAGCTGTTCAAACAAGGTTTGAAGAACAGGGAGGTTACCTTAATGCTGACGTGATGGTGTCATTTTTCTATAGAGAGAGCAGCTGTAGACCTTATAAAGACCAGCACTCATACATGCAGTCACACACACTGATGGAAAGATCATAACCACCAGGAGAGCCCGAGCTTCAGAATTCGAGTATTTTATTTTTACCTGTTTATCATGTTTTTTGGGCCTCGTTTTTCTTGTTTCGCATACTGCTTTAGAAATAGTTGTAGTCTAAAATAATTGATTTTTTAAAGGAGAAGTATCACAAGCAGTTTCGGCCACTCTTATGTTAATCTTGAGTTGCTGTAATGTAGAATTATGTTGTTCATATCTCCGTAAAGTATTTGGTTTACTCACCACATTCTAACGCAGTATCATGTATTGAGTTGTGTGGGTATCATTACATTAGAAAACTGATTTACAAAAATGTGAATAATTAATCCTCATGTGTATATCCGGTTAATGTCTTTGAATGATTTTCTTCTGTATGGTGCCAATTGGATGAATAGGCAAATTATGAAACTGCTGCCTTGATGCTGGTTAACACTTGAATACTTAAATAATGAATGCAGGCAGCATTCAGCATAGCCCTGACATTTGTCATGCTTGGACATTTCTGCATGATGCAGATACTCAAAATCATGATTCAGACTTACTTTATTGAGCTCAAAAATATGATCACTGAACTGAACAAAAAGAAATCCCCTCCAGCTGTAATGATATGTGTTGACCTCATTCTGCATGTGCTGTTGAAACAGGAATGGATAAAGATGTGCAAAATCAAATTTGGTTTATTTTTAGATTGGGATTCAAATATTGGTAGGACTATGTTAGATCATCTTTTCTAAATATGCTGAAAGGGTGCTTTTTTGTATTTTGATGTAAAGCAACTTTTTCAAGGTAACTTGTGTTTTTGGGTCAACCCCCTTGTTGAGTTTCTAACCAATTCTAACTTTATATATTTGTCAGGATTATTTTTCCGCTTATCAATGTGTTGTGTAAAAAGTTGTGCTTACTAGTTACCTTTCATGAATTCAGTTTAAAAGACTGTGGAAATAGGCAGATTACCCATCAGCCATCTCTCAGTGTCTGGTTTTGTGTGCTTCTTAAGAACAAAGTAGAGGACTCTCTACTGTCATCATATTAGGTCTCGTCTGGTTTAACCTGTGCATACCCAACACAGATATTTCCCATGGGAACAGTCACGTGAAGCAATTTACTGCAACCTTGTACCTCATTCTGCAGGGTGATGTAGAAGCCAACGGAGAATAAGAGCCTAATGATTTGAATCCTACATTCATGTAAAGACACAGAGAACAGAAACTAAATTTCTTGGTGTCTGCCACCAGCCTCCAAATCATATATAGGCAAACAAAGAAGCACTGCTGTAACTTCAAAACTGTTCAGTATACTAGAGTTAAGTCCATTCAAACCGAGCACATTTACTATGTGTTTAAATCTCAAGTTAAGAGTCCGCACCTTAGTAGTAGAGATACAGAAGAGACAAAGGAATTACTATTCTTGTCAGTTTCCATAGCAGTTTTGCAAACTATTCCTGAAAAATGCCTCATGAAATTGTAAAAGGTTTTGACATGATGAAGGATTTTGCACAAGATGTAAGTGTTTTAGGTGGTGTGCAAGATATATTGTGTGAAATAATATCGTAAGTGTTGTGCAAAATCACATCGAGTATCAAAAACCCACATTCACTTTACCTTATTCACTGCGTGCTGCGGTTACATACTATGTCATCTGCATATGTGCATTCAGAACACAACTAACTTTGAGCATTTTTTTAATGTTAAAACATTTCCGTTGAGCTGTGTTTAGTATTCTTCGTTTAGTTATTTAAAATAATAAATATAAAGACCTCTCTTCAATTGATTGTATTAATATAAGAGTTATCGATATTATGTTGGCATTTTGTAATGTAAAGCTAGTTTTTTTAGGATTTAAGTAAATTATTGTTGGATTTTCGGCAAAATCCCAGAATGAGAGGATAATTTTTTGCCAAAATCACACACCCCTTACATATTTTCAATTTTGGCACTTTTAAGAGTATTTGAAAAGTATTTAGAAACAACTTATTGCTCTCTCATTAGAAGCTTATGATAAATAAATGTAAAATGTATGTCCTTGTAATGTTACTTGTTAAATGTTATTAAAAACCTATGTCCAGTCCTATGACCTTTTAAAGGAACTGATGGAAATGGTCATTGTGTTTATGTTACCTCTGTTGCAGTTACCCAGAGCTGGCGGCATATAGTCCTGTTTCGTGGAATGGATGGTCTAACAGGGTTACAGTGGCGTTAGAGCAAGGGTTGGCCATCGCTCCCGCACAGCTGAAAAAGCAAGCGTTTGGAGCCAAGTGCTAAAAACGTACACCCCGCATCTCTCGTTTAGCTTCTTTTCTCTCGTTATTACTTCGTCTTGGATCTGATTTATTGCCGATTCTCTGTTTTTTTCACCCCAACTGCACGTGCAGTTTTCTCTTATATTTATTTATCCTACTGTTTCACCAGCCACTTTCTATTTTCCTCTGCCTCGTTCTCTTGGGGCGTCTCGGCTCTATGGCAGTACAGCTGTGGTTCTTGTCTAAAGCCATCTGCACACATTGTCTCATTCGCTCTTAAAGCTCGGTATGGCCGATCTCCACCATGTTTTAATGGAAGATTGCTAGCTGGCCTCTTCTCATCGCAAGAGATGCGGCAGCAGTATGGAGAGCTGGGAAATGTGCCAGCGAGGGAGGGACAGGAAAAAAAATCCACTCTTTGCTCTTCCAGTGTGACACACATTGTATGTATGCGTGTGTGCGTGCGTGCGTGCGTGCGTGCGTGCGTGCGTGTGTGTGTGTGTGTGTGTGTGTGTGTGTGTTGTGTGTGTTTACTCATCTGAGCAGGCATGCTTCTGTCCGATATAGTACTGAAATCAGTCGTAACCATTAAGGCCTGGCCTGCTTAGCCAATCAAATTCAAGCATTGGGATATTTGTTTATAAGGTGTTTAGAATATTGCATCTTGTTAATGTTTAGTTACGCATCTTGGGTTTAATTAATTTATTAAACGTCTGTTTTTCCCCAGCTGTTCCCGTAGCTCTTATCCTTTGTACGTGAATGTTTACACATCTTTTCCATGGGTTGCCTCAAGCGAGGATTTTGTGAATCTTAACCACTCAGTGTATTCTCTGTGGATTTAAGTCAATGTTTATATTATTCAAATTCAACATAAGCAAGCACTCCTACAGTTCGTCTTAAGGGCAGCAGGCAGCACTTTACAGTTGTTTTCTTTATCTTCCACTTTTCTAGGCTTTAGGAAGAATGTGTCAGAGTTGTTGAAGTGTTTGTTTTCGCTTATATGTATATGTGAGTACAAATGTATTGTAATGTTTACTCATTATCCACTTTGTATTTAGCGACTCTTGAGACTATTGAGTTGTGGCTTATTGGTTAGCCGAAATCAGTTTCTCCATCTTTATTTGAGTACAAAAAAACAAATATTGAAATGGTTAAAAGGTTTGAAATAGAAATAGAAATAGGTTGCACCATTTGGTAGTGAAAATAAATTATGTAATTTTCAATATTGGTGAACCATCCTTTTAGGGTGCAACGACACATGGGAGTTGGAAAGTCTGCCCTGTAGATGGGGAATGTCTGAAGTTTTTTTTTTACTCTTCTACCGACTCTTTCTAGTCGGTTGACTTATTTATTTTTCCTCACAGCATTTCAAATACATTTCCTTTTTCTGTGAAATGAAGAATTTAAAACAAAAAAATGTTTAGAGTACAAAGACGCTACCGACACTGACTTTCATCACGCCGCACATCATTTCTGTGCTAGATCTGCTCATATTATGTCAAAAATTGGGGTTACATTTTCAGATCTGTCTGAAGCCTGAAGATAAAGATTAAGATGATAATGAGTGAGGAAACAGAAAATAAAATAAGCCTGTGGTGGAGGAAGGGTTTATCAGTGTTCCTGTGAGACATTAACAGGTGTGAAAGTCTGCGTGTATGCAAGCTTCAAAGTGTTAAAACTATAGGATTCGAACAGAGGGTGTATGTGTGTTGTTCAGGGGGGTGTACTAGGTTAAAGAGGTTGTGCCCGTCCCACCTGTAGTCTGTCAGCTGTTGGCTGTTGAAACGTCAGCTGTTTCTGAGAAGTGTGTAAGAGAGAGAGAGTGTAGCTTTAAGTAGTAAGGCACGGGGAACAGGGCCGGTTTGCTTTGGTGTGTGTGTGGGCTGCTCTTACCGTATTTAATGCCTTTTCAGAATTTGTTTATTTAACACTAGAGGCCCATCGCTCCTCGCCTTCCGCAGCAACAGTTGCTTGGGCCTCGAGCAAGCTGCCGGCCAATCAGAAGTGTTGCGGGTGGAGACATCACCTCTTACCGACAGCTGAGGACTTTTTGTCTTACGCGTCACAGTCCTGGTTGTTTAGATCTAATGTCCTTGGTAGGTTTAGACTGTGATGGGCACAGCACGTGCAAATCTTCAGATATCACCTTTCAGAGTGAGAATTCTCATTCCATTCAGAGACGGACTAGACTGTTTGCACTCGCTAAAGCCAGATCAAAATTATAAAAACTGATCGGTAGCTGCATTACTATTTCTGGTTTTAAACCTGGGTTAGCATATTTTTTAATCCCCTCAGCCTAAGTTTAAATCTTTTACATCCCATGCCATGTATCCCTGTACCAGTTTTACACTGAAAATATTTGGAAGTTGCGGTAGCCCTCTTGTCATTTCAAACCTGTGGGACCTTCATCATCCTGCAAAACACAAAGTTGTTTAGAACAACATTGAAAAGCAGATAACATTGGTCCCAATTAATTTCCATTTTGGACAAAAAACCATGGAGACATTTCTCAGGCTATCTTCCTTTGTGATCCTCAAAAAAAAAGAGTCATAAACCAGGAAGTAAATAACAGCATGACTATCCCTTTAACATTTAATTGTAAATGTTTTCTCATAATTAAAGTTTTAGGATTAAGAGCATGCATTATGAGGCACAGAGGAAATTATTTCAGATGGTTGCATGACTTTTCCAGTGGCAACTGAGAGGGCTTAGGCAAAGGCAAATAGGTTGCTTCGTCTGTTAGGATTCATCTTGCTCCTCCTGACCTTTAACCTTTAGCTGTGACAGTCTGTCTTGCCTAAGAGATACTGGACCATGTTTGTCTAATTTACAGAGATGACAGAGCAGTGTGGAAATTTCTACTTTGGTTTTCTTGTGTAAATACATTCTGAACTGCTACAAATAATAAGCTGGTCATTGTTATGGTTTGTTACGGTGATATTTGTTTGTAGTCATTCACTCGTACAGGTCATTTAAATATCTGTATAAAGTCCTTGTTCGGTTATTTGCTTTTGTTGGTTAAAAGGCCACATGCTCACAGCTGGTGCTGGTAAGCGAAACCTTTCATGACACTGCATATGTTTTTTTGATGTTCCAAAAAGAGGAAACAAAACGCTTTTGGCTCACATCTGGCGTAAAACATTTTTATTCCTAGACTAAAGTGTTTGATGTTAACTTGTACTGGAAGATAAGTTTTAGTGTTTAAGTGTTTAGGAGATGAAAAACCAAACTTTTGAAGGATGGTGGTAACCAAACATCTGCAGTACCTATTCACTTGCATTGGTTTTGTGTCCATATAATAAAAGTTCAGTTATCAAGTCTCTAAAATAACATCTTATGTGTATTGCTGTATAATGAAAGTCATAAAGTTTTAAATTATCAGAGGATGAGTAAATGTAATACAATATTCTTCTTCCGGTGGATATCATTTTAATTGATATAAAGCTAAATTATGAATATTGTTACTGCTTCTTCTCTACACAGGTGCTCTGTGCCAACCACAAAAATAAACAAAAGCATCTATGAGCTGTGGGTCATGTGGTCAACAAAGAGACTTTCAGCAGGGCTGTAACCACTTTAAACGCTGAATATCTATAGTAAAGGTATGTGTTTGTATGTGGTTTTGGCCTTTGTAACCCAATATGTGGTTTTATTCTCGCTTAGGGTCCTTTACTCAGAGAAAGACTTAACAACAGTGTTTCCCATAGGTTGAGAATTTATTAGTGGGCAGGGCTGTTTGGCGTGACGCAGCACAGAGTGTAGGGGGTGTTGCTCGGTTCGGTGCTTTATAAGCCCGTTTTAAAATCTTTTCAAACAAAGGTTTATAAACTCTTATTTAATTACATAAAAGTTAATCAACAAATATTTAAAAATAACGATGAAAAACTAATAATACTTTAAGCATTAAAAAATATCTCCCTAGTAAAATGAATGATTTTAATCTACAAAGTAGATTTCTGTCCCAGCAGTGATTTTTGTTCTCTGCTTGAAATAAAACAGTTTTAAGGCCCAGTAATGCTATTAATTAAAATGTATTTTTGAAACTAGCATCTTAGTCGTTTTTCTTTTAGTGTGTTAAGTCTTTTTAAATGTTATTGCTATTTTTGTACTGTTTTAAAAGGCAATTTTATGTGATTTTCTGCTTTTTATTTTGACGGTGCACTTTAATTTTGAGGACTTGATGCATTTCATGCATGATTGACAGCGGCATCCCTCCAACTTCGGCTGAATACTCATTGATGCTACTAAATTTGACATTTTCTGTGTCATTCTGCGTTTTATTTTCCGCGATTCGTTCTGTGGGAGAGGCAACAGACTTGTGGTTGTTGAAGGGCCCTGTCCAGTGCTGCCAACTTGGCAACTTTGTTGCTATATTTAGCGACTTTTCAGAAACCTTTTGCAACTTTCAAAAATCGAAAGACTTTCTAAATAAGCCTTGATGACATGTGAAACATTGTGTTGGACTTCTACTGCCCTGTTTTCTTTCCCAACGCGACACCATCTCTCTCTTATCAGTGAGCCAAAAGGAAGAAGCATCCTTCAGTTAAGACCATACTGACGCATGAATAATATTCAAGAACTGAATTTTTGAGCTTGTTTGAGCATTTATGATTAAAATACGTGATGACAGTATGGAGGCATAAACACAGACGGAAAAAAGCTGTTCAACTGTTTATTGTGTATGTGGTTGTATGCTATCAATATAAAACTCTATTTTTGAAGCGGATGTTAGTAGATAATAGAAAGCATAAAAACCCAGGAACATGCTATTAGTTTCGTTTCGTTCCTTCGTTCGTAAATGTAATCCTTTCAGAAACAATGTTTCATCTGTTGCTGTGTTGTATTAAATGAAGGCTAAATAATTATCACTGACAGAACCATGAAACATACACATATTGATCTGGCCTTTATAAGCATTGTAATTCGGAAAATAAATAATAAAATTTTTACATGCGTATATATTTTATAAAGATAACATTTTAAGGTTTATAATATGGGTAATGTTCATGAACGAATATAAAAAGCATAATGAGCTATGTTTAATATATAACAATGCATTATACATAAAATAAAAAAAGAACCCGATGTGAGGTGTTTAAATTTGGCTTCATATTTACTTAAATCAAACAGTATAAAGGTAAAACACCGTCAACTCTGCGTTGTAGAATCTGAACATTACGCATGTTCAAATTGTGACGGATCATAAAGCTTTAAAGTTGCTTGCAGTTGATTACCCCATGTTAAAAACGCATGTAGCCACAATAATCCTAAATTATTAACAGATATATTTTTAAACAGCAAAACTTCCATGTTGCAGTGTTAAATAAATAATGTATAAAATGCATTTATTAAAGCTAAATTTCACAATTACAGATTTTTCTTTGTACCTGTAATGTTTTTCAATCCTGGAGCAGACGTGAATTATGATTATTACAAAAATCTGTAAATTATCTCATAGAAATACAATTGCAACTATCCAAAATATATTTTGTGGATATTCAAATTAAGTGATTTTATCTTAAAACCGCTCGCCATAGTGGTGATGGCTAGAGGGAGAGTGAATCCTGCGCGGTCAGAGATGAGAAGAACCGGAAACAATGCACTAGGGAGGGCAGCTGCTTCATGACGTTTTGTCGTCATTAATCTTCATGTTATAATAATAGTGGTAATCCAAACATAAAAATACACATGCGCGTATCAGTTTCCAAATGGAACGAAAATCTATGGATATTTGGATGTTATCTTCCCGGGCGGATCGCATTTTACCTGGGCAGACCACATGAGTTAACCCTATTATGTATGGGAAACGCTGAACAAGGAAACAGGATCTTACCAATGACCAGTCACTGGTGTTTGTTTTTTTTAGCAGTCCTGTCCTCTAAATTTAGGCCTGCTCGTGTTATGTTTAAGATGTTTGTATATTTTTCTCACTACTGGCAGATTTCCTTCACGATATTACATGGGAGGGACTGGAACTCCAACTTCCCCTACTGGTCCACAGGATTTATCCATATAAGTTATTCTTTCGAAAAATATCCACCATGGCATCCAAACCTCCCTGCTTTATCCACCAATGTTCTATGACATGTGCACAAAATGTCCCTCCCATTAGACGTTGGTGTATTACAGACCCATATCTTGTGCGTTCCCACACCCCCCCAAAGCCCTTCGGTTTTTTATATCAGCAAAGGGCAAAGCTTGAGAATAGTTTGTGGGATAGTTGTTATTTCTTCAACTTTTGATTATAATTAAGTATAAGTATGGAGTATAAATATGTATAATATAGAGATGCCCGCAAAGGTAAGAGGAAAGATCTGGCACGGGCATAACTTGGAAAGTGTAGCCTACAGCAGATTAGACCCGAAAAATTTAGAATTTCCTACAGCTGTGACAGCAGAGACATCACAAGGGGGTGTCGGAACAAAAGGTGTGTAGGCAGCTGCCATTACATTTAACACACACATGTACGGGCTAGAGAACAGAGGAACTGACATGCTGACAAGCGTCCCAATCCTGACACCCATCCACCCTCTCAATTACCTCCACAAGACACTGATGGATTGAAAGCAGTTGCTAAAGGCATATTAGGGCAAAGGGTGTGGGGGGGTCCGAGAGGAGGGCCGTGGGCTGAGGGCACTGCATTAGAGCTTCATTGCTGAACTTGTGTCCACTGTAAGTCAAGCTCAGTTGGTGAGGCGAGCTGTACTTTTAACCTGCTTGGATTTTATTTGACATTTGATTGGGGACCTTGGAAACGTGAAACCGTGTCAGCTGATGATCGTACGAGAGGCTTTTCTTCGTCTTGAGTTGTACACGGTAAGAAAGTTAACTGATTGGTTGTTTAATTTCGTTTTCATTTTGCATAACACTAAATGCTAACAGTGACACTATTAACCACTGTGACTTGGCAACTTCATTTAGATATTTCAGTTTAATCAAGTAACTTATTTCAACTGTTGAGCTCTTTAGGTTTAAATGCCTGGCACAAACATTCAGGGCCGACGTCCAGAAATAGTTTTACTAGTTTGTTGTTTCAGATTTGTTTTTTTCGACAAACGTCACGAATGGATCAGGTTGACATGAACAATGTGTTGCCTTTAGGGTATTTCCGAGCGTTGAAGAGTGGTGTGATGTGACAGGACCATGTGCTGTGCTGCATGACAGCTTCACTTCACACACAGCTGAACATCTCTCAATCTCTTCTGTGGACTTTCAGTGTGGGCTTTGTTTAAGAGAGTGGGGTTTTATTGTGGTTTTACTCTTTTAGTTTGTACTGTCTGTTGATTTACTCCTAGAAATAACTTAAATTTTCGTTAAGTGTGAACAGTTTGAGTAATTTGATAATTGAAGTTTTTCGTAAAAAAAAGTCTTTTTACCATCAGATCTGTGTAATTATTGTAGCAATCAGGCCTTTGGATCCATAAGGTCAATAGCTAATTGTAAATATCGGGCTTGTGTTTGAGCCTCTGGTGAATTGATCTGTAGGTCTGTGTGAAGCTGTTGAAACTGTCAGGAGAAATATTGACTTTTATGTTTAGTTTAATGACGCTTTAAGTACTCGGCTTACAGAACATAAATTTGAATAAGATTTGAGGTTTGGTTTAAAGATATTTATCACAATGCTTTTTTGAAAATGTAGGCTATTTAAGTGAAGTATTTTTTAAGCTAGTGTTGTGTATCGTTACATTTTTTGACAATTGTTGCATTTTACACAAAAGACAATAATTCAAAGAATGGTAACTTAACAAAACTATTGCATGTGAGCTGTTTGGTAACAATCAAAATATCTTCTTTTTTTGTTTCGCAGAAGCAAGAGAGTCACACAAATGACAAGAGAGAGTGTAAATGATGACAGGATTGTCAACTTTGTGTGAACAATTCCCCATTTCAATTTTTTATTCACCTAAGTGGTCAAATTTACCAAACATTTAGAGGCAAAATTTTCTGAAAATATTACATATATTTTTTTTATTTTTTTATCACTTTTTTTATCACTTTTATTTTATTTATTTTTGGAAATAATGCTATTTAATGGTTTTAAATGTAACGCTGCTTTAAATAATCATTAATCTCTCCATCCAGGTTAGATCTAGGGCATCTCTGTCCTTTTGTTCACCTGTAATCCAAAAACTGATTTTGATAAATCACTGAACCAACCAGCTTGTCTTTTGTTCAGTTAAAAACATTTGCCTTGTTGTGTAACCACCCATTAACAAAACATGGAACGCTGGTGACGAATACATTGTGGGCACACCTTCTTTTTTCCCTGTCTTGTGATGTCATCATCGTTGCGCCGCAGGGCAAGGAGTGTGCGTCCAAAGGACCTTTAGGGGCAGCTTGGTTTGATTTGGCCTGTGGGTACGAGTCAAGGATTTATCTGCTCCTAGAACAGCATGTTAGCATGTTGTGTTGGTATTTGCAGACTCACGCTGTAGAGAGTTTCATAGCAGGAAGCACTCGGATCTGTTTGGTCATGTGATGCTGTTGTAAACTGACAAGTCTGACCGCATTGTCCACACTGATGATGAAAAAGATAAGCTGGTGTAAATAACAGCCTACGGTTTTGTGCACCCCGGGCAGCTGTCGCTTCTGACCTCTAGCGCTGTATTGGTTAAATGTGTTTCTTACCAGAAGACTGGATGGATCTTATGGTCTCACACAATAATTGAATGGCACATGTTTGGGTTAAAATGTTGTAGTTTGCTAGTAGAAGGGATAAAACTTATGGAAGCCGCTCATTTCACAAGCTGAAGATCATGGATCCATTACATCCCTCCCCCTAAAATGCTGTCCTTGCAGCGCAGTACCCACTGCTCTCCCCCTACTCAGAGATTGGATTACACTTGTGGTTTGGCAGACGTTACGCCACCTAGCTCCCCACTCCTGGAAGAGGTCCAGTGACGGCACTCAACAGCTCCAGCGTATCATCAGTATACGCTGCGTATTGGACAAACGGCCGTGTTAAAAAACAGAAATCGCAGTGCGCTGTGGTCAGCAGCCGAGTAGCCATATTGGACGGGGTGAGTTCCTGCCGTGCAGGGAGGTTGAGTCAACAGGCTGGAAATATCCCGCAGTTGGTGCTGGCAGTACAAGCCCAAGGTTGGAGTAAATCACTGGAGAGTCTCACGGGGCTAGGCGAGCACCGTTTTTGCCCTAGTTTAGCCACTGCTAATGTTTTGAACAGCACTCGGCTTTAGAAACAGTCAAAAACGTATGGGTGTCTCCTCATAACACCTTTTCAATACTGTGTGGGCTTTGTGGCTCTGTGTTGGACCAGATGAGCTTGTTTCTATTTATCTTCTTGTTTGTGTCTGAGATACATCTAATTTAACGGATGAGCTTGTTTTGATTGACGCCCACATTAGTCTTGTGGAAGTATAATGTGAAATCAACAGCATTTACCGATGTTTTACCTCCTGAAACGTATATATAACATTGATGAACAATTTAGTACAGGGGTTGAGTTGGTCCCATGGGAAAAGGTTGGGTGAAAAGGGGATTCTGTGTGACAGGTGGTTGAAGTGGGGGGAGTTGAAAAAAAGATTCTGTGTTGTCAGCCAAAATAAATGTAATAAATGAACAAATATTTAAATGGAAACAATTTTTCCTTGGAATAGCATGCACTGGAGCTGCTCAGTTATGATAGAAATTTTAATCACGGTTATTTCACCCAATGTTGAGGTCACGTTTCTTTAACACAATTTTGGAAACATCAGCTTCAACTTTAAATTATTAATAAATATAATTATAAATAAATATGGTTAATGTGTTATGTATATTATTTGTTAGTTATTAGAAATTAATATGTAAAATGAAATAATGTAAATAAATGTAAGAAATTGATAATTCTTGCTTAACTGTATGCGGCACAATAATTGTATAACCTTGGTTATTTCTGGCAAAAATGGAAATCGATTACAATTAATTTCACTCCACTAACTTGCACAAATTAATTGGACACAACAATTTACTTAAATATTAACATTTATTCTTAACATTTTCTTTCTCTTAGGTATACATTAAAAAATGGTTGATCCATTACTTCTTATTTTATACTGTTGTAGAGGTGATGTTCTTGTTCACAGCTCTTGTCTTGTTGTAGTCTTGTGGCATTCTATAGCACTGATATACAGAAACTGTAATGACCGTATTGAACAACACTCTGTCCCAGGCGTTGACCTCCTGCTTTGAGCTGGGAAGGTGATGGATTTCTCAGCATTGCTTTGGCCCTGATCCAGACTGGCACAGTCCCTTATCTCTGAGCCTCAGGCCACTCTGCCTCTAGTCACAGGCTGGGATAACAAAACTGGACTCTCTCACACACACCCTGCAGGGGAGATATGCTTACACACATACACATTCGAGCAGAATGCCATATGCCCACACATGGACGAGGGCAGTGAGAGCTGATCCCAGAGGAACTCTGAAACTTCAATGTCCTGCCTCAAAGCGCTGCGGCCCGACTGTCTGCGTCCTTGCTGTTCTAAGGTGGACACGGAAAAGACAAGAGTATTGTTCTAAATTATCAAAGGTCACTTATTTTACTGGTGCTTTATTAGCGCACTAGCAGCGTGAGTCATATGAAAGTGTTTATTCATGTGTTTGCAGGACTGTGTAAATATGTTGTTTTGCTTGTGTTGCACGCAGTAGCCTGGTTCCGCAGGATTTCCTGAGTGGTATCACCAAAGCCACAAAAATTTATAGCACCTTTTCCCCTATATGTGTGTGACAGTTGCATCGCACAACAGCTTACCTTTGTGTACTGAGCTGTGAGTGTGTGTGTCAGAGATATTTGTAGGTGTAATTTACAGAGTTAGTTATCCCAGCGGTTCTAAAATTGGGGGGATCCAGGCTTCCCCTGAATTGTGGTATTTTATGAAATACAGAATATTTATTTGGGGAGGAGCTGCTTAAAGTTTTAGAACCACCAAATAAACCAAAGTTTGTTTACATTTCTTGCATGATGGCATGTCTAAAAAATTTTTATTTAATTGTGTTAAAAAAAATTACGAATCCCAAACTAATATAATGAAAGTATATTCGTTTTTTAATACATTGTAACATTTCAGATTTTGCATTATTACACTATAGACATTTTATAAAAGTAAATTAGTTTAACAATATTTTTTTTCATTATTCGGTCAGAAATAATAGATACGTTTTTTCAACGTTATTTTTAAAGCATCTTAGAGTCAGACATCAAGAAGCTGGTTAATAAAGTGACAAGTGAACATTTTTATAGATAATAAAGCTATACAGAAACTCATTATTTTTACATCTGTTTATGTTGTTACAAATAAGCTTTTCAACATTAAAGTGTGTATAAATGGATTCTACAACATTCTTTTAGCATGTGTCGGTAATGCAAATATGAATATTAGGATACACGTTACTAGACACAAATCCAAGCCAACATAAAAACCATATATGGAGCATCTTATCATCCCAGCAATCCCTAACTACACATGAAAAAATGTGAAATTCTTGTTTATCAATATCTGCATGGCCAATTGTTACTTTATGATCTTGATTTAGCCCACATTGTTAAGAGCTGCTCTTGAGATGCATCTTACGATTGACATATCTCTCAACAGTCAAGTGAAATCATAGATTTGAAGAACAGCATTATCAAGCAGTACTTCAGTTTCTTTAGCTTTCTGTGTTTGGAGAGTCTCGCTGTGAAGAATTGCTGTATAAGGACACTATCCATGTTCCTGGCGAGGCGACTGAGATCAGAGCTGGGAATTGGCCTCTCTCATCGCTCACAGGGTGAAAGGTCACAGTCCGACTCTCATTGCAGATAAAGAAGCCTTTTCATGTGTTGGCCCTTTAAACCAAAACACACACAAACTCTAAGTTGCTTTGAACTCAAGCCTGCGCTTCTAACGGCCGGTTGAGGAAACCTTTCCTATCGACACATCCTCTCCGATAGGAAGAGAACACACACACACACACACACACACACACACACACACACATACACACACACACACACACACACACACACACACACAGCTTCACGTGTCAGTGTTAAAGATGTGCTGAAACTTGTGACGGTACCGGTTTGTCCATGCTAGACCATGCTACGGATGAAATGTCAGCATTAACTGTCTTCAAGCGCTAGAAGAAATTGGGTGGATTATAAAATTGGATTTTGTGTAAGTTGTTCTGAGTATAAGGCCTTTTAGATTTCGTTTTTTATATCTGTTGAATTGATTCTAATTTACATCACGTCACATACTAATAATGCATGTGTGTACCTCAGTAAAGAGTTTATTTGGCTGGGACAAATTGGAAGAGCTTCTTTAGTCTTCAGTTAGGGCAACCGGTTATTGGTTTTGCCGATTTGCACCGATAGTTAATTATGTTAATTCTGTCGTCATTTACTCACATTTTAATTACAAATCTACATAAATGTATTTGTTTTGATGAACATGGGGAATGATTTTTGGAAGAATACTTGTAACCAAATAGTTATTGGACCCCTTTAACTACTATAGTAATAAATACTATAAACCACAAAATAAGGTATTTTGAAGAATGTAGGACAGGAAAAAGTTCTGGGGTACTTGTAACTGCCGTTGTAATTTTTATACAGTGTATGAAAAGAAATATCTACAGATTTGGATGTAGACAGTGAGGAATTAAATTTATGTTAACTTTCTTTCTGTTCCCCTTTTCCCATCAATGCCTTCCATGCATTACAGACCGGCGAAGGGGAAAACAGTTAGGACATCCCTTATCAGTCCCTTAGCAGTCATGAGGGGGTGTATGTTGTGCATCCAGGCTAGATGTATATATAGATCACTGTTTTAAGACCCTGGTTGATTTTCATTCGAAGACGGAGATAATAATAGCATGTTTAAAATTATCCCTGCCCATATTACAATTCAGCAGCAGCAGTAAATTCATTCATGTGTATATTCATGTCAACATAAAAACTCGTGCTGTGTCATGCTCTCAAGCATCTGCTCTGTTGGTTTTTTCATTTGTGGGACTAAATAAACTACCTATAGTACAGATAGTTTTCACTCTTTCTTTCTTTTGCAAAACACAAAAAAACTTTTCTGTAGCAACATTCTTAAAAACCTGGTCCTTTGTATTTTAGCAAGACTTGCTAAAAAGATTTTGTAAAAGTTTTGAGGGTGAAATCATGGCCCTCTCATGACTTTTTTCTTTATTATCCATCACAAGCTACCAAAATAACCATTTAAACCGTTTAAAGGGAAGTTAATGAGTGAGTGCACTGAATTATACACTAAGTGCAGAGATGCTTCAGCTGGTGCTTCCCTTGCAGCTGAACATGCTTCAGCTCTGTGTTAAGGGTTTGTTAATCGGGCTCCTGGGCTGCCAGACTGCCATATGCAATTCCTCCATGTATATCTTGAAGAAAAAAAATCTTTGTATGTTTATAACTCCATTTAAAGGAGCAGTTCAACCTATATAGTTATTCCTTCCATCATTTACTCACCTATGTTTGTTTCCTTGCCACAAGACTTCTGCGAAGTGGAAAATTTGCATGTTGACTATGTAAGCGTTTATATTGCCTTTCAACGGTGTAGAATGAGTATAAGTGACAGGTTGTGGGAGTATTTGACAGGCTCGTGATCATAATTTAATAACATCTTTTTTCAAGCTTTTATATCTTTATAAAATCACAGTATTAGGTTGACAACCTGATTGAAATTTTGAATTGAAATTAGTTTTGGTTCTGAGTTTTATTTCTCTTTTGCTTTACAGACTTCATCACCAGACCATCATCATCATCATCATCACCAGATTTTTTGGGGGGTGTTTGGAAATCACAACGAACACATATTGGATGACTTGCACCCTGAGCAGACCATGATCTGACGGCCCTAACAGGAGGCCATATTCTTTCTTTTCTACTTCCCTCCTCCTTTTCTTATCAGTGGAGGAAGACGGGTGAGCCCAGCTGCCTCAGACAGGTGGCATACAGAGAGAGAGAGACTCTCTCAAGCACACATCTTTCTACACAGAGGCGACAAGTCGCTGTTTGTGGTCCTGTCAGTCTACATTTTGACTTCTGACCTCACCAAAACCCCAACCCTGCCCCCACCCCGCTCCGCCAATCACAGCAGCCATGGGGAGGAAAAAGATTCAGATTCAGCGAATTACAGACGAGCGCAACAGACAGGTGAGTACACAGGCAGTTTTGGAAAATTACATGACACTGAAACATTTCTTTTAAAGCTTTCCTTGAGTTAAAATCTCGCTAAACGTACCCTAGAGAATAGAATAGTTTAGTAACGTTTAAGTTCATTTTACTCTAATTGCTTATGACTCATGTTAGTTGCCTTAACTTGCATCAGTGATTTACGCTGTTTATGGCAAAAGGGAATAAAATTATATTGGTACAATATTTTTGTTCTGTTGAACACAAAAGAAGATATTTGGAAGTTTTTTTTGCTACACCCAGCCTTTTTCTACTATGGTTGTCTGTGGTCCCCCGTTAATCTCAGTGTTTAACCAAATGGCTTTCAACAGATAAATAAATGTTTACATGTGCGGTTGAGCAGTTCAAAACAGAATTTACATATTTGAGTTGAGTATCTCTTTAAGAACCTTATGGTGTACATTTCATCTTCTGCCTCACCCAATGACATGACAGTACAGTTCTTTCATCATCAAAATTAAACACTCCCTCATTCACCAAGTAATTGCTACATATAAGTCATGTAACCAAATTACTGTCTATGGTTCAGTTAAACTGTCCTCCGCTCACCCCATGTTGTAAGTGTGCCAATAGGCAAAGCCGTTCCAGCTGTTTGTAATCTTTCCATCCATGTTTACAACATTAGTTGAGAAAATGAGGCCTGCGCGAAATGTTTTTGTGGTCACCGCAGCAGTCTCGAGTTATGCTGATAGGTGTACTCGCTCTTTAAATTGACCAGGTGTTCGTGTTCAGCCGTATCTTGCTTCGCCACATCAGCGCTTTCTCTTTCTTTTTCCCTCAGGTGTGCCTGACTAACCATATTTCGAGCGAAGTTACAAAATTCTTTTGTGTAGTTCGTCTGACCTAGATTTTGCCTAATTTAGGACTAAGTATCGTTTTTATCAGCCATTTCACGCTAATGACAATCTGGCTCTGTGCATGTTGTCCATCTGACCTTCTTGGGATTTGATAGACGTCTCTGCTATTAAGAAAGTCAGCCATGTACAAAGGTTCTGTGAACTGGGATGAAAAGAACAAGCTTTTTTAGCAATAAAACAACCATTAATAACAAAAGTCTTGTTACATCAGATTAGATATAAAGACAATGTGTAAAAAAAAAACGAATCCAGAACTCCCATAGAGAGACGGCAGCAGGTGAGAGAGAGGGGCTCATTCCGTGTATGTGGTAAAGGTCAGTATGTAAGCATTGGGTCTTGAGGTTAATTGGATCGAGAGAGGAGCGGAGAGTCAGGTCGTCGCATCTACCTCCTGCCTCTCAACATTCTTCACAGTGAAAAAGTTGTGTTCTCTTGTTTCCATTGGTTACCTGCCTTTTCTATTTTTGTTGGCAATTATGTTCCCGGTGTTTATCCTGGTGCCGAAGCTGAAGCGAGGGGAACATCAGCTAGCCGATTGTTAAGGTGGAGAATATTCTTTCACTTAATGGAATAGGGCTTTTATATACAAAGATGCGGTCACTGTCTGCTAACATTAAAGCTTTTAAGGTTAGAGAGTCTTGGATTTAAAAAGAAACGTTCATGCTTTCTGTGATGTCTTGCGGGATCAGGGAGCAGAAGGAAAATGATCTTGTTCTACCAAGAAACTTGCTCTGACAGATCTTAACTCATCTTAAATGTAACCTGCTTTGTTATTACATTTCAAAAGGTTATGTGTAGAATCAAAGTTTTTGGTTTTTGGTTCTATTAAACACAAATGGATGTATTTTGAATAATAAAGGAAACATTTCTGGCACACTTCTGTCTAGCAATTCAAATACTGTAGCATTTGTTCAAATATCTTTCTCAGTGTTCAACCCAACAAAGATAGTTATACATGTTTGGAACAACCAAAGAGCAAGTCATTAATGGCAGTATTTTCATTTTGGGTGACCAATCCCTTCACGTTTCCTGTTTTATGTTGACACAATAATTAGCAGGAACCTCCTTGTACAGATAATCTCTTCCCCAAAAGCACAAAATCACCATCTTCTCCTGTCCAAACTTACTTTCCTCTCTCTCTCCACAGGTGACTTTCACCAAACGAAAGTTTGGTCTGATGAAGAAAGCCTACGAGCTCAGTGTGTTGTGTGACTGCGAGATCGCCCTCATTATTTTCAATCACTCAAACAAGCTCTTCCAGTATGCCAGCACTGACATGGACAAAGTGCTGCTCAAATACACAGAGTACAATGAGCCTCACGAAAGCAGGACCAATGCAGACATCATTGAGGTAACACATACATACTCGCCCACAATACATCACAAGATAATAAATATGGGGGTTTAATTTTTTTGGTTAGTTTTGTTCCTTTAGTTTTTTCTCTTCCTTACTTCCTTCCTTTGGTATAGTGTGTTAATTTGGTTTCACACTTACAGAGAGGTGTCCTTGCTTGGTATAGATATATAACATTTATCCAATATATATATATATATATATATATATATATATATATATATTTCTAAGTCTGCTATAATGCAGAATGTTCAGGAAATGGCAGGGCTTTGCATATCTGGACACAAAGACTATGTGAGAGAGAAAGTATGTGTCTGAAAAGCAACCTGAGGGTGGTTCAGAGGCTCAGGGGTCTCTATACGCTACTGGCTAACTGCCTGGACTATGGTGGGACGGAAGAGATAGGGACAGCTGTACCCTCTACCTCCTCCTGCCTTTGGCCAGAGAGAGAAAGTGCTCTACTCACAGGCACACACACTGTGCCCATCCGGTGTCCGTCCCGTCCAGCACAAGATGACGATTGTGTGTCTCTTTCTGGGGCGTGTAATTTTGGTTTTGTCGATTGTGTTGCAACTGTGCTGTTATATTATTTCACCAAAATATTTTTTTAACTCACTCTCGAACACCAGCTGTCCTAGATGTGTATGGCTAACAAATTATTGTCCTAGGTGTGTATGGAAAACAAATTATAGATTTGTTAGAGAAAACAATTCATTTTTTTAGCTTTGTCTTTTCACTAGTCGTCATGTTTGTTGCATCGTGACTCAATGAGATTTGAGCTGTCTGTAATCATACTGTCTTTCAGTATTTTTAGAAATATATTAGGATTATATAAGGATTTTGAAGGAGATATATGTACTGTAAGATATATTATATAAAGACGTGTTTTTATATATTTACCTATTGTATATTATACATTTTTAAATAAATATGTATTATCATTAAAAATTAAGAAAGGTTTACATTTGAAAGTACAATCAATTTGACTTTGGTGTACAAACTTAAGATATTGTTTTCTCAATCATTGTTTATCTTGGTTTAAAGCTAGGTTTATCTTGTTTTTAGAATGTTTAAATATTTCGGAAAGTACATTATAGCCAGAAGCCAAAGAGTATTTGTTTGGGTTAGATGGTAATTTCCACGCAGTTTAAAATTTCATCAGAGGGTGAACGCTTGTGTGGTGTCAGACTGATGTGTGTGTGTTTTGCAGAAGCCCCCAGTGTATACGCGCATGTTTCCTGTTGGGTGCAGCTGCAGAAATCTCTAAAGAGAATGTGTGTGAGTTTGTGCGCTTGCGTGCAATGTAGTGGGGCATTGGGGTGCTGTGGGCCAACTTAGGCCTGACTGGGCTGATTTGTGTGCGTGTTTGCACATGCGTGTGGCTGTGAAGGCTAAAGGCTGTCTCATGTAATATTGAAGGCAGCTTGACAGAAGAAGCAGACCTGCTGCTAGGTTCCTAGTGTTTGTCCTGATACTAGACCTGTCTGTGGGGGCTAACCATTTTCAATTGACTTCCTGTATGTTTTACCCAACGAAAAACCCATTCTCTAAATTCTCACCGCAGGTCAAGAAGTACAGGTGCACAAAATTTACATCTGCTGCTTTGTGTGTCTCCCCAGCAAAATGAAGCTCAGGTTGCTTACGGAGGCAGCATTTTTTTTCGTAGGCTCTCCCAGACACTAAGTCTGTTCCTAAAAGTAGACAACTTAATTATGCTCCTCCTAAGAAATATTATCCAACGTCTGAGGCAGAATTCTCATGTATCCTTTGTGGAGAGGACGATCCCAGAATGCATTGTGCAAGCTTTGTAAACAGTTACGTTAAAGCTTGTAATAAAAATAGTGTAAGTTGAACACATAATTCAATATTTTCCATGTTTTTTAAATGGCACATTGGAACGTGGCATATTGAGGTTAGTATGTGCCCTATGCCTATATCAAGCCACCTTGCAGGTTTTAGAGCAGATCTCAATCAGAAAGAGACGAAAAAGTAAAAAAAAGAAAAAAGCGAGAGAAATTCACTGTGTATAAATCATAGTGTCAGCGTGCACAATTACCCAGAGAAAAACCCTTATACACCATACAGCTCGCTGTTCACACACACATTCATGCAGGCATGCTTTCACACTAATGCATGACTGCACAGACGACTATGTACGCACACAGCCGCTCTTCCTCTCTCTTGCTACATCTCTTTTTCTGTCTCTCTCTTTCCTCTCATCTCCGCTCTTCCCTCGTGTTGCACGTGCCTAGAGTGTGTGTATGTGTGTGCGATTATATGGGGGCTGCCTGCTTCTTCTGCCAGAGCTTGTTAATCTGCTTGACTGCAGATCCCAATCACAAGAGAGACACGGAGAGAGAAAGAGAGACATAGAGAGGGAGGGGAGAATGAAAGAGAGATGAAGAGTGGGTGTTTAAGGATGAAGATCCGGTAGATTGAAGGAGAGTAGTTGGAATTGACAAGTGGAGCTGAGAGAAGACGGAAGGAGCTTGCAAACCAGATGTATAGGTTAAATATACAGTTTAAAAAAATCGTAAATTATTCATCTTTTATTTTTAACAGCTTTGCCAAAAAAAAACGTAGTTGTAATGCATTGGGTCTGATAAAGAAAAGATCTGTCCAAATTCTTTGTTGACTGTATGGAGGCTTTTCAGTTTGTTAATAGTTGATTGTCATTTATCTTTTTGGAGATTTATACCTTTTAAATAAGCCAGCACCAAAGTCTAGAAAACCAATTTGTTGCCATTAATTGACCATCTTTCCTCTTAACTAACAGTATAGAATCATGACCCCAACATATTCCCTCTGTGTGCTCCGTTCAACATAATCCACGTCAGCCGGATTCCTCAAATTCCCTTAAGACCCGCCAAATCCATGTGTGATCTAAACTCTTTTGACCCTAAGCAATCACTGTACATGGAGACCAGCAAGATGAGGCTGTCCCACCATGAGAGCCTAAACCTTCTGGCAATGCTTTTAATAAGGATGTAAACCACAGAAGTTTTGCTTTTAAAGGCCCTGTTCACACTGACAAGCGGAGGTTGGCATATCACTATTCTGTGTGTTGTTATTTGATATCCCTTCCACTGAATAGACTGCCGCAAACAAAGTGTGAGTTGCTTTTGGAAAGCTTATGACGAATGAGATTTATTGGTGATAAAAGTAAAATATTATTCAGTTTTGACATGGAAATAGGAAAAGAGTCTGTGTATAATTCTCAGCGGTGAGTGAAACATCAAATCAGAAAGACGATTAATATTTGCTCAGAATGCTGACAAATTCTATTTCCCTTCTGATGATTTTTTTATTATATTTAGGCATGTGAATAGAGAAATATTGAACAGAAAACATTCACAGTAACAGCTCACATACCAACCCCCCCCCCCCCCCCCCATTTTGTTCAAATAGTTAAAAAGCTTTCTTACCATAATGCCTTTTAATATCTATAAGATCAGAGTGAACAGGTCGCAATATGCACAATTAAACACATAAGCACTAATAATATCAGGGGTTTATTTCAAGTGGATCCATTGCTGCTAGATTTCCAGGATCGAATAAGTGTGAACTTTTAAACCCTTTTCATAACAGATGAGAAAGCTGTGTGTGCTGGACACCAGCTAAACCCTCCTGTATATTGAGTTGATGTGCTCCAGCTTATTCTCTCAGATCCGCCTCTTCACTGTGGGCTGAGCCGTGGGCTATCAACTCAGATCAGCTGCTAAAGTGACTCCATTAGCCTCATGTATGAGTTACAGTATAGTCGGGCTGGCCTGATAATGGCAGACATAAAGCCTTTAAAGGAGGAATAAGGATGTAGGGAGGAGTTGAGGGTTCAGAGGGACCACTAATCTGTCAGATGAGTGTATCTAGATGCTGGGGTATGTGTAAGCGGGCTGGCTGCAGCCGAGCTGAGGCTTTTAGCGTGTACTCAAGAGATGGCCAGAGGGGGTTGCGGCCATCTACACTTAGGGCGCTAAAAGTGGGAGGTGACATTACGTTCTGGCAGTGTGGACATCGGCACACGGTTGAGCTTCCTGTGCCATCCTCAAGAGGAAGCAGTTGTCCGGAATTCACATTTAAAGGGATAGTTCACTCAAAAAAGTGAAATCTGTAAAATTTTAAGTGCCTCTTGTCAATTCAGCAATGTACGGCATTTTTTCTGCCACACAACAAAAAGGACGATATTTTAAAGAATGTGGATTATCAAACACATGGTTTTGTGTCCATACAATAGAAGTGAATGTATATTGTGGCTATTGTTTGGTTACCAACATTCTTCAAAATATCTTATTTTGTGTTCTATTGAAGAAAATAAGGGATGCAGATTTGAAGTGACAAGAGAGGGTGTGTAAAAAATTTATTTTTTTACTTTATCTTGGATAAAAACGAAAATTTTGGATGTTAAGTGAAGGGCAATTTATGACAGAAAAAGTCCATTACATAAGTTGTGGAATAATGAGAATATCATAACTGGACTAGAAAAAGAGAAGGAAGGCAGAATGGCATCCAGAAGATGTGAGAAACTGTATTAAATCAAGCAAATGAGCATTGAGGTATATCGGAAACAACACGAAATATGATGAGAGAAAGACATTGAAGGTCGAGGGGTTAAACCAATGACATAATGTGAAGCCAGGAAAGGGAAGCTCGAGAGGAGGATTGTGCAGGAGGAGGGAAGGCAGTAGAAGGGGGAGGGGCCGTACAGAACGAGGTTAGCCAGTCAGAGGCAGCGGAGCTCTGCAGGGGAATCTTCCCTTGGCAACACAAACAAGCACCCGCCCCATAAAGAAGAGACAGCAGGCAGAGAAATACAGGGACAGGTGAACAGATGGAGTAGACTCTGAGACAAGCTGATCAGCTGACTTTCTCCTCGCTGTGAATGTGTGAGAGAGTGTCTTAATATCAAGGGAGCTGCTTCAAATGCTTTTTTTGTCGCGATTGCTTTTTTTGCTTTTTCATGTTATAAATATTTAACATGGACTTGCTCGTACAGCAAAGTATTATACTTTGTTCAGAAATTTCTTAAAGATATAGGTCCTTCAAAAATTAGTATCATTTATTCACACTGGTGTCATTTAAAATCTGTATGACTTTTTCTTCAGAACACGAAATAAGATATTTTGTCACCAACAATTTTTTTATATTGTTCATATATGGGTTAACTATCACTTTAGGAAGTGGCCAGTTTTGTTCTTGTGGTTAGAAAGTTGGACTTGTAAGCAGAAGTTTGCTTGTTCAAATATCAGTGCCAGCAGACAATAACTGAAGTGCCCTTGAGCATGACACCTTACCCATGTTTGCTATGCAGTGATAGTTGGCCAATAAACACTTCTGCGGCTATGGATAAAAGCATCTGCCAAATGAATAAATGATGAAAAAATCCTGGACTCTTGTATAAAAGGAGGAACTGAAACTGTAGCGGGGGTAGTAGGAAAAGTTTTGCAAAGGTTTTGCAGCACTCAACATTTCTTCTAGAGAAAAGAAAACATTTTGTTAAGTCAGACAAACCAATTAGACAGTGTTAAACTGGATTGCCGCAGATCCGTATGCTTCCTGCTGTGTTTCATTTGCAGATCTCTAATGTCATTGTGACCTCTACAAAGAGGGCGACATCATCGTGAAAAACTGCTTCCTGTTCAGCCTCGATACTCCCAACAAAGCTACTTAGAGAAAAGCCTGTTTAGAAAATCTTCTCTGAACACTCAAGCTGTTTTCAAGATGAAACAGTCAGATAGAGATTCCAACTCCAAACTCTATTTTCACCCTCTCTTACTTATTTCCAACCCATGACTTTGTGTTTTATTATATTTTAAGTGACAGCGTAAATCGGTCTCATCACATCCATATGAAATATTTGTCTGCACAGTTAAAGTTTGTAGTTGCATTGACATTTGTTTCTAAGTGTGAAATATGCTCCTTTCCTTTTTTCTCCTAACACTTTAAGACTTTGAGAAAGAAAGGCTTTAACGGTTGCAACAGTCCAGAGCCGGACGGGGATGATTCGATCGACCAAAGTCCATTGCAAGACGACAAATATCGCAGGAGCGATGAGCTGGACGTAATCTTCAAACGCTATGGAGTGAGTATTCACCTTTATGTTGTCATTCTAACCTCCCTCCTCTTTCTTCTGTTTTTCTTTTGCGGCCCGTGTCGGAAATAAACGAAGGCTCTGAACAAGAAAGAGCATCGGGATTCAGAGAGTCCGGACCCCGAGGAGCCGTTCTCCCTCACGCCTCGCACAGAGGAGAAGTACAAAAAGATAGACGAAGAGTTTGATAAAATGATGCAGAGCTATAGACTCGTGAGTACCCGTGTGAAGAGGCCTGCTGTCGGCCCGGCAACCAACTCACATAGCCTGCTGTCGGCCCGGCAACCAACTCACAGAGCACCCAGCAACCATCTCTCACCCCCTTTCTGTCCCCACCACCCCTAAATCCTCTCTGAATGTGTGTGCTTGGGCAAGGCTAGGGCAGTTAGAGGTGGTGAGGTGTGGGTGGCGAAAAACCAGATTTCGCCTGGTTTGTAGTGGTTTTTCCTGCGTGCCATTGTTTTGTGTTTTCCATGACGACTGGCACTTGTATCGTTTGCCAGGAATAGACTTCTGACTCATCTGGGTCCCGTTCAGGCGTCGGTGAAGATGATTTTCATTAAGGCGCTGTCAAGAATGCTTTATACATGAGGCCTGCATAAAGAATCTCATCTCATGGGGAAGAGAAACAAGAACACGCAGCTCACTATCTCTGCATATCGTGGGCCCAAGTTTGATATAGCCTTAACATAATTTTGCTTCTGTGTGAACATGATTCAACATGATGTGGGCAGCAACGATTGATTGCGTTTATGCGGTTGGCACATGCTTTAATTTACAGTGACTTGCATTGCATCCAAGCTGCCCAAGATTCCCGAGGAATTGCACCCATGACTGGTGTTGATAAAGCCATGTGAATAGTACAGAAGTTAACATTATTCGTTATGGTAATTAAATATATATTCTTAATTTCAAATAATTGTAAAAAATCAAGCTTAATAACTGATTGATCATTTAAAAGAAAATTAGTTGTCTTCCAATAGCAATGTATAAGATCTGACAGAATGACAAGACACATGAAAACTGTCATTAAATTTGCTATCAAATTATTTTAACTCTTCCTAAATACATGTACAAATAATACAGTTTTATTGCGAAATAGTAATATAAAATTCTTTATTACTAAAATTCCTTTGTAATATAAAGTTATTTTCTTTGACCTGTTTCTGCAGTGATTATTTTATACAAATAATGAAATTAGGACCAAGTTTTTTGTTGGAAATTGTGTGAAATATTGTTAAAAAGTTCACAAAATAAAACAAAATTAATAATTTTACCCAAAGACATACCTATAATAAGTAAATTCAGAGAAACTTTTTTGTTTTTGCAAGGTCTGTTTTTATTGGTTTTGTTGATTACTGCTAAATATTGGTATCATGACAACCTAACCAGCCAAAACTTAGAATGATCCTGAAATTTTCATTTGATAAACCGTTTGTTTTTCTTTACACCTTCAACATTTCTTTCACAGGCACATGCACAAATGCATTCAACGTCTCTCTTTCTCTGCCCCATAATCAGCATTAGTGCCTGAGGAAGCACAGCTAAAACTTTAATCCCTCTCACTTGGGACACTCGGCACCATGTGCACCACGAGCTTTACTTAACAGAAAACGATCAGTTTGTTGTGATTTTTTAGATATTCCCCACTTACTATTTGACTTACTGTGCCTGTGGAAGAAGACAACATTTATGTTTATTTTTGTAAAAGCAATATTTAAGGAGTAAGTGTTAAGTTATATTCCTATTTTTAAATATAAAAATTTAATACTAGCCACCATATTACCATACAATTCCTTGTGTATGTTTTTATCAGGACCATCTCAAGCCTTCAGAGAATGATTGACTCTCATGATCCTTCGTAATTGTTGACCCCTATAGAGATCCGGCCTGTAGAGGTCTCATATTTGTACCATTGGCCACACTTATCCTCAACACAACAAAATCACTTTCAGCACCAAGTGCCAACCTTGTCAAAGTCTATTTGCATATGTCTAGACTAAGATTATCCTTGATCCTTTGCATTCATCTCAACTTGTTAAATGTCAATAGCATTTAGATCAAAATTCCAAACTAGATATAGTTCTTTGTCAGTATGTTTTGATTCATCACGCTAGTTGGTGCTGTGTGCCCCACGTAAAAAAGAAACGAAAGGCTACCTTGCACCATTAACTGTCCCCCACAACCCCCACCCTTTTACCTTGCCTGGCCCAAGTGCAGTGCTGGAACCTAAAGTAGTTGCTGGCTCAGCCAACAGTATGCTTTACTACATGGATTACTAATGGACCGTTGTTTGAGTTCACGATTTACGATCAAATCAGAGTAGGTTTTTGCTGTCTAAAACCTACTATCCTTGTAATGCATCAATACAGAGCTTAACTTGCATTTAACCCAGACCATTGCTTTCAAAGGGCTTTCGAAGTCCCCCATGAGGTATCAATGTTTTAACTTTTTAAATTTCTCAGTTTTTTCATATACCCCCACATTGTGCTGGTACAGCAACACTGTAGGAGACTAAACCCCAAGACAAAGTTCATCTTTAGTGCTCTTAAAATGCAGTTTTTCTGTTGTTCAGAAAGGGGAAAGAGATAAGGACAGAAGAACAGCCAGACTAACTCAAACTGGGTCCCACGCAGGAGGCCTAGTGTGGCCCACATTCTAATTTTAGAGACCCTGCTTTTGCTGAGGATCATGGGAAAATGGGTCTCCGTCAGAGCATCTGGACAGTTTGAGTCCACTGACTGCAGAAGCTGCCTAATTTTTGCATCAGGATGAATGAGATGAACAACGATCGGCTGACTAAGGAGTTGTCATGGTCACATGGTCCTTGTTTGAAACACCTGAGTCTTCTTTACACTGTGGGTTATTCCCTACATTAGCAGTTTAAGGACAGCTATCGCACACCACCGTTTATTATTGTATCATGTATAATTTCAACCCACAAAAAATCTGAAATGTTTCATAAATCATAAGTGAAACTTTCTCAAATTGACTTTTCCCAGCCTCGATTATTCCTAAATGCATTTTACAAAAGGGAAATAAGAAATTAACTCTGCACCTCGACTCCTTACGTGCCTCACGTGCTCTGCTTCAGAAATGTTTGCACAAGTCACTGCATGCTATTAAAACCGTGTGTTTCATATTGCACTTGGCTTTTGTCGCGAGTTTGCCTCTCAATGTGTAGGCAGGTGACATTACTAACTCATTCCGCTCTCTCTCTGCTTTATCAGTCCGCAGTGCCGGCACCAACCTTTTCCATGCCAGTTACAGTTCCGGTGTCCAATCAGAGCCCTCTGCCATTCAGCAATCCCAGCAGCCTCGTCACCACTTCCTTCGTCACCTCAACGCTTACAGACCCGCGTCTGCTGTCGCCACAGCAACCGCAGCTCCAGAGGAACACGGTGTCTCCAGGCCTGCCGCAGAGACCTGCTAGCGCAGGTGAGAGAGTGGGGCTGGGTACCAGTAAGCGCAACATGAAAGAGGAGGTAGTAAATCGTGTTGTGTACTTGCAGTTATAATGTCTCCCTGCGGGTGTTGGATTACCCAGAGCAGCTGTCTCTGAGACACGCCGCTTATTTATGCCATGTTGCTGTCATACCTTTCTGCTCTGGAATGGTTTCATAGTGTACCGATATTTGTGTTATTGAAATGTCAACTGACCCTGACATTATCTGTATTTTAAATTAATAAGAAACAATGTTTTTTTTGAGTGAATCTCCTGAGATTGAAGGCAGGTGATCTCATACCTAATCTAGAGAGATTCATTCACAGGTGGGCAGGGCAGATTTTTCAGAGATAAGTGTTAATGCTGACGATAAAAACAGCTTGCTTGTGCAAAGCATTTTTCCAGTAACACAGTTTTGTTATCAACTGGCTAACTGAAAAGTTAAAGGGATATTTCACACCAAAATATAATTTTGGCATTATTTACTTACTGTTTTTTCTTTTTAACTTAAATGGCATTAATTTTTCTGCAAATCACAAAAAGGGATATTTTGAAGAATGACGGTAACCAAACAAACAGCCATTGACTTGCGTTGGTTTTGTTTCCAGTTACCTAAACTCTTATAAATATCACCTTTTGTTTAAAATAACATAAGGGTAACTAAATAATAACTTCTCTATTATTTTCATTTTAAAGCTTAAATATCTTCATTAACGTTTTGAAACGTTTCGATGAAATTCATTTATGTGTGTAGTCCTGAAATCTGAGACCCGCCTCTAGAAAAATTCAGACAACACAAGTGCACACTGGAGACGCATTGAGGCACATGTTCATAGCAGGTGTTAACGGCAATCTGTGTGGCCGACCACTTAAAATACTGTTCTAAATATGGCATACAAACAAATTCTATTTGCACTCAAATTTTATCTTTAGAAGATAATATTTTGACCAGTGTCCTGATTTAGATTCTGTAATCTATACTCAGTCT
This sequence comes from Triplophysa yarkandensis, assembly GCA_033220385.1. NCBI lineage: Eukaryota > Metazoa > Chordata > Actinopteri > Cypriniformes > Nemacheilidae > Triplophysa > Triplophysa yarkandensis. Next base: position 11,501,342 of record CM065668.1, read on the forward strand.
TGCTTTAAGCTATTCTGTCCTTTGTCCAGGTGCTCTGCTGGGAAGTGACCTCAACAATTCAAACGGCGGGTGCCCGAGCCCTGTGGGTAAGTCTTTTTTTTTCAACCTCAGTAACACCTCTTGATTTTCACCAAACATTCTGAATAATGCATTAGTATGAGTCAAACTGGCTTAAATCAAAAGGCCGGAAAAGACGCGGGGAGTTGCAAGGTTATTTCAGTCTGGTCTGATAAGATCAAAAGATACGGTTTTAAGAATGGCGACATATCCGTGAATGTCTTCCAGACCCAAGAATCCAACAGTGGGCAAGCTTTCGGTCATCCACCATATACACACCTGTTAGTTTGTGACAGCTGAGGCTCACGCTGTGCCCTTAAAGCATGTCTGTAAACACTCTCATGAGACCAGGGGCATGAGTGACAAAAATCTTATGGGTCAACAGCAAACAGTACACGTGAATTTTCCTACTCTCATTTTTAATTTTGTCATTTAATTTTTTTATATTCGGCTACTTCTATTCAGTTTCGGTGGACTGTATACGTTTTGCGTTTCACTCATGACATTCAGGATTTCCAGTGTAAACCAGCACAGCCCGCTGTCATTTTCTGTCACACCACCCTCTCTTTTCTCTGCCAATCTTGACAGTTCCTGACAGCTGAAATTTCTTCAGCCTCTGATCTTTACAAACACCTGGGTAACATGGATGTTTTAAAGGAATAGGATTTCATTTATTCTACCTTATGATGAAGACCTGTATTATTTTTAACTCTGAAATTAAATGTCAGACAGACATTGCTTTGGCATTGAATGTTCATTTGCACAGGATATACATAGAGCTTTAGAAGAATCAAGTTGTATAAACAGATTAATTATTTGGCTGTTATTTTGGTATTATACGATAAATCAATTTTCACTTTTATTCTATTTAATCAAAAAACAGGGAATTTGGAACAAGACTTCTTGTTGACTTCTTTTAGCTTGAAAGCACCTGTTGTGATTTCTCATGAATCATTACTTATATTAATTAAAGGTTTTCCCAGGAAACTTTTCCAAACTCCTTGTACCTTTTCGTTTCTCGTTCTCTCCGTCCGTTGCCCCTCCCTTCCCTCCATTCTCAGCTGTTGCTCAGGGAATGTCAGCATTGACGTCACGTAGCATTCCTACCATTCCCTTGAGAGAGAGCAAGAGAGCAAGCATTGAACAGAGATGGAAAGAAAGCAGTCAGGGCTTTGTAGTACAGATAAATAGAGACCAGACTCATACAACCAACACTTATATTTTTACAAACACAACATAAACAAAACTTTCTCGCACATACACACTCCTGGCCACTGTACAAACTCCTGTCCACTGTATTAACCAATATGTCCTCAGATGCAAATGTGAGACATAAATGAGCATGTGTCTTCCACCCCTGTCTAAAAAATCAGACGAAAGATAAATCTGTGTTTCCTGGGGCAGAGAACAGCTGAGCATGTGTCTTCTTTCCTGCCAGAGAATTGCAGCTCCCCTTGCAATCTTTTTCATTCAGAGCTGCTGACGTGGTCCCTGCTTGCACACAGTCGGTACACAGTTGTTGCCCTGTAACATGAGCTCAGATAGGCTAAAATATTAAATTGCAGTAAAAGTCTCTTACAGTTCATCAATGATTCATTTCGTGAGCATGTTATGTTTGATGGAGTTGTTTTCATTTGGTTAATTTGAGTGTGCATAATGTCAATATACAGGACAATTCGGAAGTGGTACAGAATCAAAGTAAAAATAGCATTTCTAAAAATATTTGGGATATTTCTGTTCAGCTGAGACATCAGTGCGTTTCCATAGCAGTAGCGAGTGACGTTCTGTGTTTTGCTGTGAGAACAGTGAAATTCATTTCCAGAATGTGGAAAAACAATTGGGAAAGTCCCTCTTTTGCACTCGTCCTATCTTACTCTTTTTTTCTGTTGGTCACTCATTTTTGCACAACCACACAGATTGCCTTCCTTTGAAACAATGTTACGCACTTTGATACAAGCAGACCAGATCAGGCTTTACGAGTACCATGGTGTCATACGTGAAACGATGCGTAAATATTTCGATAACAAAGCTGGGAACAGGATGAACTAGTGTCATTCATACAAACTGATCCCTTCCTTGTGTGTTTGTGCGTGTGCTTGCGTGCATGCATGCGCACGCATTACGTTTCCTCTCGTAATAGGAATGCAGTTTTCCGAGTCTCGAAACCAGTCATTATTAATCCTCCAATAACAACATAATAAACTTGTAATCCCGAAAAACACAAAGTGTTAGAAATTACATCTGGCAGCGTGAGGGAGATGTTAATAGGATTATTTTCCCTGGTGGTCAATTATTATGTTTTTCCCATACACACCAATTAGAGAAAACCGCAAGTATTATGGCGTTTCTGTATGTGATCATGTTCACATTTGTGCATACGTAGTTTGTTGTAGGATAACTGATAAAAGGTAAATGCATACCAGTGCTTTGTTGACATCTCTCTCTTTTTCACTCCTCCCCCCATTCTGTAGCCAACGGTTACGTCAGTGCCAGGGCCTCCCCAGGACTCCTGTCAGTCTCCAACGGCAACAGCATGGGGAAAGTAGTTCCGGCCAAGTCTCCTCCTCCGCCCAGTGCTCAGATGGTGAACAGTCGTAAGCCGGACCTACGGGTCATCACCTCTCAGAGCAGCAAAGGTCTCATGCAGCTGGTGAGCATTTCCATTTTGCACTTCACTAACATTACTGAACCAATAAACACAATTAAAGTTTTGAAAACTGTGAGACTCTTTAATGCATCCGTTCTTATTTAGACTTGCAAAAAGCATTGTAGAGGTGGTTAAGTTTTGTCTACATTCAGAATGAATGCTAATAGTCCTGTCAATGTGATTCTGCACGGAAGCTTCGCACAAGAAACATGAGATACTTATGAGAGGGAGGCAAATAAATATGTCAGATAAGCTTATTCATACACACCAGGCTCAGATTGTGTGTGACCTCATTTACACCTTGTATTCAGATCCTTCTATGAAGTTGGTTAATTAGTGATAAAAAGGGTGTAAATGGCGTGCGCATAAGTGTTTTTTGACCACATCACAGTAAGGTGTAAATTCTACACATCTTGATCCTAGGGAAAGGACCACCTACTCAACTTTCAATCATTTGTCAGCAATAAAAAAAATGTATTATTCAAAGTAAAATACTGTGTAACACAATATGTAGTAAGCACTATGTGTGGTCATGAAATGAGAGGCCTACATGCGGAATCCGTTCACAAGTTGTCATAGGGGACACTTGTCACTAGCAGGCGTCAGGGGGTGAATGTCGCCTGACCACTTGTGATCAGATCAACCAGGACAAATGTTTAAACAGGTGTAAATGGGGGTGTGTGTGTAATCTCTGTTTTCTCGTTTCTGGCCTTACAGACAGATGAAGAACTGGAGTTGGTGAGTGAGGTGAATACAGCTCAGTTCTTTTGGCTGTTGTGCTGTGAACATTATACCAAAGTTTGTTGAACATTTAATGGATGTTGTGCCGTGAATGTCATTTTTTTAATTTTACAATTTGAACACATTTTAATTTTACTTCGGACATCATTTTTGACCGAACACACACGCACATTAATTTCCTCCAAATTATGCTTTTTGATTCAATGAATTAATAAGTAGTGGTCTGTGATTTAGTTAGCAGCGTGTTGTTTATTTCTGCTTGTGTGCAGCATTAAGTGAAGGTGCACACAGTCACTTTCAAGGCCGAAAAAACACACAAACTCGCAAACGCACGTGCACACATGCACACAAGGACAGATTTAAGGCATAATGCACACATGCATGGGCTTATCTCATATGAATCAGACGCACTGGATTGAGTAGAAAACATTCAAGCCGAAGCTCTCACTCCACAGATCAATTCATCTGTCTGTCTCTCTCATCCTGTCTCAGATCTCTCTATCTTCTCTAATAGTTTCCATGCCATTAGAAAAAATATTGTGCATGCACATCAGATGCTTCACCCATCACTGCATCTGCATGTATGCTAGGGGTTGACCCACTTGTTGTTCAGGGCCGATGCTGATAACGATTCTTACGGATCAAGTAGACCTATTCCCAATATTTTGGACCGATATGTATGTGTCTGGTGTAAAAACAAAACTTGAACATGCCTGTAATTGGGAAAACTGAATGGTTAAAAATATAAAATATATTCTCATATATATATATATATATATATATATATATATATATATATATATATATATATATATATATATATAATTTTTATTTTTTAATCAAATGAGAGGTCAACTTTATTTTATTTGATGAGTTTACTATTAAAATTGAAACACAGTTGTCGTAGTTGTACATATGATCATACTGGGAATATACTCAGCTAAACCGAAACTTGTATTTGACAGGTTGCCATGAGGATCTTTTAAGTGTCTTTTCTCTTTGTTTATATATGATATGATGCTAGATTTTGACACTGGTTTGCCCCCCATACATATGACACATTCAATGTCTCTGTGTTATGTAGTTTAAGCATTTTTTAAACTAAACGAAGCAACTTGAGAAGCATTTGTTACTTGCTTAGTTTTTCGACAATATACTTTAATGGTGATGTAACCAATTTCTGATTTACGCTTTGTACGATTGAGCCGAGCTTAAAACAAATAACGAGCAAATGATGGGTATGGTTTTTTTGGGTGATTTGAACATCAACATTAGTAGCCCCGCCTTAAGGGAAAAAAGTGTATTCAAGGCATGAATAAGAAGACTCAAGTATGAGTAAAGTTATTGTATTTCAATGAACTATCCCATTATTTTTCATGAACTCACCCATTGGCATTTATAAACATATTTGCATATTTTTGTCAGCATAAACTAATGAAATTAATGAGGGATATATTTAGATCAGGAAACAATATTGCCAGTGGATTATAATAAATTTGAGTTTCCTTCATGGATAAATATTTCTCATTATAACAATTTGTACATATTTTTCCACAGAGTAAAAAAATTGCCTTGAATCTAAATTATTCACTTTTAGAAACCGATTAAGTTTGTTTAGAGTTGTTGTGAGGTGTTGATGTAAAATGATATAACTAATATCAAACTGTTCCTTCATAGAAAAATCTGGACTTTAAAGATTTTGTTAATAACATTATATAAGTTTTCCAGATATGTTAAAATGATAGCAAATTAAAATTGCGTCATCATTTACTCAAACTCTTATCATTTTAAACCTGTTACTTTTAGAAAATATTTTGAAGAATTTTGGTAACTGGTACCCACTGACTTTGTCAGCAGTTTTGTTGCCATATGATAGAAGGGAAGGGGTTCCACTGCTGTTCAGTAATAGACTTTTTCAAATATATTTTTGTGTATGAAGAAGACAGTCATATAGATTTAAATATGAGGGAGTGAGTACATTTTGACACAATTTTTGTTTTTAAGTGAACTATAACTTTACATCAATGCGGCATTTGATGCTGTGTTGGTGCCTAAACTTTTCTGTCCAGATAACTTGTGTAATTCTCACTCATTCTCTCTGTGAATTTACAGAATGCTCAGAGGATAGGTACCTCTCAAGTGTCCCAGTCTCTTACCACACCAGTGGTTTCCGTGGCAACGCCGAGCCTCCTGACTCCATTCTCCATGCCAACCGCCTACAACACAGGTGAAAATGACATCATAGTCAGAAGCCGAGACATTCTGCACTTCTCAGCCTGGCACATACTTTTTGTGTGATATATGTATATATACATACATATGTATATGTATGTAAATGTATTTGTATATACATATGTATATACACATATAGAGTGTATATATATGAATATATATTCTTTATATGTATATATATATATATATATATATATATATATATATATATATATATATATATATATTCTTAATCAAACTTTAAAGTTATGCGGAAAGCTACCAATTTGAAAATAATGGAGGTCAGTTTTCATCTCTTTTTTTCCTCGCTTTTATTTTTTTAACAGAAAATAGACAATTATTTCTTTATTTTTCTACATAGTTTTTTCTCGAAAGCTAGATGTATCACTGACTTTCAATTAAAATATGAAAGAAAACAAATTACAAATTTACAAATTTAAATAAAAAAACATTCCACTTTGTTTTCATGCAGAGTACCAGCTAACAAGTGCAGATCTCACAGCGCTCCAGGCTTTTACGCCGTCGGGCGCACTGTTGCCAAGCAACATGACCACTTGGCAACCGCAGCAGCAGCCGTCAGTATCCCAGCAACAACAGCAGCAGTCATCTGTTTCCCAGCAACAGCCTCAGCAGCAACAACAACAACCACAACAGCTAACTCTGGCCTCCCTCAGTAACCTTGTGTACGTATTATGTATTTTACAAACTCTCTCTCTTCTCTCTCTCTCTTCTCTCTCTTCTCTCTCTCTCTCTCCCTCTCTCTCTTTATCTCTCTCTCTTCTCTTCTCTCTCTCTCTTTCTCTCTCTCTCTCTCTCTCTTCTCTCTCTCTTCATTAGTTTAAAGATGTTAAATCTGGATATTCAATAAGATTAAAGAGTAAATCTCCTGTGTTCTTATAATATACAGTTATATGTCGGTTATTAGACTTATTAAAATAAATATGGTAACACTTCAGCGTTAGCTTACAAGTATTTAGCTTCTGCAATAATTAAATCTTTAAGCTGTATTTGCACTTTCATGTCAGATGCCTACCTAGTCACCTTAGACAGCATATTTGCCAATTGTAGCAAGTATGTGATAGGGACAAAATTTATCTCTGTAAGAGAACTCAAGTTGCTTTTTAAATGTAAATTATGTTTTTAGTGGAGAATTTTACCCCACACATGACTTACTTTATTAACACTTTCTAATCTGGTTGCATTTTGTGTTAACACATTTGTGACTCAGTCTAGACCTGGCACTACTGTTTAATTTCCAGGTTTTAATATAATGTTCCGGGTGCAATGGAACACCTTTCTTTCTTTACATTAGCCTCAGGCTAATGGCCACCGTATGCTATGTCAAATTATTAGCACATTGTGTACATCTAATATATATAGTTTTTTAAATATTCACAGTTCTTCTCCGAATAAGGCAGGTTTGTATTAGCTCTTACTTTAGCATTAACAGAAATAATGACCAAAGAGGCCAACGATCATCTGTAGCATGAAACCTGGCGCCTGCGTGTTCTCCCTCAGAGATTGACCTAAATAACTCTCTCACGGGTCGCTCGCACAGACGTTCTCTCTCTCTCTCTCTCTCTCTCTCTCTCTCTCTCTCTCTCTCTCTCTCTCTCTCTCTCTCTCTCTCTCTCTCTCTCTCTCTCTCTCTCTCTCTCTCTCTCTCTCTCTCTCTCTCTCTCTCTCTCCCCTCATCTCTCTCCTCCCCTTTGCTCCCTATGGGGCATGAACATGAGATGTACTAGTCTAGCTTTAATGCCTGCTAACAGCAGGGTTAGCACTGTGCTAAGGTCTCATTAATGTGACTGTTGGAGGTTGGCTCCTCTGTTAATGCCGAGTTGAGATTTGTTGATTTCTGGCGCAGGTCTAACCTGCCATGTGTTGTGTGTATTTTTGCTTTCTCTCATTTGTTTACAGCATGTGGGGCTCAGACAAACAGAACGGAGAGATGGCTCACTGCATCTCTGGTCTTGCCGCTAATTTCAGGTGAATAGAGCCCGTGGGTGTTCCGTGTCAGCCAATCAAACTGTGGGCTCTCTGTGTTAGCCAGTCATATTCTGTGGGCACTCTGTGTCAGCCTATTATGCGCTCATGTCCTGTCTATCACCTGCCACGGCCTAGTTGTCATGGTTACCGCCTCGGACCGGCCGCGGATGTGTGCATCCGTCGCATCCCAGTTGACCATCTCATCAGTCTGTTCTTTCCAAATATAGCATCAGTTCGTGGTTTTATGTGTCTTTTTATATATTGGTCTTTGTTTTGTGTCATGTGGTTGACGTAAACAGATTTACTGGAGCTTTGGATTGTTTTCCAATGAATATAGAACATTTGTGACACAGATATGTGGCAGGTAAAAATTGGAAGTCAAAAGTAGGACAGACATCTCAGTCATGTCCTCCCAAGTGGGTCAGGACTCTCTGGGTTTCATCCATACGTATTTAACCTTCTGCCTGGCTATCACACCAGCTCATCCTAAAACACCTCTATCATCACACCTGTTATATAATTCAGGCTCTCTTTAAATTTACATTGGGGCATTAAGCAGATGCTTTTATCCAAAGTGACTTACAAAGAATTGACTAGACAGTAAAGAGGTAAATAGCAAAGATAACAATAGACGAAAAAGTGCTATTAATAGTTACCAAGTTACACAAGGTAAAACTTGTCAGGACAGACTTTTTGAGTCGAAAGAGTGAGAGGGTAAGGAAAAAGTTTTTAATGGGTAAAGTATAGTTTTCTCTTCTACATTAATGTTCAATTTGGCAGCTGTTTATATATGAATCTGAATATATAAAATGTAATTTTACAAGATAATATGGAAACTTAGCCTTAAAAAGTGACGTCTGATCCTAACGTAGTAAACACCAGCCATTATTTTGGTAATGTAGATTTTTTTAATTTGAAAAGTAGGAAAATGAAAGAAACTAATAAAAATATGTTAAAGTGACATTTCAGCAAAAAATCTGAATTCTGTCACAAAATCCTCCAAGAACTGTCAGTTATAAGTATCCATCCAAATATATTTCTCGGTGTTTATCAGAAAAAAGTGTATACAGAATTAAAAAGAACTCAACATTAAAAATGTCTTACTCATGTTATTAAAACTGCAATTTCTCTCTTTAACCACAAGGGGGCATAAGCTCAGTGTAAATGTCATACCAGAAATTACTGACTCCCCACTTTCCATTAAAAACAACATTAATGCTTTCAATGTATAGATATTTCTATGTTTACAGCACAGGCTCCATTGCCAGCATCTGCCAACCAGATGATTTCAGTGATCAGTAACACTGACACCTTATATCTTTCACACTTTATCAGTATGCCCCTCTTACTTGGCACCAGCTGCCGCGTTCTCCGCACATATACAGTAAAATGAATTTCCTTCTCATTATGCCCGAGGAACCTGTCATTATGTCTCGCTGTGGCTCGGCTCCCCGTTACTTCTAATATAAATGCTAATGGTGCAGAGAGAGCTCCCCGCAGCCTTCTGTTCCCATGTCATCAAGTCATGTTCTGTTGCGTCGTGCCTCTGTGAGTGTTATGACCAATGCAGTTAGGCTTCTTCTGACCGGTGCTGTAGAGAGAGTATAGATTTACTCTTTCTGCTATGCATCAGGGTGGGATAATTATTTTGGCTTCAACCTGTGCATTGATTTCTATAGTGGGTTCACTAACCGGTTTCTATACAGTGGGGTTGAAAAGTCTGAGGTCGCTGGTGCTTCCTTATTGTTTTTTTCTAACTGAATGCATAATTTGAGTGAAAGGTTAAATTAAGTTATTTTATTTACTGTTTAGTGTGTTACCTCACTGTTGCAAGACAGCATGCACTAGGCCACTTATGAATTCTGAATTTGTCCAAAACCTGATGATCCATATCTGAGAAAGTTCTAAAGAGCATCTAGTGTGCCTCCGAGCAGGCAAGGTAATCATATCTTGTTTACAAAAGAGTTAAAGGGAGAGTTGACCCAAAAATGAAAACTATGTCGACATGTTCTCAGCCTCATTCCAAACCTGTGTGACTTTCCTCTGCAAAAAGCTAGTTAACAAATAATATTGACATTCATTGTCCTATATTAACTATAGGAACATTTCTCAAAATATCAGCTATTGTTTTCCAAAGAGTCATATGCAGATTATAAAGACGTGATGAGGGTAAATAAATAATGAAGAAAATAAAAATCTTTACAGTTAAAGGGATAGTTCACTGAAAATGAGTATACTTTAAATTTATAAATATTTACTCAACCTTGTGTCATTTCAAACCTGTATGACTTACTTTCTTTCTAACAATGCAAAAGAAGATATTTTGAAGAATGTTGTTCACCAAACAACAGTGGTAGCATCTATTGTATTAACACCAAACCAGTTAAAGTGAATGTTGCTCAGTTAAAAACATTCATCAAAATATCTTCTTTTTAACCCTACAAAGAAAATTCGAACAAGTTTGAAATAACTAGAGGGTGAGTATTTACATTTTCTAGTGCAATTTATCCCTTTAATTTAAACATGTGACCCTGCCTGTGAAAAAGTAATTTGTAGGAATTTACTTTTTTTTATGCATAATATCCTTCTACACAATGTAAAGGACATTTTGTGAGTTTATAACATCAATATTTTAATATTGACTGACAAGATTCAAGATTCAAACTGAATGTCTAACTTTAATGCTTGTTGTGTCAGAATTAGTTTTTCCGACTTCAGCCTGGTTTTCACAGGCAGGTTCACATACTACTTTAAATTCCCGTTATGTAATGTTTAAGCAATGTCTTCTTTAGTATTTGTAGGGAAAGTAACTTAACCCCACTGTATGTAGAATTATTTTGCTCATACATTTTTCTTTAAAACGTCCTTCTTAACAACTGAAGAGTGTTCGAATATTTGTCTGTCTTTGTTAGTCCAACTTTTGTTGATGCAGTCGTGTTTATATGTTTAAGAAATATTTCTGTACATACTAGAGTTGGGATGCCTGTCTCTTTCTTTGCAGTGTGACGTCTCAGGGCAGCTTACTCTTGGGCAGGGAGGAAGGGATCAGCTGGTACTGTATATGGCTTCTCACTGTCTGTCCTTCTCTGTTTGTTGTTTTTATACGCTAATGGCGCTTACCCCTCGCTCGCACGCTTCCTCTCCTTCTTTCTCTCTTGTCTATTTCTCTTCTAGCTTTACCTATCAGTCTTTGGCTGTTTGGCTGTAAGAAGCTGGACTTTGTCTTTGTCAGTGATTTTGCTGAGTTGGCCTTTCTCACTGTTTTGCATTAGAACATACTAAAACAGCACCTGCACCACAAGAACAAACTTTCTATCTTTCGATCTTGTCTTTCTTTGCCCTATCTCTCTTTTTTCTAACCTATACTCTTCTTTTTTTATCTGGACTCTTCCCTTCTCTCTTTTCTTTTTCTTGGCCTCTTTTCTCTATAGTTCACTAAATAATACAGAAATACGCACAATCACACACACAAACAAACACACACACTGCAGCTGAGGGTATGTAGCATGTTGTGTTGTGTTAAAGTAGGCCGGAAAGGTTGTGACTGCATGGCTAAAAAGATGAAAATAAAGTGATGTTAAACCTATGTCTGGCTGCTGTGCACTTTCTTTTAAACTGTGGCTGTTCAAAGCGTTCAACACGTGGTAAAGCTGTTAAGTTGTGGACAGTTTTTGATTATTGTTTACGTAATGCATCAGGTGACCCCAATATGAATTCTGAAGTCTATGATTTTAATCGTCTCTTGCCTTCCTTCTCTCCGCTGTAGGCCGGTAGGAACCATCCCTCACGGAGCTACTCTGACGGTTAACACTAATCCCAACGTCAGCATCAAATCAGAGCCCGTGTCTCCTAACCGGGATCGCAGTACCCCAATTTCCACTGCAGGGGCGGTGACAGGCCTTACTGTAACCCAGTACCCAGCATCGTTGCGCTTAGAGCCCACTGGCCGCTCTCCGGTGGACAGCATCAGCAGCAATGGCAGCTCTTACGAGGGAAGCGATCGGGACGACAGCGGGCAGCCACGCCCGCCCGACTTCAACTCAAGCGGTCTGGCTCACCTCCGAGCTTCTGCCGATCAAACTGCCCAGTCGGAGCAGCAGGAGTCAGCCAACGTCAAACGCATGAGACTGGACACCTGGGTGACATAAACGCTGAAGACGAAAGAAAGAAAGAGAGCGACTGTCTCTCACATATATATTCACACACACTCACAAACACACCCCGAGTGGCTCTGCTTTCAGAAGCGATTCTCAGTTCGCACTTAGACACATGCATGCGCCTGAATTTCTCTCTGTCTCTCTCTCTTCCTGTCTATCTCTCTGTCTCACTTTGACACACTCATATTTACTGGTGTGTGTAGATATTTATATAAAATATGCATATGTTCTCACACACACACACACACACGCACACACACACACACACACACACACATACACACACACACACACACACACACACATACACACTCTAGATCCTCATGCACAGAATTGCCAAACCAAGTGTAAACACCTATATAAGACTGAAGTCATGGACCAGTCTTCTGGTCGTGATCTTCGTTCTCTTCAAAATTATGGCACAGGAAGGCAGACTGGATTTGAAATTTCAAAGGCCTTACTGCTGACCCTCACCTCACTCTGCAATGTGAAGGTTCAGCAGCATTGCTTTGTTGAAATGATACAAAAAATGCTTATGTTGTACAGACAAGCCTGTCAATCTTCTTTTCTTGTTTTTGTATTGTTTTTTTTTGTGGGAGTTAAAGCATCCTTTTTATGTTTTTCAGCCGTGCTTGCGCAGCTGCCTTTAGAATTGTTCCTTTCGTGATGGAGTTAAATATTTACTTTGTGCAAAAAAGTAAACGTATGTGTGCGTGTGTGTGTTGGCTGTGAGACAGATGATCGCTAAACGCAACTTAGCCAAAACTCAATCATATTCTTAGTGTTTCTTTTACATCTACTGTTATATCACGGTCCGGTCGCGTGTGTGTGTGTATGTGCATGTGCTTGTGTGTGTGTGTGTGTGTTTGCGGGCGTGCGTGTGTGCGTGTGTGTGTGTGTGTGTGTGTGTGTGTGTGTGTGTGTGTGTGTGTGTGTGTGTGTGTGTGTGTGTGTGTGTCAGCAGAGCTGAGATTTAGATGACAACACCGCTCGATATCCTCAAAGACGCATGGGTCGTTGATGTCGTGTCATTGATGGAAATGTAGCTGTCTGTCCTGCAGGAAACACGTTTTCGTGTTTGTTATTCATTACTGCTGGTAATCAATGACGGCAGTGTTTGGCACATTTTGCTGTATTTATTATATGTGCCGGCTGGATAATTTAGAAAATAAGTTAACAATCTTGCTCAGCTCTGCTACTAGTTTTAAGATTAAAGAAAAAGTAAAGTGTGTGGACAAAGCCTGAGTTTTTTGGAACCCAGGGTAAACACGTTCTTAGACGTTTGAGGTTGTGTATATACAACATTTCTCTCAGTGTTTCGGTAAAAGTTTAATTATAGCGAAACGGTTGGTGTCAAACACACAACCTGACATAAAGTGAGAACATTAAAGTTCTAGATATCTCAGCTAGGTCATTTTTGTAGATCTCTAGAGGTTGGAGAGATCTGGAGCTCCTGTCAATTTAAGAATCATATCCGGGTGGCGTAGAAGGATGGAGTCTGGCTGTTGAGCCCTTGTAGCTCTGTGTGTATGTGTGCGTGTGTGTGTGTGAGAGCTGAGAGAGTAAAGGAGATTGTACATAGCGATGTATGTTCACGTATACTCTGCTGGGCCTTTCTGAAGCAGCGCTGTTATCTCAGTGGAACCGTCTCTGTTAACCTCTACCTGTAAATAAACTGTACCGTGTTGTAAGTTAAAAAGGTGGAGAGGCAGAAGAAGGGAGGATTTGACTGTTTTTAGCGTGACTCTTTTCTGTCGTTTTTATTCGGATGGCGCGCACTTTAAACGTTTCCCCCTCGTCCACTCGCACACCTTCAGACACAGTTTTCCAGAGAGGAATTTCAGGACTGCTCCTGGACGATTGACACATCTCCCTCATGTTATTATTCACACTATCAGTCCCTACATCCCCCAACATAGAGAGATTCCTGGACTGCTCGGAAGGGAAAACAAGCCTCCCCGTACAGTATATAAGATGTATGAGATGTTTAATAGCATTCAGGGAAGGTTGTTACTTTTTTGTGAGATCATGGCTTATATTGCACTTCACACGTTTACCCGTTAACAGTAATAAGTCACGTTTTGTAAAAAAAAATAAGATGAAAAAATATGACGAACAAAAAGAATGTTGTATTGAGATATAGATTAGGCTTTACACGTGTTGCAAATGTGACAATTGTGTACACAAATTGTTTTCTGTGCATTAGTGTATTCTCGAAGTGACTAAGATGAAGGATGTTTCCGTGATGATCTAGTGGTCACAGTTGAATCCTAAGAGGAGTGTTAGAGAAGGTAAATGGGTTATCCAATGTTTTAAATATATCCCCTGAGAAAAAAAAGACTTGGAAGTGTTTTAATTCTAAATTTTATTTCTTTAGCTGTTGTTAGAGAGTCTTTCTTTACCAAGGTGAAACGTAACTGTCATTGGCTTCTCTACCTCACCACCAACCTCTCCTTTCATATTTCTGTATTTTTCCGTCTTTTCCACTCCCTCACCTACAGAGGAAGACAGAAGCCATTTCATTTCACCTCAACTGGTGACCCACCTTCAGTCTAGATTACGCACACACATTAAAGACAATACCAATTTGGTAGTCGGAGTGATAACATTCAACATTAATGGCTGCACTCATGTTTGGTTTAGATCTGGACACCACAGAATTCGTAACCACCTGGCAGAGGTTCTAGAGCGATATTTCTGTAATCGCAGACCCTCTGTTAACTAAGACTGTTGTGTCCTGAGCTTTGAACAAATGCAGTAACTATAAAAGTGTGTCTTGCTTATACTTGAAGCTGTTGACTGTAAAGCGATGCGCCTGAGCCCTCGGACACTCTAAACTGATATGTTAGGCCGGGCTAGTGCATTAGAGTGTCTGGCTGTGTTCATTTTAGGCCAAGATGACTTTTAAAACGCTCTCCCGAGGACCTCACGATAACATTAGGGATCTGAGTAATCAAAGAAAAGACAATCGTCCAGTGAATGGTTAACTTTGGCCCCTGTATTCCCTTTGTATGATGTGTAGAAATTCTCACATACTTTTTCTCGTGTTAATTTGTGCTGGTGACAGTTTTAATGTTTGTTTTTATTACAATTGTTATGATAATTATCATTACCATTATGGGTATCATTGCAAATGGTAATTATGATGATAAATTTAAAGAGACAGTTTTTATTTTTTGCGTTTTTCTCGTGTAGGTTAGGCATCCTATTTTAATTTGGTTTTATTTTATTATACATGAATATTATATAAATATATTATATTTTTGTTTTCATCTTTTTGTTTGTTTCATGTTTTCTTTTTTCTTCAAAGGGGTGTTACTAATATTGCACGATTTATTAAGTAAAACAAAACCGTTGTAGTAATATTAGTACTTCTTGCTAATGGAGGAAAGCGATAAAACAGGTTTGATAGAGTGACCAGTTCAATGCTGCAATTTTTAGTCAATTGTACAATAGTATCTACACATAGTTAAGGTGGGACATCCACACATTTAATTTATTCTGATCAGACACAATGCATGGGCGTCAGACAAGCAAAGAATGAGTCATATTATAAATAAACTGAAATGTAATTTCAATAAGAATATACAACACACAAATCTAGAATAGAAATTGAAGAAAAAAGTTTAAAAAAGAAAAATTATAGCTAATATATTGTGTTCGGCTAGTCTGCTTTGAGTTTTGTTGTAAAAAAATAAAAAGGCAAAAAAATACAAAAAATATTCTGTTGTTTTCGGAGAATGATATACAATTTGTGTATATTTTCATAAACAAAGTATGCACTGATATGTTATTACAAATTCTATACTGCTTTTACAAAAGAGTGTTTGTTATTGTACCAAAGTATCCATTGTCCTTTATGACCCTCCCCTTTTGCGTATGTTTTATTGTATTTTATATATTAAATAGACAAGTTGACCTACACAGAAGTATGAGTCTGTCTGTTATTACCTGCTTCTGAGGGGTTAAATGTGTACATTTGTTTCTTTAAATAAAAAAGATTAATATAGTACTGTTTTAATAGCATGGGTTTTTTGGTGATCCAAAAATGAAAATCTTTTATAATTTATCCATGAACTAACATTGGAAAAAATACATTCTTCAAAATGTAGAAGTTTGTTTTCAACAAATCCTAGTATAGTAGTCGGTAGGTTCGAAGAACTTTGATGTAAAACATTCTTCCAAATATCTGTGAACAAAGAAATTTGTACAGATCAAAGTTGAGTAACTGATAACAGCATTTTTTTAAACTTCATTAATTGTACCATTTTGCCACAGGATGTCAGCATTGTACAACTTTAGTCATTTCCATTGACTTGAGATAAGGTGTCCACATTCCAATTAAAAAAATGGTTTAAGATTAAACTTAAGATTACGTCTTTTTGGTTACTACGAATAGTAGTTTTGTTACAATTTGTTACTAAATAGTTAAGCAACAGATCACGGTGACTCAAGCCCTATTAAATTGTGAGTACATGTGCTATGTACATGTGCTTCAGATGGTTGGGCTTCTAAAATTCTTTCTTTTAATTCATCCAACCACAGCATCAGTTACTCTGTCTAGGGCAACCATTGAGCTTCTGTCTGTAACAGGTTCTGAAAAAAAGACATAGTTCACCTATTTCAAAAACCCGCTCAGACACATTTACTAGACTGATGTTTAAGGCATCAGGTCCTGCATCCTTCCTGTTTTTAAGAGCATTACATCACTGATATTGATAATCAAAAGCAAACCAACGCAACCGACAGACAGTAAATCACTAAACATCAATCAACCTCTGAACACTTTGTATTAGGATTTATTTGTAGGGAGTCACGGGGGAGTCTGGATCATTCTACTCAAATAGCCCTTTACAGTCACACTTGTGAATGTGGTTCATAATGCAGCTGAGTTTGGATTGGATTGAAATAACAGCATCTGTCATTTTAGAGCTTCACTTCAGTCAGCTGTTCACAAAACAAAGTTGCGAGTTGTTGCATCAGGAACACTCATGTGTGCCTCGTGCTCAGGGAACAGGTGTTGAAGCATCTGACTGCTCCAGCTGCTGTTTTGCCCTCTCTTTTGTTTTAGCCCTTGTAAATCCTGATGCTTTTTTAAGTATCGGTGTAAGTCAACGGCCTTGCTGTTGAACCAAGAAAAGAAGGTTGGGAATTGAAAATCTATATTCTTATTTATTTCCTTTAAACCACTTTTAGACTATATCATCATTCCATTCCATGTTTTTATAAATTGCATCTCCATATTGCATTTCTTTTTGTAAAAAGGTGGATGTCTTTGCCATCATAGCGGCCATTGT
Organism: Triplophysa yarkandensis; assembly: GCA_033220385.1. Lineage (NCBI taxonomy): Eukaryota > Metazoa > Chordata > Actinopteri > Cypriniformes > Nemacheilidae > Triplophysa > Triplophysa yarkandensis. The sequence continues at coordinate 11,518,459 of CM065668.1, forward strand.
CCCATAAAACCCCTGACGAGTGACACCAGAGGAGCTGCATGCATACAGAGGGAAATGAGGAGGTGATGTCATCTATTATTTATTGTTCCTTATTCTTTCTCTCCTCCAGCATGGCCTCTTTCTTTCAGATCTGGATTGTGTGGTTAAGCTATTAATCCTGTTGGATTTCTCTGATCCACTGCTATATAGAAAAATTCAGTTTAACCAGAGTTCCTATTCGTTGCAAATGGAATGTTTAATTAATTGACATTTAAAATATTGGCAATGCAGTTTAAAAATGAAGAGCTCTTTTCCAAAACAAGTATATCAATTTTAATAGTTTTTTAAATTTTTATTTTATTTTTACCTTGACCAATGCATTTGATTAATATTTAGTTTATTCGTTAACATTGTCTTTCGGCTCAGTCTTAACATGATGATTTTTAAATAAGGCAACAGTATTGTAGATTATAAATTCCAAGTTTTTTTCTAAAACGCACAAATCCAACCTTTGTTTTTAAAATGTTGATTTTCAGTCTTACAAAAAACAAAATAACATCAAATATGTGACATCTATTTCTACAACTTAATATAAATCAAAGTAATGCAAATATTCAGTCTGCTATTTTTTATCCCCAGGTGTAGATCTCACTGAATCATCCAGGCCATCAATAGTGTTGACAGAGTTTGGGATATGAAGCATTTTGGGGAAAAACTGCATCTTGAATTACATTTAAACAAGAAATTAAAGTCATTTGACATGAATGCATTGATGGAGCAGAGAATAGGTTCACTGCACAAGCACATGGCATTAAAAAACTCTCATTTTTTTATTTAACTCTAATCTCGTTTTGGAAAACGGCCCTTCAGCTAAGCTGGAAAATGTTTAAAAGCATTTGCTTGCTGTGGTAAATTATGTCTTGATAAATTATTATACTAATAATATTGAAAATTAAACTATTAACACAAATACTACTACATTACTGCTACTAAACATTGGTATCATTATTTCTGTTATTATTATTATTTATTCCATTCTGCTTCTCATTGCAACATCATTGCACATACACAGTTATTTTGTTCATTTATTTATTTCTTTTTTATTGATAAATGAAGACCAACAGACAGCTGGTATGATTATCTCCTAAAAACAACAACAAACCGTGAATCTTGATAGTTAAGCACTACTGGCACAACTGGTTGTTAAAACAAGAGAGAAGAAACATCATCACTCAATGGCACACACAACACACTTTCCCTTGTCGGGAAAGCTTTTTGGTTCACTAGTTGTACCAAAGAAAGTATTGCTGTTTTCTTTATAATTTCAGTCAGTTGGGGTCAGGTGGTTAGAGAGTTGGACTTGTAAGGAGAAGGTTGCAGGTTTGAATCCCAGTGACAATGACTGTAGTGCCCTTGAGCAAGGCATCCTACCCCTGTTTGCTCTGCAGTTATGATTGGCCAGTGCACAACACTTATAAGTCACTTTAGATAAAAGCATCTGCCAAATGAATAAATGTAAATGTAAATTTCCATTGTGGCTGAACTTAATATTTGTTCTATCTTTTAATTTCACATTGCTGTAGATTTAAAGTTCAGTCATTACAGCAAACAATTGTTTCTTTTTTGAAAGAGCTGTTATTCATCACCTGAGGACCAGGCATCTCCTTCATCCACTGACTCATCTGACGGGATCATTTCTGCTTGCCTTGACTGTTCCTTCTCCTGCTTTTCATGTGGCTGGACCTTTATCTCTTCTTCAAGATTTCCATTTGCTGTTGACATGATCCCTAAATCTCTCCACTCCTCTCCAAAGGCAACGCCCTGGTTTAAGTGAATAGGATCATGCAAATGTTCAGTCCCGGCTGGGACATATGTAGCTGCCATTTCCATTTTTCCTGCACTCCAAAAATCTTCCTTTAAGTTAGCGCTGAAAAAACTGTGGATTTCACTTTTCTTTTCCGTTGACATGAACACCTCCTCTTTACTGTATTCTTTTGTGGAAAAGCTCTCTGTTGTCTTTTTAAGTTGGTCTTCAAAATCTCCAAAGATATTTTCCATTACACCTGGTGGTTGGTTTGGGCTGTCCAAGATCTTAGTCGTATGCTCAGAGGAATCTTGGTCTTCACTGTTCTTCATATGATCTTTATTGAATAGTTCAGAATCAGCATTTGAGACTCCATCATTGCTGAACTGTTCATTGGCACTAGTTGTCCGTGAAAGGATTGAATTCTGGAAGTACTGACTTGCATTTGGAGACTCATCATCTGAGCTATTACACTCTTTGGGGTCAGAGTTGGTCATCTGGGTGTCTGGTTTAATATTTATTTCACTCTCCATAGAGGGAATATTCATGAAATCCACACTGGTTTGCATGGAAAGGTTCTGGACCTCTTGTTCTCGAAAGGTTTGCTTTTCATTTTGGAAGACGATTGATGCGACTTCTTTATATGTTTCAAGAATTGGTGCATCTGTGAATGAGAATGGATTAACACATTTAAAGATGACACTTTCTTGATTTTCAGATGAATCTACTGGTTTATCTTCCTCATGTTCGGAGTGATGAGTTTGTTGTTCTTCACCAACTTGGAGATTCTCATTTTGCTCATAAACATTTGAAAAATGCTCCTCATCTATGACATCATCATTGGATTTCTCACTTTCTCTCTCTTCCATCAAATATTCATGCTCTCCAGAGCCATCATGTTCACTCTGATTCATCTGTTCTTTATCATTATCTAGTTGCACTTCATTTTGAACAATCTCATCTGCTATAATTTCTCCAAAAACATCTATGTCGGGTTCTTCTGAAAGATCCTCCATGGTGTTGAAGCGTTTGGAGTAGCTCTGACCACACCTACCTCCATCTATTCTTTCCTTCTCATCCTCACTGTCACTGGTCTCATGGCCAAACTGTGACGAATGTGGGTTGATGTCAGTTTCCTCATCGCTTTTATAGTGAATCAAGGGGCGGGTGTCTGCTAATGTGTTCTCTTGACTGTAACTGTCACATTCTCCGGGATCAGTTCGGCACGAGGCGGATACATTTGGGGAGTCGTCTTCATCATAATTTGGGATGTCTTCTTTATCACCATTCACAGGCAAAGGATGATCTTCATTTGGATATAAAGTTTCAGTTGGTGGTACATGTTCTTCTGAACTTACCTCATGTTGAAGGTTGCTGGGAGAATGAACGCTTTGTCTTTCTTCATGAAGAATTTCATGGATATCTTTTTTGATAACTTCAATTTCTTTGTTTTCTCTTTCACTTTCAACCTCATACTCTGGTTCAATAATTTCTTTATTGTCACTGTTAAGCACTATTTCATTATGAGCCTCAGCATTAGGGATCATCACATTCTTCTCAGTTTGTTCCTCAGCACCAGGAATCATGTCCTTCATGACATTTTGATCCTCAACATCAGCATCAAAACGCATCTCTTTCATCTCATTTTGTTCCTCAGCACCAGGAATCATGTCTTTCATTACATTTTGATCCTCAAGATCAGCATCAAAACGCATCTCTTTCATCTCATTTTGTTCCTCAGCACCAGGAATCATGTCCTTCATGACATTTTGATCCTCAACATCAGCATCAAAACGCATCTCTTTCATCTCATTTTGTTCCTCAGCATCAGGAATCATCATATTCATTTCATTTTGTTCCTCAACATTAGCATCAGGAATCCTCTCTTTCATCCCATTTTGTTCCTCAGCATCAGGAATCATCGCATTCATTTCATTTTGTTCCTCAACATTAGCATCAGGCATCCTCTCTTTCATCTCATTTTGATCCTTAGTGTCAGAAAGCATACATTTCTTCTTGTTTTGTTCCTCAGTATCAGCATCAGAAATCATAACTTTCATCCCATTTGGTTCTTCGACATGAAAATCAGAAGTAATCTCGTTTCGCTCATTTTGTTCCTCAACATAAGCATCCGAAAGCATCTCTCTCATCTTATTTTGTTCATCAACATAAGCATCAGGAAGAATCTTCTTCGTCTCATTCCGTTCCTCAGAATCAGAATCAGGTCTCAACTCTTTCATCTTACTTTGTTCCCCAGCATTAGGATTTATCTCCTTCACATCATTTTGTTCCTCAACATAAGCATCCGAAAGCATCTGTTTTATCTTGTTTTTTTCTTCAACATAAGCAACAGAGAGGATATTCTTTGTCTCATTCTGTTCCTCAGCATCAGGTTTCATCTCTTCCATCTCACTTTGTTCCTCAGCTTTAGGTTTCATCTTCTTTACCTCATTTTGTTCCTCAACATCAGCTTCAGAAATGTTCTGTTTCATCTCATTCTGTTCCTCAGCATTAGGTCTCATCTCGTTCATCTCATTCTGTTCCTCAGCATCAGAAATCATCTCTTTCATCTCACTTTGTTCCTCAACATAAGGTCTTACTTCTTTCATATCCTCCTCTTCAACATCAAAGTCAGGACTCATCACTTTCACCTCATTCTGTTCCTCATTGTCTTCCTGTCTCTCCCACTCAATGATCGAATCCATTGCTGCTTCTGTTTCACTGTTCATCAACTCTGTCATGTCCTCACTAATATTGCTCACATTGTCCTGTTCTTCTAACCCCATCAGATCTTCAGTTGGTTCTTCCTTATAAGCAAAACCAACCCCTGAGAATAATGATCTAATATCCTGCATTGAAGAAGCAAGGATATTAGCTTTTTCACTAGCTTGATTTAATGTATTTTTACTTTCTTCAGACTCAATTATGTGACACTCGCTTATAATCTCTGATCTGACATCCATCTCAGAGGCGTCCTCTTTTTCATCTTCTGCTACTGTTTTATTTTCCTCCCAAGCAACCGTAGGTGCATGTGAGATCCGAGCCATCTCCACAGACACTTCGGTTTCTTCATCTTTACCTTCATCTGAAACCCCTGACGGTTCTGTGAATGGACCAGACCAGCTCTCTCTTTCAGGAGTCTGGGAGAAGCATCTGGGCGGTTCAGTTGACAACACACTCATCAATACCAATTCATCGGTTTTAGATTCGATCATTTCTTCCACCTGTTTTGACTCACTCTCTTTCGGAGCCTCAGCATCTTCTGGTTTGGGCTCTGGTTTTGCCATGACACTGTCTGCCACGATTTGAGTTGTTTTTGTGAGAGCCCTGCCATGAAGGTCATTCTCTGACAGCAAATAATCCACAGAGACTTCTGCAGCTTTGTCTGTCTTGTCTGTCATTGACATACTGGTTGGTGTTTTTTGTGAAGTCCCTTGAGTCTGGGTCCATGTTGGGGCTGCATTGGTCAGCACATTGTGTGATGATGCGATTGATCTGTGACTTGTAGACACAATCCTGCTGAAATGGCTGGAAACAGCAATCGTCTTTGTGGCTGGGTGGGTCCCGAAGGGCTTTGAGAGTGCATCTGTGACAAAAAAAACATGGAGATGGGTAAGACAGGCTTTGTCAGACACAAAGAGAACAGGCATTTTAAGAAGTCTTGATCAAGCTACCTTGCACAAATTGACAGTCTTACCAGTGACAGATACCATTAAAGTGACCCAATAGGAAAATTCTGTCATAAATTACTCATCTTCGAGTTGTTCTTTTTTAAATTGCGTTTGCTCAGTTGAACACAAAGAAATTTATTTGCAACTGAGATTTCTCGGATGCCACTGACTTCCAGAGTGGAAAGATTTGATATATATAGATTTTATAAATATTTTGTTCGATTTAATACAAAAGAAGATACTTTAAAGAATGAAAGAATGCAAACATTTTGGGGGGACCTCTGACGAACATCAATTTGTTTTATAATTTTCAATACTTCACTGCACAAAAACATGTGCTTCTTGCTACTGCCATGCATAAAAATGAGCATGCTGTTGAGCTATGATGTCACCTACACTAAAAGATAAGATCACATGCTCAAGAGATGTATGGAGATACTATGAAAAAAAGATCTTCCTCCCGTGGGAGTTATCTGAATACTAGTCCTGAACTGTGAGTCAGTCGTAATGGAGATGTATTGATCTTCATTAAGCTGTATTACTGGAAAGTGCAGCCATCTGCTACAGTGACCTAAGGGACTAGCACAGGAAGCTCCTGTATCTTTACAGGATAGACAGATACCTCACCATGCATTTGGCACACTGTCATTGTAATGCCCCATACAGTAATAAAAGAGATCTAAAGTATGTCCCCAAACAGATAGCTTATGACATTGGAGATATAAAGCATATATCGGTTAAACTTTTAATGATGACATTAATAAACATATTTGTCTACACTAACGATCAAGACAAATTACATTGTGTCTTATGTTACCTATATATACAGTAGAATGAGTGTTGTTTGGTGCCGTTCTGTTGGTTCTCATGCCCTCGCTGTCCAGAAGAGCTCTGGAATAAAACAGCAGAGAAGATTTTATTTGTACAGTGCATTCTTGAACAACGGGTAGAACGATGAAGCAGAGGGTTTCTGTTGTTAAGAAACTTTATCATATTTGTCATTGTAAGCCTGTCTGCAGCATTCAGCATCTTACACACAACAATCAACAGTCACAAGTACTCTCATAATCACACACAATTAATTTTTTTAAATCGTTTAAAATCAATAAAAAACAAAATTCCAACAGTTGATTTTTCTAAAAGCACATATATTTTTTTTATTATTTAATAAAAATAAAGTAGTTAATTAACAAATTGCTTAAAATGCATTTAATATTTTTTGAGAATTCTAATAGATGTATTTTAGTTACACAGATTTTTATTTTACTCAAATTTATTTCTTGGCTCTTTCCAGATTTACATTTTTTACATTACATTTTAAATGTTTTTACTTAACATACCAATGATTTTCACTTCCATTTACTCACTTTAAACGGATTCATTTTTTACACAGCTTAATTTTTGGTTTGAATTCTTCTACCAAACATAAAACCAACATTTTTAGAGTGCACACATGTTCTGAATTTTAGGGTAAATCTCCATAGACAGAATGATTTTAAAACTGTAAAATTGTATGTTCTGTCACTTTAAAGCTTTTGAATTCATCAGATTTATCATCTCCTTGTGGGAACCAAAATCATCCCCACCAAAGCAAAAATTATTGGTTTTTTAAAATGACATTTACAAACAGTGTTTTAAGCAAGTCAAGCATGACTTACAATTTGCCCTTTTTCAAATTACATTTTACATCTACATTAAACATGCATGTTTGTTCTCATTTAAATCACATTTTTAATGAGAAATCCGCGAACTGTCCTAATAACTACACATATTAAGAACACTATTTTTGAATGTGATGCAAGAAGAAATACTATGAAAATTTTCAGAGATCTTTTCTTAACAGGGATGAAATCCCGTGGATCCCAAATGAATGAATTACCCACCCCCATTATTTGACCGACTCTGGCTCAGCAGATGGATCGGGGTCAGTGCCGGGTGGGGAATGGAGAAGGTCTATTCTGATTGACTGATCTAAGTTAGCTCTCTCAGGGTGGCTGAAAGGCTTTTAGAATCAGTGATGCATAATGATATTAGTTAGGCCTTCCAAAACTACAAATGCCGTCCAATCTCATTAGGGGAAAATTGTGGAGAAGCCACAAAACGAAGCATTCTGTCACCTTATCTAATAAATGTAAAAAGAAAAGGGTATTTATTGTAATGTTACTAAGGACATTGACAGTTACCTGTATGTGGCCACCTCCAGTCCAAGCGACATCTTCACCTGCAGCAGGTTCTGTTTGTCCATCATCAGCCTGTCTATCTCCTGTCCCAAAGTCTGCTTTTCCATCTCCAGAGCATCTACTTGAGCCTTAACAAATGAGAGAGACATTTTTAATAAAAAATTGTGTGTAAATCACTGTAATATATTAAATAATTCAATTAAAATATTTTGTTACAATATGAGAATATTGAAAAACTGCTACTTTTTAAATGTTAAGAAAATAATTTTACCTGAAAATGTTGAAGGTCTTGTCTGTGTCCATCTCTCTGTTGCACCATGTGCTTTTCCAGCATCTCTCTCTTAATCTTCGCGCTCTCCAGCTCCTTAGCCACATTTTGAAGCTGATTCTGGTTTTCTCTTTTCTTTTGGTCGATCTTTGCCATGTTGATCTTGGCCTGATTCAGACTTTCTTCCAGGTGTCCAACCTGTCTTTGATAGCTACTGGTTGCTTCTTTCCAGTTTTGAGCTGCTCTGAGACTATACTCCTCTCCTATACCTGGAAAACTCTGATGGGTCTGTGGAGCCATTAAGACCTGTTTCGTTTGTTTTAGAGAGGCTTGCAAAGTTTCCATGTTTTCCTGGTGGACTTGCATCTGCACCAGGAGGTCTTTCTCAAGTTGGTCAACTTTCTGCCTCAGCCAAATCTGAGCTCTCCGCTCCTCCTCAAGCTCCTTTCTGCTGTCAGCAAGTTTTCTCTTCGCCTCGGCCTGGGCACTTTTCTCTTTCTGCCTCTGAATGCTCACCATCTCAATGTCTTCTATCAGGTTTTCCACCTCCATCTCCACACGATCCTTCTCTCTCCATGCCTCTTCTCTCATTTTTCTGGTTTGGTTAAGCGCATCCTCCTGAGCTTTGCGTTGACCTGGAGGGTCTCTGTTCTTCTTAAGCGTGTGAATCTCCTCTCGCAGTAGCTTGTTCTCCTCCTCAAGGAGCTTCACACGGCCCAAGTACGACTCAAGGCGCTGGTTTAGCTCCAGCATTTGATACTTTTCCTCTTGGAACAGCTTGATGGGCTGTCTGACTCCAAGAAGCTCCATTGTGTTTTGAATTGTTATCTAAGGCACAATGAGTCTGGTCTCTGTGGCTGATATGGGATTGTAACGGATGGCTGGAGGGTGAGATCTGGACCACAGTCTCAGTGTCCAGTGGCTGAATGGACAGGCGAAAGAAAGACACTCCTTTCATGGACAATGAGTAAAGGGGGAGGGCAAGGAGTGGAGAAGGAGGGGTGGAAGGATAGAATGGGAAAGCAGTGATGTAATTTGGAAAGTTAACTCTAGCATTGCTGGATTATTCACATGTAAAATTTGAGAATTTGAGGTTATGAAGAGTGACAACTTAAAAAGTGATGGTGTTGTTAGTATTAAGAAAAATATGCAAAAAACCTTTATAATCTTATTTTTAACAATACTTGTGATGCTGAGATATCTTATTCTAAACCTTCTATTGTTGTATTGTTGCCCGTTATGCTCCCTCTTTTGGCACTTTGCTCACATTACATAGAGAAAAGTCTACTTGCATATTATGATTTTATGTGAATAAATAACCAAGTACATTTAAATGAAAGCTACTAAATCAAATGCAAGTTTAATCAAATTCAGATTATTTGAAAATGTTTGAAAACTCCAGATTTTCTAAAAAAGAGTTTTAAGAAACTGTAAGGGACAGGTTTGTAAACCATCAGGTAAAGTCAATTATAAACTCTTTCCTGAACATTTTTCTATCAGGTTTAGTATACAGGCATACCAGAGCATACCAATTATGTTTATGGTTAGTCTTTATGCAAACTGAAACTCTAACATCCATGTACTTGTATGATGTAAAGATATAATATAAACAGAAAGTAAATCCACCCAATATGTAAATAAATCATGGCACAAAATTGGAAGGAAACCAGAATTGATTTCTGATGGTGTTTACAAAATATACAAAAAGTTAACACAAAGTGAGAACACAACTTACACTGACATTTTTATTATTTACTTTGATATTTGTGTTTATAAAACCTACATGTACAATATTTATGAAGATATGGTTTATTTATAATCGCCAACTCCCCAACCATTTATTCGGTGGATTTCACTTTACAAGTATTTATATTTTTCAGATTTTCCTACTTTCCATCTGAAAGCTTTTGTATTTCCAGAACTTCCACAGGTGACCTAAGAGTGGACCAGTAAAATAAACTTCCTCTACAACACTAACCGCAAAACAAAATGTACAGACTTATTCCAGTAAGTACACAGTTTGAAAACACCTCCACTTTGGCATTATTTTATGTATCTTCCTCTTTTACAAAAAATTGCAGAAACTTAGTAATTAGTTGTTCTGTAATATAACTTCTGTAATATAGAATCCTCTACATTCTGACTTATTTCTGTTATGTCCCAGTTGAGCAGTTACAATGGAAGGCGATGTGTGTTATTCAACAGTTGTCTTTAAAGCATTTAACAATGACAAATCTAAAGGTAAGTCCAGATGTTTTATTTGCTTAATGGGAATAGTAATTTTGGTGCAATCTGTTTTGACAATAGATCATTCAAAATTTTTTATGAATTCAGCTGAACAACTTCCAGCAAAGAAATCTGTTTTACCACCACAGGACCATCAATCTGAAGGTACAAAAAGCATTATAGTTATTTTTTAGAGAACCTGATCTTATGTATGAGATTTATATGTATGAGATCATGTATGAGATTTATATGGGCCTCATTTATGTTCACAAATTAGACCATAGAGAATGCAGAAACATATATATAAAATACGTTTGTATTATTTCGAAACAGAAATGTATTAAAGTATAAAGTATAAAGTATAGAAGTGTGACATGAAGTTGATTAAGTCTGTATTCTCACGACAGGATTTCTTCGATAAAATGGTCTAGTGGGTTTTCCTAATCCAATAAAATGCCTTTGGGACATTATTATTTTCGACAATATCCATAAACTCAGCATCTTAAAATATTCAAATATGTGTTTTTGAATTTAATAAAAGGAAATGAGAGTTGAGTGACTTTATGCAACACTAGCAAATTAAGGGTTTACTTAAGTATAAAATACTTAAAGTATTAGAGTTTAGGTTGTTCCACTTAAAGAAACACTTAAAGGATCTGCAACACCCTTAAATTTAAGGGAATTTAAGGTTAAACTTAAGGGACACTTACACTTAAGGCGTTTTTTATTGAATGTACAGGATTACACAAAAAAAAAGACTTTAAGGAGAACATTAAGGGCAATTATTGACAATTTAGTAGCACATATAACATACACTAATGAAAAATAAAAAAATTAGGATAGATGAAGATCTAGTCCCTGAATGAATCAGTTAGCAAATAATTATGATCTAACAAACTGAATCACAAGTTCCCACTTTGAGGAATTATCGTGAAATCAAATTTAGGACCTTTCCATGCAACATTTTATGAACAAGGTCCCAGTTCTACTGAACCATAACTATTGGTTAATGTGGATTTAGTTGTTCTTGGACTTGTTTGTACTGTTAGAATCATAACCTCATTTATCTTTAAAAAAAGGAGTGACCCCGTCCATCTCTCCATCATACAGATGGGCCACACTGTGTTTGGGACTGCTTTGTGTTCTCCTTCTCTCAGCTTCAATAGCGGTCGGCATCCTCAGTAAGAATAAACACATTTTGATTACAATCCTGCAAAAAGATAATTTCACATCTTCTGTTGGTTTGTTAAGATTTATTCCATTAGTTCTCATTCACTACTAGTATTGATTGTATTGACACTCACTTTTGTATACATATTTTTTGCCACATTTAGGAATAATAATCAACTCCTTTAAATTATGAAATCAAACAAAAGGAAAATAGTTTTTTCTTTGCTCTTATTGGTTGTTCCTTCTTAAATATTTAGTCATTGATCTATTTAAACAAATTATTAAATAAACTGATGTTGAATTTTGTATTAAGTAATATAAATTGTTCCATAATTTGTATCTTTGATTTTTTCCTAAAATTATTTATGTTTGTATATGTTTTTTTAAATACAAAATTTAAATGCACAGTGCACAGATATATATTATGTAAAGACCAACTTTATTTCGGATTCAATTTATCGTGATTAATCTTTTGACAACCCTATTAATAAGTTAAATAACTTTAAACATTTAGTCATACACTTTCAGATCAAATGTTTTTTTTTAAATGAGAAACATTTTGTCAACTTTTGACCAGCAGTTTAATATCTACTGTTGAAAAGGGGAACAGAACATCCATAACAACTTAAACATTAACCAATTCGTAATATTCTGATAAATTTGCTGTCATGGTTTTAAAACAGCTAGATTGTTTTATTTAAGGTTTCTTTGTTAAATTTACTCTATGATTCTGCAAAGACTCTGACTACCCTCGTAAAATAGCATGGTAGATATGGTCTATCCTATAGATATTGTAAATGTTTCTCTACTTTTTCATTGCAGACTACAGTAGCATGACAGATAACAAAAAAATTCTGGTAAGTGCTAAACTTTACACATCACACTCAGAAATGTCTTCATGTCTAGACAATTAAAACCTGAGGGCTCAGAACATCACTTAACCACAGGAAACCACTTCATACAGACTACCAACCAGCAATTACTGACACACAAAAAGCTCCTGGAGAGACAGATGGAAGGGCTTAACAGCACTCTTAACTTGTTGGCTCAAGGAACTTTTTCTTTAAAGGACTACTGTCAATCCACAGAGAATGGTAAGAGTTTATATGACTTAGATTTATGAGACTAGGACGTTCTTCTCCACAAAAACTGAACTGTTCTTCCCGCAGGAGTCCAGTGCAAACCCTGTCCAAAAAATTGGATTGAGAATGGCTCCAGCTGTTATAAATTCCATGTAGACCATCCTTGGAAAACATTAAAAGAAGGCCAGGATATCTGCAAGACGTTAGGAGCTCATCTGACCGTAATAGACAATATTGAGGAACAGGTTTGTATTGCAGATACATTCTAAAATTACCTTCCTTTCTATTGTATGATGGTCAAAATGAGAATAAATAATATATGTTATATGAAATATGCAATATGCAATATGTTAACTTCCCAAAAACAACTTTGATTATCAATGCCACTCACATTTAGGAATATACTAAAAATTGTACTGTAATAAACTGTTCTATGATCATAACGTTGATTTTGTTGTACAAAGGAATTTGTCAATAAAAACACCGAGTACTATTATGACGTACATCACGGTTACTGGATTGGACTCTCAAAACCTGAACAACAAACAGAAAATTGGGTCTGGACCAATGGAGAAATGCTTCAGCAGGGGTAAGACCCAAATAATGAGAAGTTACCACAACTAAAATTAAATGATTAATTCACCTTTTTCATAATGCCCTTTAAGATTCTGGGTAGTCAGTCCTACAGACCGAACACTCAACTGTGTTCTCACAATGGCCAGCAACAACTCACAAAAAAGCTGGAAGGCTGAACATTGTGAAATGAGGAACAGGTGGATCTGTGAAATGACCGTTTTAACATGGTCACAATTTTAACATGAATTTGACACTATCCATTTTCATTTCACTTGATACATTTATCATTTTTGAAAATAAGTTCACAAGATACTCAAGAACAAGTTACACCAAGAAAAAGACAATAAATTGAAGGCGTTTCATTTAAAGTTTACTATTTTATGCAGATAAGGTAACAACAACAAAGTACTAGATCTTGAATAAATCAATAAAAAAGTCATATGGACATTTAAAGATATTACATTTCATAAACTGAGTGAAGAAAGGCTTCTACTTTTTGTTTTAACTGTCTAGTTGATATTTCATTGTGATCTGTAAAACTTTGTAATGTACTTCAATCAAGTTACAAGACTACTTTGTGAACCATTAAAAATATACCTGAACAATCTAAAGGCACGTCGATTATTTTGAAAGGAACAAGCTTAAAAATATCAAATATTTGTCAGAATAAATAATGTTGCATTAGACAAACATCTCATCTTGCCCAATACTGAACAGCGGTTTAAACACCCCAGTTTCTTCTGACAACTATACATTTTTGGACTTTTTTAGCTTTTTCTTCGGCACAGAGTCCTCAGATATAACATGTTCTTCCGAGTCCTGCTTTTCCATTTCCCTTCCTTTTTTTTGCACATCCATATTTAGTTTTTCTGTTTAGTGCCTTCAGTTATTGCCATTTTCTTCTTTCTCTTTTTCTTGGAGACATTGTCGGATGTTTCTTGAAGCTCAGAAAGTCCCTCCTGTGAATGCATTTCTGAGATATCCTCACTGATCACATCTGCGATCAACCGCTGCTTCTTTTTCTTTTTCTTGGTTACACTTTTATCAATTGAAATGCATGAAGAAATTTCACTAGAATCTTGATGTGCTTCATTAGATGTGCGTGAGGACGTCTCCCTCTCTGCTAATCTGCAATCTCCATTTAAACTCTCTTCGGATGTGGCTTTGTCCTTGCGATTCCTCTTTTTCCTTTTCCTAGGCTCAGCATCAGTCATCGTATCATTTAAAAAAGCATTAGAGTCTTCCCTTGTTGTTTTATCATCACAGATGTCATTTTTAGATGTATCCTTTTTTTTAGATTTCCTGCGTCTCGTTCTCTCTGTAGAATCTGTATTGTCCTCAGGGATCATGCTGGTGACATCATTACATGCTTGGCTGCTTGAACAGGATCCTAAAGTCTTGTTCTTTTTGCCATACTTGTTCATGAATTCTTGTTCCTGTTGCTCCAAACGGGCCAATTTGGCATTCATAGTAAGACCATGTCTAGCTCCCCTGTTCACAAACAAACATGAAACATGCTTGAATTAGAACAACAACCTTGTTCATAATACTATATAAATATTCAAATGTGTAATATAAAATACTAAAAACCATGGAAGCTGATGCTTCCTATATGCTAAATGAATTTATGTTTTTTATTTCAGATATCTTTCTATTTGTATTACCACATATTTACCGTACACACTTCAATATGACTATGAATATTAAAATGGAACTTAACCAAACAGAAAATTAGTTATATAAAGGTTTACTTAAACTGATCATTCTGATTTTCATTTTAGGGTGATCAATCTCTTTAACAGCTCAGTAGTACTTCGTATTCATAAGGGCCAATCCCACAGAGCTATACATTAATTATAACTTAAAACCAACCACCATGAAAAAAATATGAACTGTGTGGATAGTGTTAATTTTAAAGGATCGGTTATTACTTGTGTGCAGTTCTTCCTCCACAAGCTTTCAGCAAGTCTGCATCTGATAACCTGGAATGACAAAGACACAGTTGAGCTGGCCGATCGTATAAAAAAATATTACAGAAATGTAGGACCTTAACCGACTGCATATCCTATACAAATAAGAATTCAAAAGTACATCATTTTGCATAGCTTATATAACTTAAAAAAAATGCATGCAATATCCCTAAGACATTTGGCATGTTGATAGCTCATACTTGGTAGTGCTAGAGAGGTCCAGTTTCTGGTCCTCATCTTCCGAACTGCTGCTGCTTTCATCTGAATCTGAGTGTTTTTCTGTGTGCTTCTTACCCGAAAGCAACGTTGCTGACTAGGAGAAGGCAAAGACAGAAGCAATTATGTTACTCTGACAAAAACTGAAAACCAATACAAACCATTCTTATTCCTTCAATTGTTTCTTTCGACTTCAATTGTTCTACCTTTACAAAAGATCCATACAGCATTGACTTAGCAAGCTGAGCTTTGCGTGGCTTCTTGTTGGAGATCAAACCATTATTGCTGTCATCTGCTGCCTTCATCATCACACCATCCTTAAAGACACAATACAATTTTACTTCCAACCGTGACGTGACATGACAGAGCATATATATCATTTATAAGAAGAGAGTTGTTTTTCCGGATACCTCTTACCTGCTGTGTCTCCACAACAAGGCTGGAGGAGGCCTTGTTAAAAACATGATCCCACCAATGAAAGGTGAACTGCTCCCCTTCCTTATGTCCCATCTGAAGACAAACAGTGTAAAGGGTTTAAGAAGGATTTACAAATGTGACTTTTAGAAACAAGAGTATGAAACATCCACTCACCCCTCCTTTATCACATTTAATTTTGACTTTAATAGCCTCCTGGATGCCATTCTCTCTCCTGCCCAGACCTTTCCCTTTGACACACAGACACACACACAGACACACACACAGACACACACACAGACACACACACAGACACACACACAGACACAGACACAGACACAGACACAGACACAGACACAGACACACACACACACACACACACACACACACACACACACACACACACACACACACACACACACACACACACACACACACACACACACACACACACACACACACGATTATTGTAAGTCGTGACATCATTTGTGTTTGTGAAGTGTAATATTTATTTTAATATGAACCTTTTTCCCATCCATGCCTCAGAAGTTGCTGCTCTGCAAACCTGAGTCCTGTTGCTTTTTCTTCTTCCATGACAGAATGACTTCTTAAGACACACTGAAGGAGAAACAGGTTTAATGACACAGAAATGTTATAAATGTAAAACAAACAGGATCTTCGTCACGGGTTGTTATTTTAGTAGTTTGGAAGCAAAATACAAGCAAAAAGTTAAACTCTTACCACGACCAACAGGGGTAAACGCGACTGGGGTAACCACGCGTTCTACACGAGAGCTGACATGACACCAGCTGATGACAAACTACGGCAGGCGATGAAGGACAAAGGGTATTAACCAAACGCGTTTTACAACAACTACAATTCTTCTCTACAAAAGTGAAGTCTGGCTTTGGCCTCTTTGGTTTTTTATTCCAATATATTATTTCATGGAATTTCGAAGTTAATTTGAGTATCAGCAGCTACTTTTAACTAATAAGATGCTTGATGTTTGTTCTCAGGTGTTTAATTTTTCTTATACTTTTATTTACATTAATACTTTGTTTGCTTTCATACTTGGTTCTCCTTATTCAGTCTTCCTTTCATTTATTTCAAGGGAATTACTTTTCTGATAGTGTTGTTGTTTTGTTAAAAAAGGAAAGCAAATTAATCTATGCATTTATGTGTAAATACATAATAAAAGAAAAGTAGGTAGTCAAAAGGTCTGCCTATTATTGGAAAATAAAAGTGTTTTTGTGTGTTGCACACTCCGTAAAACCAAGTAGGAAACCACAAGATATTTCCTCTTAAACCCTTGTTAATAAATGTTAGAATTAGTATGTAAGAATTCCGCCAAACAGCACATAAGTATAAATAATCCTTTACTCATCCTCCACAACAGTGCATTAGAATAAAAACAAAACCACCCTCATATAAAAATACTGTACAAAAACACTTCTCTTCACATATTCACAGAATATTCAAATGATGTCATTTTGTTGGTGAGAATCTACTGCTTGGGGCTTTACATCATCAATGTTTTGCTTTATTTTTTAAACAGATTCTTCAATTTGTGCTGAGTATTTGTTTCACACATTTATACATTGTAAGTCTCAGGGAAACCTCACGCTCCCTGTGTAAAATAGTCCTTCGGTAGGTGTCGGGCGGAAAGGAGATGATTTATAGTCAACTACAGCCTTGGATCAAAAGAATTACCTATTTTTAAATAAACAGTAGTATAGTTCATATGATGATAAAGTACTGATTCTCTAGTCCAGCTCCTCATCAGTTGCTGACTGCTGTTCTGTGGCCTCGTCTTCTGAGCTCGCCTGACAAGCTGATGTATGAAACAAACGCATGAGATCTCGAAACCTCCTTGATACCTGTTGACAGTTGTTGAAAAGGCAAAAATTAAATTAAATTATTATTTTGCTTGTCAGTAGCTATACAAGGGGCCGATCATACCAAACTCCCTTTTAATGTTCAAAAACTGAGACGCATCGAGTTGCTTATTTGTTGTCGGTGTCAAAAGAGCAATGTGCTGCGTTTTTTAATGTCTAGACAACAACTGAATGCACTGTCCTGAAAGTCAAGAGTTATAGCATGAGTGCTAAAGTTGCTGTTTACAGTTATATTAGCTAGAACATAAAAAAATATTCAAGCAGAGGATACTTGTTCGATCTTGTTTGATTAAACCTTGAGAGCCACAACAAGTTTCTCCTCTATAACTGCTTACTCTGGACACTTCCGCAACTTTTAAGTTCCGTCACAACATTGGAAGCCACGCCCCCCATTAATTCGGAAAAAAGGCGAATTACTTAAGCGTTTTTTTGCCACTTCTTCAACTAGTTAAAAACGGGAGGCACCTGACATGTTAGGAAATGTGAATCATCCACCTCAACAGGAGCACGCTAAATGCTCTCTGCCATCTGAAATCAATTCCAAAGAAATGCGTCTAACTGCAAAAAACTCGTTTGGTATGATCTGCTACTAATTCAGGTACTTTACCTCACTGGCTGTTTTGTTGCCAAGTTGTTCTGAAACACTCTGAAAAGTGCTCTGATTGGCTCCTTGCTGTTGACAGGCAGTCAGGATCACACGGTCAGCCTCCCTACACACCATAATGTCCAAAACGTCAGTATACCACACAGATTGTGGGCATCACAGGCATAATAGATGTTTGAGTCATATTTAATTTCACCTGGTCCAGAGGATGACCCTCTCTCCACTGGCAGTAAGGGAGATGTTTTTGGCACAAACAGGTGTGTCTGTCGCAGGGCTAAGTGTGCTCTGCTGAGTGATTTCTTTCTCTTCAGTTTCAGCAGAAATATTTTCATCACTACTCGGTCTCTGTGGAGTCTGTGTAGCATGTTCTTCTTGTTTTTCTTCATCGTCTTCATTTTGTTTTTCCTGCTCCTTGGGGATGGGAGATGGGATTTTCTCAGAGTTTTCCCAAACAGTCCCATCACCATCTGCAAAACATACATGTCATAACTGCAGGTGTTGCTTCAAAAATAAAGACAAGAAGGATCAAAAAGAACAGGTTATACCGTGATGTGGACTGTTGGCTCCGCTACCAGTCTCATCTTTAACCTCTTTCTCTGCTTCTCCTTCCTCTTCTGGTCCCCTTTCATCTTCCTTTTCTTCCCCACCCCTCTCAGCATGTGGATCAGCGGAAGGAAAAGCTAAATCACGACTCTTCATCACCTTTGAGCTGTTGGTTGTCTGTGACATAAAAGAACTTTCATGTACAGCTATGTACGTAAACTCAAGTTAGGTCAAATGATAATCACTGAGCATATGGGCACCTTGTTTCTATGGCAACGCAAGCATCCTTTTCTCTTATGCCTTCGATGTTTGGTGTCGTGGCTAGAATGATGACAGGGACATGGACAATCTTTTTCTGGCCAATCACAGTCCTGTTAAAGATATAAAAATGTTCATAACCTTAGCCTGTCATTGAGAATTTACTCAGCCAGTGCTCGAGTTGAGGGGGGCTGATGGGATACGGGATCCCCCATAAGGCACTAGTGAGCCCCCACAACAAGTAAAAAAATAGACTAAGGGGTGCCCCCATATATCATTATTTAGTAAACCCTGCACATAAGACGTGACTCATTTGAGCACTGCTTGTTACTACAATCCAAAAAGTTATTCTGCATAAACATCACCTTGTACGTGCCACGTACAAGCATCTCTTTCCTCCTCTTGCTCCTGCCACTGATCTGTCGAATCTTGTGTGACTCTTCATCCTCTTCTAAGTCAGGGAGCGTGACCTCCTCAAATCCTCCCCATACTCCTCCTCCAGATCCCACAACTAAACCTCCTTCGCCCTCTGTCCCAGAGACCACATCCTCTGGCCAAACCGCCTCTTCAAACTGTCCGGGACGTCCAGGAGGTGGACGCATTTCATCCAAAAACATCCAGAATTCTCCCTGCAGGTGAGTGTGGCCCTTCAGAAGGGTGGCCATCTGGGCTTTTAACTGAGATACAGGAACAGAATTTTAAAAAAATCCTTTGTAATCGTGACTTTTGTTACATGTATTGTTTCATGTTTTTGTCCATATACTGAAAGTGAATGGGTGCCAGACAGTTAAAAATTTCCTTAAAATAACTCATTAAATTTTGCCTGAACTATACCTTTAATTCTTCTACTCGTACCTCTTCAATGCCAGCAGGACTGAGAGCAGTTCCATTCTGCAGTGCTCTGACAATCTTCTGGTAATGTGACGGGTTCTCGCCGAAACTGATCTCCAACTGACGCAGGAACCGCCTACTCCTTTCGAAAGCCTGCTGCTCCTCAAACTGGGGATGGAAAGACCAAAGAGAGCTTTAGGTTTCATGTACAACAGGTTAGTTAAGGTGATCACCTGGCAACAAAACCATCTGTCTTGTCTATAAAATGGTTATAAGTACCAATCCACACTCCAGCGCTTGTTCAGGCAGAAGGAATGCAGCAAAGTCCTTGAGAAGATCAGGCCACTCTCTGAGCAAAGGTCTTAGCTGGGAAAAGAGCTCTACAACGCTTTGGCTGTCTCCTGCCTGGTCAAACTCATACAACAGACCCAAGAACTCCTCCACTTTACCAGGAACATCCTGCAAGGCCTCACGGACCTAAAAGAGAAATAGAAAGAGTGTTACAACAGGTTCATATATATCAGAGAGTTGAGGTAACTGAGAGTCTAACCCTGGTGAGATAAGCTTGAGCAAAGGCCATGTCTTTGCTCTCTCTCATTGGATCATTGTCGAGGATGTTGTCATCATACAGTAGCAGAAGCTTAGAGGCATCTTTACTACCTCGTTCCTGACGACGACCACGTTTGAGACTACGAGGGGGAGGTCTGCCACGGCCTACAGAATAAAATTAATATAATTATTTGAGAATTTCCCATTGATCAAAACATTTTTTATCAAATATAACTAAAAAAATGACAAAAGAAGGGCTATAATTAACCTCTTCCACGACCGCCTCCTCTCCCGCTGGCCTGTGGGGGGTCATCACCTGAGGGTGCATCACCCTCAGGAAGCTTTTCACCTTCCCCCTCCCCTACTTCCATCTCATCACCCTTCATTCCTCCATCTTCTTCATCCTCTGAGTTCTCCTCCTGTGAATTTTGAGATGCAGGCGAGTTTTGGGAGTTTGGGGAGGTGGGAGAGGTCGGAGACATGGGGGAATTGTCCTCTTCGGAGTCTCCCTCTCGGCAGAGCCTCCTCTCTGATGCCAACCAGGTTAGCTTCTCCATTGTCTCCTAAAGAAAGGAATTAAGCATAAGCTATTGGCAGTTCCTCATTGGAATGTAAAAGAGATAAATATAAAACCAGTCAAATTTAAAGTGATAGTTCAGTAAAATAAGAACATTCTGTCGTCTTTTTCCCCAAAGAACAAAGGAAATAAAAAAAGTTGGTACGTAAACAGCAGTGGCACAAAATAAAGTGGATGCCAGTCAACAAAATGTAGTCATCAAAATATATTCTTTTGTGTCATACATGTTTGAAATGACAAGAGCGTGACTTAATGACTACACTTTTTTTTTAATGAGCTATACATTTAAAAACATATCTACTTATTCTTCAATTTTACCTTTAACATTGTATAATAATCAAAACTATAAAATAGTTAGCACAAAAACCTGAAGTTCTGGAACGGAAAGCACAGATTCTTCCGATGCCGATGACATAACTTCTTCCTCATCCTCATCCTGTGTGAGGTCATCAAAATCCTCCTCCTCCTCATCCCGCTCCCCATCTCCATCTTTTTCTCCGTCTCCGTCTCTATCTCCCTCTTCACGTCCTTTATCTCCCGCTCCCTCTCCCTTATCGCTGCTTTCTCCGTCTCCACTCTTCTCTCCATCTTTATCTCCATCGTGCTTTTCATCTCCACCACTCTGCTTCTCCTCTCCCTGTCCTTCCTCCCTGTTCTCCTCATGAAGCTTCTCTCCCTCATTGGACTGTTGCTCCTTCCCATCCCCTGTACTGTGTGTAAGCACTCCTGGTGGTTCCCCTCCTCTAGACACCTCACCCTCTTGCATGTGGTTCTCACTATCAGAAAGATTTTTTAAATCCATCTTGGAAACTTCGGCCCCACTGTCAACAATGGCATCTGTGGTCAGACAAGCGTTTGGGCTACAGGAGGACTCGGAGAGCGCCAGGACAGGACTGCCGAACAGAGCACCAGCCATTTCCTCTTCCCATTTGTCAGCAGTCAGTTTTTCGTCGACCCCCTCATCGCTTTCTTTCCCGTTATTCTCTACACTTATTGGCAAAGATGTAACTGATGTGACAATATTTAAAGGCTCCTCAGTCCTCTTTGTCTTATTAAGCTCAGAAGCAGTTGCAATATCCAAAGAGACGCTCTGTTGTGGCCCAACCGATAAACTTTCTTGTGGACATTCAGCAGGAAGAGTGGAAGATTGGTTCACAACCAATGAGTCTTTAGGTACAAGTAAAAGCTGTGGAACTCCTGAATGTGTAACAGTCTGAACCAGCACAAACTGAGAACTATCTGCCTGTGATGCCATCAGAGGTGAGAAGATCTGTGCATTGTCAACATTATTCTGAATAGGAGTGGTGTGCAAAACATCGCATTCTGATAACTGAATGACAATATCTTGTGGAGGGGTACAGGAAGATGTCGCCAATTTCTGTGCAGCAGTCACACGAGCAGCATTTTCATGTGTCTGAGAGACAATGTTTTGCGCAACATTTAAAGGTACAACAACAACAGAGTTGCATATATTACTGGTGGTTGGAGAGGGCAAGGGCATTATTTTGGGAAGTTGAGGGGCTGGTTTCAGAGGTGCAAGTTTTCTAGGTATGGTCCGTTTCTGGACTTTATCCGACATCTTCTGTCTTCGTTGCACATTATTTGTTTTAACCATCCTTGTAGTAAGCAAATGTGTTTCGACATCTGAAGGGGATATCTGCACTAGATTGGTGGGCAAGTTGGCAGGGGGGTGCACTGGAATAGCAGACCCTAATTCTGGCATGATAAACTGAAAGTTAATAGGAAAAGAGGTGTTCTGTGGCACCATCCCATGGGCAGGTGTTAGAGGAGGATGGGCAATTGGGAGAACTCCATTCATGGGCATGCTAGATGCTTGGGCCAATAAAAACACATTATGAGTTGGTGTGGAGACATCGGATAGTAAATTCCCATTACTTGTGGGATATGAAGGGGCTTTAGCCAATGGAAAAAGAGAAGGGCAGGAAAAACCACCAAAAGGTCGTGGTTTAGGCGGTGGGGTGCATGTTGTGTTCCATGCAGGGTGCAGACGCAGATGAACACCCTTAGGGAGGTATTTGGGGTATTCTGTTCCTTTAGAAAAAACAAGGCTGGAAGTTTCGTTGGTTAAGGGAATCTCCGAACACGTCTGAGAGACCGCTCTATGGATGCTCAATAAACTTTTCTGTAAAAGGCATAAAAAGTCAGTATATTAATATAAATATAATAAAAATAAAATGTACAAGATTTCAGTTACCCGCAACCAGTTGGGCATGATGTTTTGTGCCCTTTCCACAGGAGGGCACTCTTGTCCAGGCACTACAGGGCTGCACTTTACCATCAGAGGAGGAACCACATGATTTTGGCAATAAAACTATCAAATACAAACACAATATAAACATACGTCATTACACCCTGGGATGAACAGTGTTGGTAAAGATTGACAGTTGAACAAACAGATACTCTGTGAACCACCTTGATAATGTTGTGTCCACGTCTGGATGCCAAGTCCTTCACACGTGCACGGAGTTGATCTTGACGCATGGACCGGATCAGATACCGGCACATCAAGTGAAAGGGAAACTCTGTCTGAGCAAAATGCTTTAATCCTAAGACTATAAGACTGTAGAGAGAAAGAGACAGTGTATTATAAATGTAAATATGCTTCACTGCTTCATAAAGTGAAATCATGGAGTGAAGTTCTTCTTTAATGTGAAGTCAGTCGTACTGAAGATCGGTTTCTTCGGTTCATGTGAGTGAGCAAATAGTCCAAAGCACATAAAATCACATGGTTCTAAAGGCCACCTTTCACTGTCTTGTTCTCACTGTGACATTTTTGACACTGTTAGGTTTTCAAAGTAAAAATTTAAGACACATTTGTAATTTACATTCAGATGTTTGTGTAATGGTGAGTTGTAGTCATTGATAAGTAGTATGTACCTGTCCTCAGCTTTGGTGTGATAATATTTGCCACGTGAATGGTGAAGGGCCGGATCCAGACTGCAGTGTGGTAGAAGCTCTGGATACAGAAATGCTGATCGGGTGGCGAACAGCCACGCAAGACCAGGAGGGAGAAACGGGTATGAATGGGCTGCAGTGGCACAGAAACATCATAAATACATGCATCCACATTTGTGCTTGTTCTGCATGATGTAAATTATATGTGATATGCCTGACCTGAGTTATGGCGTTTGGGAGACAGCTGGACAGAAAGCGGACATTGGTTCAACTCCTCTAGCAGGTTGAGGGAGGGTTGTAAGTTAAACACTCTGAAGACGCTTCTGAAAGCTGGATTAATCTTTGTCCTCCCCTCTTCGGCTCTTTCTGCAAAGGATAGCAACTCCCCCTGTCAACCAAAGACAAGAACCAATTACAGAAGAATCACAATAATGATGTCCCAGAGGGGAGGTCTTCAAACTACAGTGTATAGAGACATGGAGGCAGGTTCATTTTGCAAAGGCATCCAATGAGGCTCTCAGGATCATCATAAAGTAACCAAGCCACGGCCATAGCAAACATTTCTAGCACCCTAGAAACCGATCCTATAGACTTCCATTATAAAAGGCCCAGATTACAGCACAGTGTCGTAGAGACAAGCAGTTGGGGTTTTTTTTACTCAGGCAACCGTTCAGACTATAAAAATCATCATGAAGCTATGAAAGCAGCCCCATACCAACCAAACATATTTACTCAGCAATAGGGCGGGACTAGAATATTTGAATATTCGATTGTTGGGATGACTTTCGATTATCAATTTGAGGTTTGACAATCAGGTTTTTTAACATGTGACATCGATCCGGCTCAATGTTTCTAAAATTTTTTGGCCCTTTTTCAAAGTATTGCTCTAACAGATATGTGTATTACTGTTTTGTATCACCAGGACAATATCCATCCTTAAAGCATAAAAACCCTTAGTTTCGTTTCACCGTTAATGCCATTCTTTCATTTACATATTTAAATACAACTATGAGCGAATTAACTGGCACCGATTTATATTGCACCAAAATGTGACACTACAGCTTACGTCAGCAGCAATTGAATTAACATTCTTGACTAAATACATGTAATAGACAGACATACACAAATATTTTTGACTTTGTTAGAGATAGGAATATGTTTAGCTACTCCCTTCAAAGCTATGGATATTTTAGATAATTCACTACCAAATATTTAATGCACAAATTATTACTAGGTAACATGTATCAAATTCTTATTACTGCATACTGACAATGTAGACAGGATTTGGTTTATTTCACTTTTTAATTAATCAAATGTTGATTGGCACATGCCAAGCCACGCCCAACGAAACACATTAACTTAGCAACCATTGGGCAAGACTTGTATCTCTGCATCAGAAAGTCATAGTGATATGGGAATTTTTTTCCTGAGGCTTGGGAAACCATCACTGTAGCTGCCCAGTTCCTATGTTTGGCCACTGATCTAGTTTATTATGTTCTGTTAAACAGAAAATGAAATGTTTTGAATCATGTAGGACAACAAAACTTTTGGGGAAATGTTTTCTACCATTTTTATTTTTTCTAAAATGGTAGAAAGAAGCATTCATACAAATGTCCTTCTCTGTGTTCATGGGAACAAAGAAAGGTGTACAGAACAAATAAAGAATAATTTATTACAGAAAAAAACAATGCACTATAAACCCAGTGCTAAATGCAATCGTAAATATTGACACAAATTCAAATTTATTTTCTTGTTTTTGGGAGCCTTCACAATGCAATTTTCTTACCAGAAAATGTTTGGTGGTTTCAGCTTCACTCCGTAGTGCCTCAACTGGCCCACAAAGCATACTGGCCTGTGTCAGTAACTGGACATGCTGTAAAAAACAGAATAGGTTAGATAATCTTTAAACTAAGCTACATACATCAGAGGAAGACATGATCTTATCAAGACTATAATAATGCTTTTAAATGTAGGTTGGTAAAAGACCATAACCTACAGTATTATCTCAGGTGTATGTGTATATACTTGTGTTGCTGAGTATCATAAAATCATTACACTTTACCTGCTGTATTTGCTGCTGCAGTTGTTTTCTTTGAGTCGGTGTGACCACCAGAGGACAGCTGGGCTGCACAAGAACCACGCCAGGCCCAGGTGCGTGTTGGGTACAGCGAGCCTGATTCTCCCTCCTCTGCTGAAGTGCGTCCATCTGCTCTCTGACTGTCTGCCTGCATGCTGTCAACATATGAGCCAATGGCTCCTCAAACCTAACATACACACAAACAGAAAAACTCAATATTGAATCATTTTAAATATAGCATTATTTATGTGTCAAGTGATATCCCTTTAACCAACCTGGGCCATGTCAAACAAAATTAAGTGTTTGCTTTCTAGCATCTTATGTTAAAACATCATGTTTCAAAACCTGCAAGAATATATAAAACAATTTGAAAACCATGTCCTGTTTACATTTTTACTGCATTTAAAAAATACCTAACCAGAGTTTATAATACGGCCTCAAAGCCATTTTATCATTGAGAGCAGCTAATTCAACAGACCGGATCTCTCATGCTCTCTATACTAAATGACCATTAGAGAGATCTGTCTATAACACACACAGGCACACGCATGCACACACGCACACTTTCCACTTTTAGTGTGGAAAAAGACAACAGACGTCAATGTTCCTCGTTAACATTTAGAAATTACCATCAGCCACATCTCTGTCTGTACCCACAATAAACTGACGCAGATGGGTCACGTATACAAACGGTGAGCTGAGGTTAAATAATAATCCATGACAATCTGTCAGATGGGTGTTGACTAGCATATTGTAGTCTGAATGGCAATAAGCTGTTACCTTAGATAGTGCAGGTGATAAGAAAGAGTTGAGGGGTTTTAAAAAGGAAATGGGAGGGGTGTGAACAACTCGTTCTGTAGGACTTGGAGAATTGTTATGTGTGTGCGTGCGTGCGTGCATGCGTGCATGTTTGCTCATTAGGGGTGGGAATCTCTAGGTAAATTGCGCAATTATCATGAAGTAAATGAATGCAAACTTCAACATGTCCTAACAAAAATTACAGACTTTTAGGCAATATCCTTTTATGTGCAGTGAGCAATACAATCCTTCAAAAAAGGACGTCTATGGTTTGTGAGCCACCTTCTCACTGGCAATACAGAGGTCTGTTCCGCCTTTATTTTTGTTCCACCAAAATCTGACATTTAGAAAATAAAACTTTATGGGCCCTTACATGAATGTGCCTGTTATCTATTTGCCAGCTCTGTTTCCAGCCTGTGTGCCTGGCTTCTGCACGTAGCACAGGCACCACAATTGACCTTTTAGAACTCACAGAAACATAAAGACCTGCACGTGTACACTGATTTGTGCATTCGCTGTGTGAATAATTCTAAAGTAAATGTGTAATGTAGCTCTATAGTTTGTTCATATTGACGTCTGGTACTGCAGAGATACAATCAAACACAGAGCATTTCTCTGCCTCCCTACCCAAACAGACACAGCACCACTCTGCTGCTCTGTCCCAAAGGGAGGATGGACATGTGTTACTATAGATTTGTATAACGATGTCTGTCCAAGGTATTGTTTACAGAAAAAATGACAGTTCTGTCATCAATTACTTAGCCTCCTGTAATTTTAAACCTTTGACTTTCTTCTGTAGACCACAAAAGAAAATATTTTGAAGGAAGTTGGCAAACGAAGGGTTGCCAGTGACCAACATTTTGGGACCCATCACTTTAAAACCCAAATGTGTATGAATCATCAATGTATGTTTTTCTTTATTTCACACAAAGATGCTGATGGCAGTGGATGTCCTGTGATGATCACATGACAATGTAATTCATAAATAAGATACAAATATCCTTATAGGAAGAGTGGCATGTTGTCAAGTACTCTTTGTTTACAGTAGTAAAGTTTATTCCAGGAACACACACACAAAAGGAGATGACAAGCTTTCTGTTGACCGATGGCTTATCTTTGGCCTTAACAAGAGTGTGTAATGGGAAACAGGTGTGTAGGTACAGAAAGGTGTTTATATATAAAAGACAGAGACGTGTGTATATGAGCATATGAGGTGAGTAAATATAGGCCGGTTGTGTTACCTGATGGCTTGAGGAACATTGAATTGTGAAGAGGTGTTGGCCTCCTCATCACGTTCCTCATCTTCCTCATGACCTTCCTCCTCTTCCTCATGACCTTCCTCGTCTTGTTCTTTGACTGCTATCTCATCATGAAACTGCAAAAAAATAAAGTGTGGTGTGAAAGGCTTTAGTTTGTTTGAGTTAGTTTTTTTATGTTTGTGGTAAATCATTTATATTACTTTGCTTAAAATATTTTGGTACCATACCCATACATTATATAAGATTGCATTACATTTCTTTATATGTAAATATAGATTTAATATTTACTTATATTCATAGTATTTTACCTTTTTATGTAGAAACAAAAGGTTGTAACTAGGTAAGATAAATAGCTAGAAATGTATTATTTATACTTTTTTTAAAAGCAATAAATGCTAGACAGATTATGGCATAGTTAACACAGAAAAACAATCCCCTGTGCAGGTTTATTTTGTCATAATGACTGGGCCTTATCTCTTACTGTCTCAAACAGCTCCTCCATGAGCTCATTGACTTCCTTCTCTGCAAGAAAAATGGAAACATGATTTATTAAAAGCAAACACCTTGACTCATCTGGAGGTCAATTTAGAAACTTATATCACTTTATGAATATACAGAGCACAAATTGTACCCACTTGTGATGCGAACGGCCCGATCATTTCGATAGTCTTCCATATCTGGTTCGTCTAAATCTTCCAAAAAGTTATATTCTGGGTCGTCGTCTTCATCACCCTCTTCTGAAATAGTAAAAGATAATCAAAAATCTAGAACACACACACTTTCATAATGATGATTAGAGACGACCGGGGAAAAGGTCAGGGGAAGAAAAACTGCTGATGCGCACACACAGCTGACTAATGTTGTACATGGAGAAAGCCATTAAGACATTTGAGAGAAGTGCTGCATCTGTCTGAGAGCAGCGGTGGTGCGTGATAGACTAGTGGGCATTGATTTGTTTGAAGGGTACCACCATGGCCACAGTTTCATTGTTATAGTAAACAGAAGGTTTGCATGATCGAATTTTTAACATACAGGTTGAATTGTGCCTCATTTTCTTCATTGGTTACCTGTCCAAGTGCAACTGGGTTTTTCTAGCTGCATGGAACTCATCCACAAGGTGGCATAGAGTGAAATAGTGCTAACGTATCTGTATGCGAGTGACTTAAAATGCATAGGATTTTTTATAAATTTAGCGAAGACAGCTAACCTTCATTGTCCAGGTGAGAGGACATAAGTCCCTGCAGCCAATGAGTCCATTCACGATCTTCTGGTGTGGAAACGTTATCATACATATCTGGTGTGATGTCTGGCGCGCGGAGCTCTGCCTCCAGCTGATCCAAAGGGACATCTCTCAGCGGCCGCTTTGATCGGGTTCGAAAAGCTACCAGACCCTCGTGGGACTCCCCTCCACTACTGTTGCTCAGAGCCTAGTGAACACACGAGAAGGTTATTATTAATGCATTATGCAATTTTGTTTAAAAATATATGTTTAACATCAAACATAATTTAATGACAATAATAGGGAGATAAAAAAATAGAAAAGAGAGGTATTTGTGTATGAGAGTCCTGATACCTGGTAGGGCTCCATGCAGAGAGGACTCAGTTCAAGTTCTTTATCCACAGCATGGAGTTTCTCCATAAAGGGGTCAGGAGCCCTGAGAGATCGAGAGTGGCTGGAGGACTGAGAAGGAGGGGCCGGGGGACCCATAGGTACTGCCTCGACCCTCAAGTGCCTGGACGGCTTGGGCTTCTGGGAAAACAAAGAAAAACTGTTTATGAAAAAAAGAAATGGGATGTTAAAGCCTTTTCCAATGAGTAGTGCCATGTAAAGTACCATTCTTGGGCTGTGGTTGGCATCATCCCGTTCAGAAGACGTACAAGAGGGAGTGTGTCGGCTGCCACGTGGAGAGGAGGATGTACTCTCCACATCGCTCTCCAAAAACGTCTGAGAAAAATGAGACACATATTTACAAAAAAAAATTTTCAGGTAAATAAAATGAAACGTAGGATCTTTACCTCCTCAGCCGTTTCATCCTCCTCGTCTTCATCAGGGCAGTACTCTTCATCAGAAGAGTCTTCCTCCTCCTGCAGGGGAATATCTACAAACTGGGGTGGCTAAAGAGATGATTCCAATTAAACAGTGAGCCGTGGATATCAATTTGAAAACAAAACACAAACCCAACATTATCAAAACAAAATGAATACCTTAGTCCCACTTGTCTTTTTTATTGGTGAGATGTTCCAGTTGCCCATTCCCTTATAAAACAAACACAGAAAAAGTTATATGTATATATAATCACATATGACTGTAAAATGCTTAAACAGTTTTGATAAGACAGAACTCACCACTCCTTTCTGAACAACTTCCTTGAGCTTTGAACGGGTCATCTTAGGCTCCTAGATTTAAACAGGTAACACAAAACATTTCAAAACCATGGAAACATACAATTTAAAAAACAGGTTTACGGTTTTTATTTTTAGATGAACAATGACTAGTTTTAAGCACACAGACCCAAGGATGTTATTGTTCTTGTGCAAATGGTACAAAATATGTAATTTGTTAAAATAAATAAGGAGGCAAAACATACAAACATAGGCATGTCCTGTGTGTCTCTTATAGCATCTTTCATCATTGCCACTACGTGCTCATTGGTTACAACTTCCTAAAGTCCAACAGAGAAAAACACAAAAATTAATTTCATTAAATTAAACTTTGTTTAATTACTGCTGCTTTGCTATTTTGACTCAAATTCTGATATAAGTTTTGTTAAAATCTGACTTACGTGGATGATGTTACGAACGTTGACAGAGGACAGCTTGAGTTTTTGTGATTTGAAGGTTAGGTCCCTGTCCAACTTCCTCAGCTCTTCCTCACTATCATCCTTTTCCTCGAGCCCTTCGGCCATCTCCCTCTCGCAATTTTCTTCATGAATCTCTTGATCTCTTTGAGTCATTGCGTTAACTCCTTTTTCTGCGTTTAGTGATTCCTCCACCTCACAATGGTCTTCATCTAAAAAAATACACGGCATACATATTAAACATTTAATGTCAACTAAAAACTGTTTTCATTTTATTAATGAGTAGTACAATATTTGGCTAGTAGTATGAGCAAGCATTTGCCTTAGAGTCAACAATAAGAACAGCCTACAAAGTAATGTTTACACTTCGGAATTGTATTATTCATAATTGTGTTAAATATACTACCAGTGAAAAGTTTAAGGATGCTTACTTGCACTTTCACATTTTTTCCTCAATCTTAAATGAATAATAGACTCATCAAAATTATGAAATAAAGCAAAGGGAATTATGGCAATTTTGTTATGACTACAATGAAAAAATAAAACATTTAATATTTGATCATCGTCAGTGTAGGCAACTTTAAATAGAATTTGCAGAAAGTTTTCTTGGCATTTTATTCAACTGCTTCTTAAAATCTCACCCTGAGATAACTTTTTAAAGGATATTAAAGGAGTACCTGTCTATTCTGCACTTTTATTGGCTGGTCTTTTCTTCAACATTCAGTTAAAAAACATCTTTTATTAAAAAAAAGATTTGTCTGGAAAAAATTGTTTTTGCTAAATTACATTTTGTCTGTTTAACTAATTTCAACACTTGGGCATACAACTTCAAAAACAAAATTGTTTTTTAATAATTATAAACAGTAAACTCAAGTGTCCCAAAATACTTTTACAAAGTACAAGTACAAGAACAGAGGCTGAATTTTACATCCATAGCCTAACAAGGAGCAACAGGACCACTTAATTTCATGACTCACCCACAGTTATCACCAGACCCAGTTCTGCATCCTCCTCCGACTGAAGGGGAGATGAAACTGGGGAGGACCGGACACCATCACTCTCGCCCTCAATATGTTCTACACACAAAAACACAAAAATCAAGCCTGGAAATAAATGTAATATGGGTCATTTAACTTGTATATTCACTACCTTCCCTGGATTTCAGCTTGAATCGATGTGCCTGTCTACCTGGAGACAGTGTGTGGATTGATGTCCAGCTCTTTCTCTTAGTAGGGCTAGACAATTTCCTTCTCCAAGAACTTGTGCACAGTTTGTGAGGAAATGGAGATGTGCTGATAGATTCTCTTTTAGATGCTTTTGCAGGTTCTAATGGCGGATCTGGAGATGCCTTGCGTTTCCACCCCATTTTCATTCTTCTCCTGAGCCTTAAAACACATAAGAGTCAATCGTGCTAAATGTTGTGTTTTATTGTCAAGTGGAGCTGGTTTGCAGTAACTTAATGGTTTTAAAGGCCAAAAAGTTATGCATAGCAATAGTTTTAAATGATTGTTCACGCAAAAAGATCTCGCTGATACACACAATCTTCCTCTCACAACATGCTTGGCAAACTTTGTTTGATCACAAGGAAAAAAATTTGGACGCAAGCTTGTCCATGAACTCCAATGACTATAATAGTAGGAAAACTGATGATGGAAGTGAAAAGTGGCAGAACTTTTTGCTGTACTACATTCTTCAAAATATCTAATTTTGTGTTTTACAGAACAATTTTTTTTACTATTTTCCCTATTAAGGAAGTCAATGGGTTCCAAGAACTGTTTGATTGAAAGTATTCTTCTTAATATCTTTCTCTGTGTTCATCAGAACAAAACAGGTTTGGAACAACTCAAATGTTTCTAAATTTTGACATCTTTGGGTGAACAATCCCTTTAAATGCCATGTGCTGCAGAAGCCAAAAAGAAAGATGAGCTTCTGTTAATTTATTTCCAGTTTTTATATTTTAAGATACAGCTGTCATTTATCTGTACAAACATTGTAGATCTTTCAATGCATTTTCTTTTTAATAGACCAATTCCAGGTATTGAATATTTGCTGAAACATCTGGATCAAATCAATGGCAGACAGTTGCTGACAGTAACAGACAGATAAACAAACTAAAAACAACAACACAATACTAATAATGACTGTTAACAACATGAATTTTGTAAACAATTCCCATCTGATACATCAAAAATATTGTCATGGTTGCTTTTACAGAAGCTCACATTAAATATCTGCAGCTTAAAAATATGTGTTTTCATTATTTAAACAAAAATATGATATATTATTTAAAATTATATTTAAATATATAATATTCAGACGGGTATCTGTGTGTTGGTCTGTGATAATATTAGCTTATTAGCTAAAGGTAAAATAGCATTTTACATAAAAACAATACAATGCAACTGAAAGGGTTTAAGTGTCTTGCACATATGGATGTTATTTTTATTTTTATATTTTTATTGTAATCTCTCTTACCCACACACAAGTGTTTGCAGCCATCGATGTCTTTCATAATACTCACTAGCCCGCCGCTTCACAATCACAACAAACGGCGGGTGCTGCAGTCATTTCCTTCCGTCATAAACCACAGGCGGAGATAATTGGTTCCTAGGTCCTACAAATTTGAAAATATTTTAACATATAAAGTACAATCTTTCAATAAAATATCATTTAATGGAAATATGGCTTTACTCTTTCAGAAAACCCTACAGCATCAAATCCATGTGTTCCCTTCTGTATCTTTTATTCATAAAGATCATTTTAAAGTAATAATCTGTTAGATTAAAATCATGTACATTCTAGTAATTTCATACCTGAGTTTCTTCCGCAGGACTCAAAAGAAGATATTTTGAAGAATGTTGGCACTTTCATTGGTTTTCTATACATACAATGGAAGTGAATGTGTGTCACTGCTATTCGATTACCGACTTTCTTTTAAATATCTGCTTTTGTGTTCTGCAGATGAAAGGGGAGAGAGTCAATGATTAGTGACCAGTAAACTGACCTGACTGTTTATATTATAGAAACCTTTGTTAATAGTGTTTAAACATCAGAAAAATAGATTAGTACAAGTTTTCTAAGAGCTAAATAAACCTGGCTTATGGATGTGACAAAAAATGGACTACAATTTTGTGAGACAATAAACTTCTTAAGATTTATGTGAATTCAAATCTACAAAGCAGAATGAAAAATATCCAACAAATGGCCATGAATTAGCATTTTATAGAGCATAAAACATTAACTACCTTTTAATATTCATGTTTCTGTTGATGAGCATGATGTAGCGTTATGGATGTGACAATCTTAAAAATAGCCCTAACTTTACAATGAAGAATCATGCACTTAAAATAAAAATAATTTACAATTTAAAGAGAGACCTCACATGGGTATTTGAAAAACCAAATGTTGACATTTGTGCTCTAAATAAACCTTAAAAATAGAATAAAACCTTTGGTCAAAACTAAAAAATTTTATAGCACGATTGACATTTCCATGGATTTGCCCTACTTCAAATGCTTAGAAATTATAAACACATCACAGCAACAAGACGCATAAAAACTGTGAATTTGAAATAAACTATATTGCCAAAAGTATTCGCTCACCTGAACTAAAGTGACATCCTATTCCTAATCCATAGGGTTCAACATGATGTTGGTCCACCCTTTACAACAGCTTGAACTCTCCTGGGAATGCTGTCCACAATGTTTAGGAGTGTGTTAATGGGAATTTTTCACCATTCTTATCAAACCCATCTGTGAGGTCAAAATGTTGGCTGATGTTGGACGTGAAGGCCTGGCTCTCAGTCTCCGTTCTCATTCATCCCAAAAGTTGTCCGTCTGGATGAGGTCAGGAAAGGTGCACGCCAGTCAAGTTCATCCACAGCAGGATCTGTCATCCATGTCTTTATGGACTTTGCTTTGTGCAATGATGTCATGTTGGAAGATGAAGGGGATCAGCTCCAAACTGTTCCAACAAAGTTGGGAGCATGGAATTGTCCAAAATGTCTTGAAGCATTAAGAGTCAGAGTGCTGATTTGGTTTGGATGAGAAATTGTACTTTTGGCATTGTAGTGTAGCTAAAAATAAGAAAAAGAAAATCAGTGTAGAAAACACAAAGACTAATGACTTACAGAACCCATGAAACACAACAGAGGAGCTCCAGACAGTCCAGATGGAGAACCCACCTGCTGGCACACTGGGTGGAGTCTGTTCATGACTATACATTAACTTCAGTTCAACACTTTGTCTGTCCTTTATGAGATCAGAAGAAAGAACATCATCACCAACAACAGGACAAACTATTAAACTGGCTCTATGTTTGATATAAAGATGGGCATGGATCTACCATTTCATGATGTACCCTCAAAACAAGAGAAGTTCCTCCAATCAAGTATCAGGAATATTCCCCCATCAACAAGACACGTGCCATTAGGGAACATGGTCCTGACACCCGCAAGCGTTCCTGAGTTCACCATCCCCTCACTGTGCCCAGGGAGCCCACGGGCAGAGGGGAACCCGCGTCGGAACACTATGCCAAGGTCAACACATCCATCACTGTTGGTCCGAACATTGACCCGCTGCTGTCCGTTCTCAGATCTGTATGATCCGAGGTTCATGGAAGATCTCCAGAACCAGAATCTGTCCGACCCAACAACCCGAGCAGCAATGTCCATCCCTCACCTTAGCAAGATCACAACTCCATATGGATTCGTCACACTTGGGGAAAGTCCATGCGTGCGCAGGAGAGAATCGCTGTTTTTCGAGGAAAATGGGAAATATGAACATGCTTCTCGTTTATCACACGGACTTCTGGACTCTCAGAGTCCGTCTGTAACTGAAGATGTGAAAGTGACATTGCGAGAAGCTTCTTCTGTTCATCTGCAACATAATTCAGGATCCAACAGATCCGCAGGAAAAACATGGCTTAAATGTTTACTTAAAACCCCCTGGCACTGGTAAAGTCATTTTCTATTATGCAGACTTGGAGACATAAATAAACTTCAGCAAATATTCAATGCATGGAATTGGTCTGTTTTGAAAGAAAGTGCACTGAAAGATCTACAATGTTTGTACAGATAAATGACAGCTGTATCTTAAAATATAAAAACTGGAAATAAATTAATAGAAGCTCATCTTTCTTTTTGGCTTCTGCAGCACATGGCATTTAAAGGGATTGTTCACCCAAAGATGTCAAAATTTAGAAACATTTGAGTTGTTCCAAACCTGTTTTGTTCTGATGAATACAGAGAAAGATATTAAGAAGAATTCTTTCAATCAAACAGTTCCCATTGACTTCCATAAAAGTAGTAAAGATATTTTTGTTCTGTAATTTTATATTTTGCAGACTTATTGAAATAAATACATCTTTACACATGCACCTTATGCCTATAGGGCTAACCATTTGATTTTTGACATATAACTGTAAAAACTTGTTTCAGACTAAACATATTTTTTAATATTTATTATATACAAAATGAATGAAAAATATAATTTTTTTGTATTTTTAACAAAACTTATTTATTTGGGTTTTTTCATAAAACAATTTTTTCTGCTTTGTCTTGTGATTTGATACCTTATGATGAAGAGCATGAAGACATTTTTAAAGACACCTTCATACTTATCAGCAGAACTGAATTCATGGGACTGAAACAATAATCCTTGTCATGTTATAAACACAATCTGAATTAAAGCTTTATATTTATTGGATGTTAGCATTGGACATTTCCTCTCAATGATGTAAAAATAAACATTTGTTTGTTGACCATTAACACCATGATGGATGATTATATGATATAGTTGAGTATATTACATGAAAATGAGAGACTGTCTAATGTTTTGAATTATTATTGTGTCTATAATGTGTTTGATTTCTTGAAACATGGAGGGTTTGATGCAAATATCAAACACATTGTAACTGGTGACTTGAAAGAAGTAGGCAAATGTTAGTATCTTAGACAGAAATTCATACATAACCACCATTATTGAAAGTGCTATACAAAACTGTTCATTTGGGGACAAAAAAGATACCATTAGGCACGGCAAGTATATAAAAACATTATTTGGAGAGTCTTCTCTCTTATAAGGAATTGATATTTTATGGTTTAAGCTTCTCAAAACTGAAGCCAGGCAGTAATTCAGTAAGATTCATTCAGAAAAAAATGTGTCTAAATGACACAAAAAAACATTTATGTGTGTACAAGAAATGTACAACGTTTATAGTGACTGAACTGAAATAATTGATTTTAAATAAAGGCATTTTGTTTAAACATTTGAATAAGCAAGGTGAATATAATAGTAATAAATCACACATGTCATTAAAATAATATTAAGCTTAACATATTTTAACCTTTCAGATACTGTTCACTGTAAAGAAAAGCATGTAATTCTCCTTCTTGTCCACCAGACAGCAATATTCTAAAGCCAATACTTGCAGCTCCATTTACATATGCAACAAAAAAGCTTGTGGTGATGTAATACAAAAACATCTTAAAGTACATATATACAAGTAAGACATCTACAACAGTGCTGTACATAGTTATGTAAGTGTGTTTTGGGACAAAATAACTGTCACTAGGCCTCCGCAGATCTAGGAGTGTTTGTCTGGCGTTTTTTCGATCTCAATCGCTCCTTTTGATCTCTCCTAAAAGCCAGTAGGTCCTCATTTTTCCCTTTCCCTTCATCTCAACATCTCCTCTCAGCTCCAGCTGGAAGCAGTTGAACTCCTGCAGCACATCTCGAGTGGCCGCCGACACATGGATCTTCAGAGCTGCAGGATAACAAGGTGAGATTACAATGAGATACCAGATAAACCTGATTTCTCTTTGATTTCACTAAGAAAATGACTAAAGCATCAATGGGAAATTAATATGTTGCCAAACATAATTTACTGGTGTAGTTCAAACCCCCATTATTATTAAATGAAATAAGAAAAAACAATCAAACTGTCAAACTAATCACATTCCTGATTGCAATTTTGCGGTCCTTTTGTTGCCTGTAATCTAAAGCAGGCTGATATGTTTTATTCGCCAGACTTTATGTGAGGAGGGAGCCATAGGGGAAATAATTAAATGTGAATGACAAAGTAATTATTTCCACCGCATTTTTTATGTTTGGATTTTGTGAATTTCATTACGGATAACCGGTGTGGTTAAACAAATCCTGCCTAAGGATCCCTGATGAGATGTCAAATAAAATCTGAATCAATAGAGAACAGTACAGTAGAAATGGGAGATGCAGAGCAAATCTTAAGTAAAATGCAGTTTTGAATACATTTTTTAACTTGGCATTATTTATTGTTGTTTAAGAAAGTTAAATATAGAAATCAAAATATCTTTCTGTCTCAGTCCCCAGTAGTTTTAAATTAAGAAATGAAACCCTTACGTTCTCCATTAGATTCCATACGTGAGGACGTGTTCACTGTATCTCCAAACAGACAGTAGCGAGGCATCTTCAGTCCGACTACACCTGCACAGACAGGGCCTGAAACACAAACGTGCACACTAGACTTTTAAAGTAATAAATGTTAACAGACGCAATATAATGTGATAAGAAACAAGAATGTAATTCTTAAAATGTTTAGTTTTTGGAATTGAATTCAAGCTTTATTAGAAAGACAGTTTTAGTGAGGGGCTTGGAGATTACCACTGTGGATACCAATGCGTAATTTAAGCTGCTCATCGGGTCGGTGGCGGATCTTAAATGTTTTGACAGCCTCAAGCAGAGCAAGAGACATGCGTGCTATCTCACGACCGTGCAGCTTTCCATTCCGTACTGGCAATCCTGAAACCACCATGTAGGCATCACCTATTGTCTCCACCTGTGAGCAGATTAAAACAAAAACCACCCGAACAGGAAGATAGTTTACTTCACATCTAACTAAAGCCCATGATTTTAGTAAAAAAATAAAAAGACAAAAACATTTGAAAAAATTTTTTTATGGCCTCTCATTTTTATGCTGATAGGATGTAAAGAGAGATACCCCAGGTGCCAACATGGATACATTACTTGCCATAAAACAAGTGAATTTGGCTCACAAAGTAAAGAGAGTAATATTTTACATCATGTGGACTTTCCTAAAATAAAATATAATGAAAATCTTTCTGATAATCACCAGCAAGTCAAAGCTGCACTCCTGTATCTACTATAAAACAATGTTCTTTTTCTATAAAAAAGTAAAATTTGACAAATAATAAAAATTAAAGTGCTATCGTTTTACAACGCTGCAAAAAACTTTATTTATTTAGAATCAAACGATACACATTATATAGCATGATATATAGGGTTGTAATGACATTAGAGAGGTAACAATACCTTGTAAACGTCGAAATTGTCTATAATGGCATCAAAGTAAGTATAGAGGTCATTGAGAAGTGTAACAACCTGCAAACGACACACATGAATAGTTAGTGTATATCATTTGCAGAAACATTAGTATTGCTCTTTGGTACATGTTGTTGTACCTGCATAGGTGTGCTCTCTGCTGACAAAGACGTGAAACCCACAATGTCACTGAAATAGATGGTGACAGAGTCAAAGGCTTCAGCTTGCACCGTCTCACCCCTCTTCAGTTGCTCTGCCACTGAACTGCCATTGAACATGAATAACAGAAAAACAGTTACACAAATATGTTTTACAGTGTATTTATTTGCTGTGTACACTGTGAGTATTTTGGACTGACTGAGGGAGGATCTGGTACAGTAATGCTTCCGCCTTGCGTTTTTCCTCCAAGTAAGCTTGAGTTCTTTCTTCTACCAGCTCCTCCAAATTATTAGCATACTGCTCCATACGTGACAAAAGATTATCCAAGATGTTACTTCTGTGTTCCCTGTAAGAGAGAATCATTTATATATATTGGTGTGGCAAAGTGTTTTTTGGACAGTGTGTACATTGGGGAAAATTGTCAGAGAAGTGTCAGAAAATCGATAAAGCAGGTAATGGATGGAACCAAAGTATGTAAGTTTGACATTTGGGGAGATTTTCCATGTGAATTGAAAAACTGCTTTCGCAAAGTGATTTTTTAAATGACATTTACTCTAAGAGGACACAATGTGACTGAAACAGCGAATGAGAAAAGACAGACCTGTTTTGTTTGCGTAATAACAGACTAATATGATTGAACTCTGGTCTGTCAGATGGTTCTTCGGCCCAACAGCGCTGCATCAACAGTCCCAGTTCCTCGCTGTGAGCCTGTGTGTTCACAGACGGACGGAGATACGGCCATTCGCCCAGAGCGACACGGTCCACAATCTCTACACACAAAAA
Organism: Triplophysa yarkandensis; assembly: GCA_033220385.1. Classification (NCBI taxonomy): domain Eukaryota; kingdom Metazoa; phylum Chordata; class Actinopteri; order Cypriniformes; family Nemacheilidae; genus Triplophysa; species Triplophysa yarkandensis. The sequence continues at coordinate 11,558,380 of CM065668.1, forward strand.
AACCACACACAATCTTGACTCTTATTATATCCTGATCTATTTCAGCTCAATTCCATGTGAATTAGCCTGCATGTTGTAAAATACTTCTCTACGGCCTCATCTTCTGAGAAATGTAACATCCTGAGCTCTTCAGATTGTACACCATCATTAATGCAATCCAAAAAGTGAGTTTGCATATGTTCTGCGCTCCTGCTGTCAGTTGATTTGATGACCAAATGCAGTAGTTTGTTTGTTAGACCAGACCAAAGCCATCATTTATACTGTCTCATTACCAGGGTGGTTAAATCGAAGTGTGCTCCTGGAGATTGATATGATCACTTCAGATGTGTAATAGGGCAGGATGGCGTCAATGGTTAACGCACATTAACACACCATCTTTGTTGTTTCCCATTAACGCACTCTGTGATTATGTGTGTTTTTCACAAAATAACTAACATACAGTTTTTCACAGCATGCATATAAAAAGTTATTTGGTAGAGCATGGTACTAGCAATATCAGTTGACAAAATGCATTCTAATTTGATCCAGATAAAAGAGTCTACCAATTTGGTGTATTATATAAATACATAGAGACCCAAAGCTTTCCTTAGTGTAAGTTAATATAACTGTGGTTGATGTAGCAGGTTTTAGACAAACCCTTCATAAAAAAGCCAATCACACATAAAGATGATTTAGAAGAAGGAAAAGTAAGTGATTGCATTGCAATACATTTTTGGGCTTCTTCATTTACGTACCCTATTGTCATTTCAATCATGTATTACTTTAGAATATTTTGAATAACGTTTGTTACAAAATAATTTAAGTCCCTGTTGCCTTTCATTGAATGTACTCAAAACCAATGCAATTCAATAGGGACCGAAAGTTTCATCTAACCAACATTCTTCAAAACATCTTCTTTTTTTGTTTTGCAGAAGGAAGTTGTACAGGTTTGATATGTCAACAGGGTCAGTAAATAATGTAAGAATTGAAGTTTTTTGGTGATCTATCTCTTTATAATTATGTTTTCTAAGTGCCTGCAACCCCTTTCATACATGATATATAAAAAAAACATTCATTATAAAGCCCATTCTCCAGTACCTTATTGCATGCTCACAAACATGTGCTAATATGAGTTAGTGTCTCTGATTTTGATATGAAGTGACATTGATTTATACAGTTTTCTTTCACCCTATTTAGTCGCAAATTATGGATTCAGTTACCGTCTGCATCAGGAGCAGAAGTGGAAAGGTTTTAGCAGCCGACTGTGTCATGATTCTCATATTTTATGCTAATTGTGAAACCATCAAAATCCAATGGAAGTGTTTAGTACAAACGTAGATGTTCAAGTATGTTTATGAGGATACAAAATAACTCAAAATTAGGATGGGATGTTAGGAGCAAAAACTACAAGATGAGGTCTTCACTCTGTAAGGGTTGTTCTCTATAAACAAGAGATCTATAAAGAGGGCGTGTGATGGATGTGCGTACAATATGTGTCTTGCAAGATAATGTCAAGTGTGTTCCACTCACTGATAGATTGTGGATTTGCAAATTGAGAGTGTGTGTATACGCCCTGAGTGTGTACGTGTTTTAATGTGTAAATATGTACAAAATCAGTTTATGCATGTGAAATAAACATGTACATAAATGTTTACGCATAAAGACATATTGAACTAATTACTGTTTGTGTAAGTAAATTTGTTGACCTCCAGAACCCCATTCATCAGTGTCTGTCATTCTGACACAGTGAAGGCTCTTGAGGATAATTTGTGTGAGTTCCTCGAGATTTACCGAAGGAAGGGTCATGCTTCAAGATCTCAGAGAGTCAATATTTAAAAGCGTTCTAGAAATAGATAGAATAACAAGTTTTAAGTCTCCTTAAGCTCTGATCATGAGAACTGAATGTTCCAGACTCACAGGGAAGAAAATAAATCCAACTGGTAAACACAATAAAAGACCTTGGCTTCATCCTTTCAGATTAGCTGGATGTCTTTTAATTAGTTTATAATTTAGTTTTGAAAGACAAACACAGGATTGACACAACGCGGTGGATTCAGGTTGAAAGTATTTGTGGATTTCTTGATCCCTAACCTTTCGGGCTGATCGAGTCTCCCTCCAGATAAAAGACTCCTCTACGTAGTGCCACTTCCTGAAGGATGATCCCAAAACTATAAACGTCACCCTTCTGCGTACCCCCTGGAGGAAAGCCCTCCATCCTCAGCAACTCTGGAGCCATCCACAGCTTACCTATACACACAGACAATGAAGAGATGATGTCTGAGGGTTTTATCTGTTGTTGAATTCGAAATCAATGTCATAGAAGTTTTAATGCGAAGCTGTTTGAAAGGGCACATGACTGACGTGCATAAAAAGAGTGGGCGTCCTCAGTGTCCGACTCGGTCCTGATGCTGGACAGTCCATAGTCTGTGATCTTTAACACAAAGCGATTGTCCACCACACAGTTTGATGACTTCAGGTTGCCATGGGATACAATCACACTGTTATGGAGGAAAGCCATGCCCTGCAGGAAGAAGCAAATAAGAAATCATCAAAGGAGAAAGAAAGAGTGGGAGAATGATTTAAGAAAGAAGACATTATGAGAAAGCAAGACAATATAAATGAAAAACAGTAAGGGAACAATAAAGGACAATTTAAAGTGAAAAATGGTTGTCGTGATTTCCTCACTTTCTGTTTGCTTAAAAATCTGTACATTTTTGTTTGGTTTAACGCAGAAAAAGATATTTAGACAATCATTATAACAGTGAAAGTTCTTAGACCCCATACACTATAAGTAAGCCTAAAAATATAGTCAAATGTATCCCAAATTATTTTGTCGTCCTACATTTTCCTAATATCAAATTTTATGTTCAACAACAACAAGAAAAATAAATGTTTCTACTATTTTAGTCAATAGGGTTCACAAATTGTTAATGTTACAAGCATTCTTTCAAAAATCCTTCTCTTTATTCATCAGATCAAAGAAATATTTTGAAACAACTTTAAGGTGAGTAAGTGATGGCAGATTTTTTATTTTTTTTGTGAACTATCCCTTTAAAGAGCAATGACTACCTTTACTATGTCACTTATTAGTGAATATTTGAACATCCAGTCTAGGGTGATGCTTTCGTTTTCCAGAATGTCCTGCACACATAAAAAATAAAATAATGTGAGGTTAATGCCAAACAGTTGGTAGTAAAAGTAAGTAATAAAACAACCCATGTACAATTATAACAGAAACATAGTTCTTGCATAATAACATCACGCATAAATGGTTTGCAGACTGCTTTGATATTTTGCTTTTCCCTACATTTTTTGGTTAAGGCTGTGTGTATGATAATGTATGGTTGTTTGAGTTTGTGTTTTGTACCTGAAGGCTGCCGCGGGGACAATATTCTGTGACTATACAAATATTGGGCGGGTCAATGCAGGCACCAATAAAACGTGTCAGATGCTCATTCTGCACATCCCTCATCTGATTAGCACACACAAACACACATTATTTTATTATTACACTTAATCCTCACATACATTTACACAAAATACACAGGATTAAGTGAAAAAAACATAATCACAAACTTACATGTTTCAGTTCAAACAACACTTTCCTGGTCAACTCAATGCGCTTACGGTTGATGTATTTAATAGCCACAATATTTCCCTGGGAATAAGGTACACACACAACAGATGGTTGCTCTGGGACAGCATTGAGATGAAGGTCTTAAAATGGAATGATTAGTTTAAATGAAGAACGTACCTTAAAGTATCCAGTCTTAGCAAACACTTGAAAATTACCATCAGCAGTCAGCAGAGATCCGTAGTTTGAACCTCTCTGTAAAGAATGAGTTTAATTAGTGTCACTCCCTGTGAAAGGTTTAGGAACCCTTGAGTGAAATGTTTCTAAATATTTAAAAAAAATGAATCTGAAAGTTATTGCCTTAATGTTTGATAGATCACATTTCAGCAAATTCTAGTTAAAAAGGAATTAGACTAAGCTGATCAAATATATCATGTTTTCTTTTATTGACATCATTTTTTAGTTAGAACTCAATTCCCATCGTTCCGTTTTATGTAATAATTTTGCTAATTTATTATTATGACATGTGAAAAAAGAGTACAGGTTAGTGTCCTAAAACTTTTGACACATTGGAATAGTTTAGATTTTAAAAAGATTACCTTCTTTAAATTTAATTTTGAGAGAAAAGGTATTGCCATATTTTTTTTATGTTAAGTCATAAATAATTTTTATCAGTCATGGTTCAAGTTATTCACTGGGCTTAGCAAATATCTAACCAAAAAATATCAAAAAGTTTTTGTCAACTTGCAGTATTTCAACATTAAAAAATTAGGAAATGTTCCTTTTTCATTTCCTAAAAACAAGCTAATTTACACATCGAAGGTGTCAGCAATGTTTTTGAAAGCAAGAGAAAAAAGTTACTTGGCTCTAATGTTGTGTTTTTCTTCCCTTACGTTTGATTTGTTAGCTCTTGGTTCTTTTGTAAACCTCACTTGAAAGTCACTTTGGTTAAAGCATCAGCAAAAATGACTAAATGTAAATTTGTGTTTTACCAGAGAGAGAGTGAGTTTGCTGCCAGTGCTCCTCATGGCTTTTTCCAGATTGCTCATATGAATGTCCTCCCAAGCGATTCTCCATAACTGAGCCACCAACTCCTTCTCTAGTTTTAGTTTTCTGTGTGTATATACAAGTGTGTGTTTACATTCACTATTCTTAGTAACATAACATATGATATATAGTGAAAAATACTAGAAAAATACCTGTATATAAACACAGTCACAGTGAATATTATAACAAGGATGAAGAACATCACAATGGAAACCATCTGGTGCATTGCAATGGTTTCTTTAAAGAGAAATTGAAAAAGATATTAAGATTATACATGGCTAAGATGTTTAACCTGGATGAGTGCAGGAATACTGTTTGATACCCACGGGCTAGGCAGGCTGGGTTGTCGTTTTTAAAACCACAGAGGGGAACGTCCAATGGAATCTCACCACCAGGCCATTGGATGGTTTTCTCAGGAAGAATCTTCATCTGCTTCTGAGTGCCATTATACACAGCCACAATCTGCCCCACAAACCGAAATAAACAATAATATTGAAATACTCCATTGTTATTTCACTTCTTTTGCTGGCAGGTGGTACTACACAATCAATAGACAGATGCATTGTTCTCTGTTGACAATCATTAAAAGATAAATTTTTTTTTTAAATGTATATATATTTTTAATATAAACCCATAAAATGCAAACATTTAATCTGGTAACAGTAGGTGTTTTGTCAGAGATTTTAAGAGATTTCTTAAACGTACGGCTATTGATATTGCAAAACATGGTTTTACTTTTTAATGTGTGTAAATGTGTAAAAATAAGAAAACCAACAATGATAAATGCTGGAGCTTAATGATGATCTTCACAGAAATTTGCAAAAGAAAAACGCAGAACAGATGCAAGGGTTCAGATACATTTGACACTAAGACCATAAACAGACAAGAAAGTTCAAGCCGACTTCAGGAAAAAAGACAAGCTTCATTCAAACAGCAGCTGAAATCTGTATCTATTCAACATCTATCCGGTGAAAACACACAAATAAAAAACACTTGACTGAATAAATATCCTACAATTAACATTACTACAGCTGGGCCTTCTAATTACCAATCAAGTGCCGTTCAAAACGTGTGTGTGTGTGTGTGTGTGTGTGTGTGTGTGTGTGTGTGTGTGTGTGTGTGTGTGTGTGTGTGTGTGTGTGTGTGTGTGCGCGCGCGCTCGGGTTTAAAACACACCAATCTGACACCTCTTTGTTAGATTCAAGTGTTATATTCTTATTCATAACAAAGGCAAAACGATTTTGTAGGGGTGCGATCGAACATTTTTAGCAACAGAATAGCATTTAGCCAATTTCCTCAATATATTACTGCAGAAGTTCCATATCCATTCAAATCAAGATGGAACATGCAACATTACTTTAAGCAAAGCACATTTAAAAAATGTGACATGTAGAAACATGACGTTAAAAGATAGAAATTTATTAAAATAACATAACCGCTCATGTAATGTAAGATCTTAATGCACCTCTGTAGACATAGTTACGTATTTTATATTGTGTCTGTCAACAGATCCTTCACACTACTACTTATTCCACATTTATAGGTAAAAGTGTCTTAAACACTGTGAAAAGTACATGCAAAATCATTCACTTCTGAACTTTGCCATTTAAAGAGTAACTTGCCCGAAGATCATTTTAATCAAGTTACTCTTCAACCATGAAGCCAATTTATTATTAAAAGGTCCCTGTACATTATAATCCCTTGTGATCATGATCAGCTGAAATTTTTATTTAAAAAAATATAAGATCAGGATTAAACAATACCACCACTGGACAATTTCTACTTGCATCTACAGGTAGAATGTATAATGTTTTAACCATGAAAAACCCTTCAAAACTGTCTCCTGTCACCCCATCTGAGAGAGGTGTGAGACAGGTAAGACAGGTGAGGGTGTGTAAATGTCACTGACCTGAAAGTTGCCGCTCTTGTTATCAGTCATGTCCCACAAGGCGAAATCAGTCTCTCTGTCTCCATTCTCATCAATTTGCACCACACCAGTAACACCTGGGCAACAGATAGTGTGGGTAGATGTGTGTGGGTGCAAGTTCACTACATCAAATTCACATCAAAACCCCTGTAAGAAACATTAGCTGTGACAAAATGCTCAATGTTTATGAGCTGCTATAGAAAAATAATTTTGGATCATTTGTGTAAACATGTAAACATGTACTAGCGGTGTATGGGGAATAATTCCCACAACCATTTAATGTCATTGTGTTCTTACACACATTCACTCTGGGTATTAAACACTTTAAGGGCATTATGAATAATCATAATGATTATAATCACAACAATCACACAAATCAATCCTTTCACAGTGGGATTGAATGTGAGTGTTGATCAAATCTGATTGAGACTCTTGAAAGCTTCACCTTCTGCCCAATGGTCCAATCTCCCAATGGGGGTTAGATGCGGGCTGTAATTTCCTGTGAAGGCCAATCACCTCTTTAAATGGGCTACAGATAAAGGCTGAGCCCAGCTCAAAGGAAATAGACAATGACATTTAAAATGATATGAATGGTTTACCGTTATCAGAATAGAAATGTCAACGCTGTATTGGAAAAAGAAGGAGAGAATGAGAGAGTTATGTCCTTAACTTACAGGTGACAATAGATTTAAATCATGAGTTAGAGGTTAAACTAGAATTGTACACATACACGCCAATACGATTAGATCTATTGATAATTATCAACTGTTTATGATTCAAGGCAAGCAAGCCCCGACTAGGTTCTTAAAGAATTAAACAACAAAAACAAAAAATCAACACAGCAGGAAAATCAATCATTAACTATGAAATTGATGGTGAAAGAGTGTGAATTATGGCAGAACTATTATGATATTATATTGATGCGGGCTAGAACTGTATCAATGATCACAATGACCACTGACTCTTAGGAAACTGTGAGTACTACATACCAACATCACAAAATGTATGTCAGATGGATGCTCTAAGCAGAACATTTTTTAAATAAAAATAATCATTGAATATTTAAGAGCAGGTAAAAAACACATCAGAATCAATATGATGTTTATATGAGCTCAGTTTATATATATATATATATATATATATATATATATATATATATATATATATATATATTTAATTTCATATTCATAAAATTTATATAAAGAAGTAAAGATAATGTAAACAGATGTGTCACTTTTAATGAAATCTGCTGAGATGCAATGAAAAAAGCCATTCATATACACCACATACATAAATTAAACAAATGAAAATGTATTATTATCAGTATTATGTTTGTGGTTATGCAATAACGTGTTCATTGCTCTCTGTTATAATCAATTTAATTGTGTGTATAATATTTTATATTACCCATTTATCTATCATTGTGAAACTACAGTACTTTAATTAGAAATTTTAGAAGTTACTAATACACAGAAGGTAAAATGAAATACATAAATGTATTAAGAAAAATAGCAGTCATAAAGTTGTATGAAAGCTGCCGTGAAATGATGCAGTGGGCAGATTGTACCATTTGCATTGCATTTCAAGTCAGTCTCCCTTTGAGCCAGATGTGCAACTGGCTCAATATAGCAATACTGAAGTCAATCAAATAATTCTTAATTCAGAGAGTGAATGATTTTAAAGGAAACTCAAAATGAGTTTTCTTTTTTCGTGGTAATTCAAAAAGAGCTTAGAACATTCTGTACTTTCATCTTTTCAAAGAGTTGATGCTCGGATTTGTAGCTTTGTGATGAGAATTACAGGAAATAAATGTCTGGATGAGCTTCATTTTGACACAGCTTCAAATAAACACATACTGGTTGAGATTAATAAACACTTGAACACTTTTAACTTCACATACTTCAAACATGGAATAAAATTTAAAAAAATGTTTAATATATATATATATATCAATAACATCAAAGAGAAAGATGTAAGAACCTAAGGAAAAAGATCTATTCAAGCTTTTACTATGCAAATATATTTATTCCAACATCAGGAAAAAATATATTGTTTGTAAAAATAAAATGTAAAGATGTAACTTTTTTTTTTTTACTATCAACATATTTACATACCGATACATACCGATTAATTGAATACAGCACTATAAAACTTAAATTAAATTTACTAACAAAACAATAAGTCAACATAATAAAATAAGATTTTTGCTTTTCGTTGCAATTGTGTATAGGCTGAAGATGTTAAATTATTCTAATACCAGACGACCAATATCGGCAGTCGAAACATCAGAGCATGTAAAGGGCATAGCTATAAAAGACTGACTTATCAGTATGACGTACACCTTTTACTCATTTTAAAATCTTCTGTTCAAAATGGCTTCACACCTTGCTGTTGTGCAGATGGGCAAACTGTCTAAATGTAGCAATATTACTGCAAGGACATCTTACTAGGATAATGTAAAGACACTCGATATCAGATCATGTTGATACTGGGCAAAAAATATGGTATAAAAATATATATATAGGGGAAAATCAGTGGGTTTGCAGGTACTTATATCTTCTCATCACCCTTGACAGGGAAACAGCACAGGAAGAGTGGGAGATAAAAAGAAGCTGAGGAAAAATGGAGCCCGAGAGGAACAGGTGGAAGGACAGAGATAGAACAGATCTGGATATGAAAGGACCAATGTGGAAATAGAGGGAAATAGAGAGTGAGAATGGCAATGGAGGCAGAGAGAGAGATATAGAGAGAGAGATATTCGTAAACATGTTTGATGTAATTGGTCCCTCGATGTAAATGATTTGTGCTTGATCCGGAAAGAACAGATTCTAACACAATCATTTTTATATGTGAACTATTTTAAGGATTTACTGAATGAATGATGCATAAACAAATACCACGAAGAAAAGAGTGAAGTGCGGCATCAATAATGCTTATTCATTACAACTTGAACGCACAGGCACACACACACATGTATGCAAATAAACATTTCTATAAATATCCAAACTTATGCTCCCCTTGTGATAAAAATCTTTCATTTTTATGTTGTTTACATGTTTATATGTTTTTAATATGCTTTAATACAAACCATGTGCAAATACATCTGAAGTTAAAATCTTTTTATTTGAAACTGCCGCGGTTAATGACGTCATTAACCTGTAACCAATCATATCAACTCATTCAACCACAATTGAAGTCATAGATTTGAATGGATGATGCCTAAATATATGTCTGAAATAAACACTGCATGTGTCAGCTCTCTGTTTCACTTTCAGTTTTAACAGTGTCTGGAACTGCAGGAGCTTATCTGCAAAGTCATGTATCATGAGATATGAATGAAGCCGAGTTGTAGAATTACATTAAAGTTTTTTCAAGACAGAAACAATTATTTTAAAAAAACTATAATTTTGATGACGAAAGATACATCTAAACTGTAAACTCAAACATTTACACATTTGTATACAGAACACATACACAACCAAACACAGTATGGAAGTCGTTTATCCCAGAAGCTGTAGGAAATCATGTAAAGACGGTACATCTTAAGCATGAACCTTGAGAATCCTTGTGTGTGCTGTGCACTCATGATTTCCTTTAACCTTAAATTTGACAGAATTTCTGGAAAGTGCGTCATCAGATCAGTCTCCGCGGGAAGCTTCTCTTTATAAAAGGACTGTAAAGCCAGGCTTTGTACTGTGGGACCTATTCATACATTCTTTTTACAGTAAGGGAGACTGGGGCTAGTTGTCACAAAAAAAATTAATAAAATTAAAGGGGAAGTAACATGGTGTTCATGCATGATAAGTGCTTCAGACGTATTATCTGAACATGTTGGGTTCACATGTGCAATATGGTCCATTTTTTATATATCAAGTTGTTCCATACATTCCCCCAACACTGCAACTCACTTCAGAGAGTATTTTCTAAATCAGGGATTTTACAATGTTAGAAAGTTCCTAGTTACTTATTGGCCTTTCTCCATACCGTCCACGCACTAATAAGAGTCGACTCAGTATGCACATTTCCAGGAGAAGCCCCAGTGAACACACGTTATGCCTGGGGGAGCTCAGTTATTTTCTGGAAACATTCGTAAAGCTGTATCTGTCTTCTGTAAATGTGAGTAAACCAACGGCAGATATATGATCAAAGCAATTCTACACTACAGGCACTCAAAAGTAACAGAAGAGTGGCAGAAACTGCGCAATTTTCTACTTCTCTCTGCTAAAGCAAGCAAGAGTAACAACTGAAGACACAGACAAAAACCAATTAACTTGCATTAAAACATATCCAGATAAACAAACCCAACACACCAAACCCAATTAAGAAGCCAAACACACCTGTCCTAACACACTCAGAAATGCAATGCAACACAGCTGGCAGGAGAAGATAAAAATAACCAATTTATGGGACATTAAACAATATTTCTTTTTAAAGTGTCTGACCTTTAGCCATCTGACTCTCTCAACCTCCCGAGAGTTGTAAAGCAAGATTAACGTAACTGTTTTCTCAGAAACACAGTGTTATACCAGAAAGACCTTTGTGCAATGTGTGACTTCTACAGAAGAGATGAGAAAGACAACTCTGTGCTTCAGATGTTCAGTAATTGAGAAGTTCTCACTTTCACGAATCTCAGAGCTTATCAAGATCAATCAACATCACATGAAACATGTTACCAGTGCTTAGATATGTGGAAAAAGATACATTCCTGCAAAGTACTATCTAATCATCATTATGGCGTGACAGCTACTCACAAATTCAGATTTGCAACATTATACAGTACGTTGAGGTTCATAATAAATTCAGTTAAGCATGGCAAAAATGTATAGAATTTTCATTTTATTTAAAAAAACAGATTGTTCATTTTTTAGCTTCTGTAAAGAGACAGGGATAAGTTCCAACTATCCTTACCATGATAGGTTCGGTTCCACATTTTCCTTGTGACAGAATCTCCGGAGGGCCGGTCAGGTCCTTCTGAAAGACTTTCATTTAAAGCGTGGCAGTACAACATCAGACCATCGTAGAAACCACCCGCAATGATGTTCATCTAAAGAAATCACAGGTGCAGATAAGCAAAAAATCATTGGGAGATGAAACCTTATAACCAACAACAAAATGCTCTTCAAAGAATAAATAAAAAAATCTTGAAATATGGATGTGAAATATAAAAAAATCGAAAACTAGAAGCAATTTTATTTAAAGTTCACTCAAAACGTTTACATTTACTCGGATTGACATTTGATTATCAAATTTTGTGTCAACAGAAAAAAAATTGTAAAATATTCTTTTGCTACAATGGAGTCCAGGAACTGTTTGGTTGTAAGCATGTTTTTAATCAGAACAAAGAAATGTATAAGGGTTTGAAACAACTGAAAAGTTAAGATAATTTAGACAAAACTTTTATTTTTGGATGAACTATCACTTTAACAAATGTAGATGGGATACCTTTTTTTAAAACATATAGTAGTTACCTATTAAAAAAGAATATAGATCATTATGGATGTGACAGTTTACTAAAGAGTGCCCTTACCTGACAATAAAAAATTATGATTTAATGACATATTTAAAACATCACATGGGTATTTTAAGCACCAACTACTGACATATGGCGTATTATGGTGAAAACCTTTTGTAAAAACTTTTAATTTCAAACTTTTTGATTTATCATTTCTGATATTTGGGCAATCATATTTATCCTGTTATCAGAGCAGCGCTGAACAAGTGTCTGGATTCCTAATAAGAGCCTGATGGTAAGACCAGCGTGAACGGGTAGCCAGATAAACACTTGAGAGTGGTTAGACTACGACAATCTCAGATTCAATCAGAAACAATAGTGTATGGGAAATCCACGAAGCCTCAGACAAATTAAGACAATCAGACACACTCATGGTGGCTGAAATTCAGCTAAGAGAGAACTGTGATAAACCCCACAGTGTTCCTCCACAGGGGTCTCTCAGAAACATACCCTTGTAGCAATCAGAGTGATTTATCATGGGTAAAAACAGGAATTGCCTTTTAAAGCACTCTGTGGTCAGACTGAATCAAAGCAACCACATGCATCACAGAGTAAGAGTTAGGAAACACTTTCGAAAAACTTCTTTTAAACATGTGTGAGGTCCTACAATTCAATATTAAGCTACACTGCACATCTGGCAGTCAAAAGTCTACCTACAAAGTCATTGTTTATAATTACTTCCATTTTCGACTGATTAAATCTATAAAGTTAGCATTCAGCTTCTCAAGGTATTACTAAAGGAAGCTTTCTATAGAGTATTGAAAGATATTTGATAGATATTTGTTCTATTTTCAATGTTTTCTGATTCAAGAAATTGGTGACACTATTATAGTTTTGTCTACAATACTAAGCTTTAAACATTTAAGCATACATATTGAGATGTTTAAGATTATTAGAAACCTTTAGTCAAATATTCCCAAACCTTTAACCATGACTGTTCTGTTCATAAAGTATTTGTCATTTCAGGTTGTATAGGTTAAGACTGTCAATCTGTGTCTGCAATGGTTGATTCAGATCAACCCGTTGTTACACTGAGAGCTTGTATGTCCGTTTGAGTGATGGAGAGCGTGAGTTGAGCAAAACATCCTTCCTGCCTACATGACAGGGCTGATCTTGTGTGTACAAAATGCATTATCTCAACAGATGAAAGCAAACTGTGTGATTTTCTGAAAGGACATAAATAACCCGTCTGACCCTCTAAACTCTAAACCCTCTAAAAAGCATATGTAGTGACAAGCGCATAGAACAGAACCCTGTACAACACATGCACAATAGATAGAAACCTTAGCAGGTTTACTAAATGCCCTTCTGCATAATCTTTAGTTGGATGCTTCCTTAAACACTGGAAATATTGCATTAAATTTGAGTGAGTCACTTTCACTCAAATTGACATTCGAAGCCTCACGCGCACTGACAGATATGCAATTGTTGATGACCTTTACGGTAGCGTGTATGGGAGACAGAACGAGATCAAGACAAAAACAGAGCTTCAGTTGTCTAGACCTGCATTATTTTACATTGGTTTTCTGTAGATAAATAAATAACTATGCTAGAAAAGACTGAAAAACACATAAAGTATAATGCACATGGGCAAAAATACATATTTTTTCCATTTGAAGCGGGCCAGTCTCTTTAAGCTTCAGAAGAAGAGCTGGCTGTAGTACAGCTCCATGGTTTTTAATTAGAGGAAATAATTGGTAAATGCAGAAGACAGAAGAAGAGTACAGCATAATTAAATATTAAAGGAAAGGGAGGGATGGTTAATTCAAAAACTTTAACACCCCACGCATAAAACTGTGTGATACAAATACAAAAGTGAAGATTTCTCTTACCAGTGAATCCTCCACTGTGAAGTTAAACATCCGTTTGGCATCGGATTTCAGATCGGAGACGAATTCTTGGTACTCTTGATTCTGGGGCTCCAGGTAGGTCAAAATTTTAACACTCTAAGAGGCAAACATGTAATTGTGGGCACATAAAATATTCAAATGAAAAACAGATACGTAAAATATATTATCATTAAGTGAAATTAGAAATAAAAATAATCAATTATAATCATTAATGATCAAACTTACTGAACATAAACAATGCCACTGAACTAAATGTTACTTGTTAGTTATGTTGATGTAAATGGTCCAAAACGGTTGTGTATTGGACTGTCCTTATCGGACCATGAAAAACATGTGAAGAGCTCAAAAAGGTCACAAAAGGTCACCAGGGAGAAGAGTGCATCAAACTCTAATGAAAAAGGTTTGTAGTAAGCTAGGACACATGTTCATTTCTTGTCAGATTGTTAAAATATTAGGCTAGCGTAAATATCTTAACTTATTTGTAGTACAATGTTGTACAATCATAATGATATCGCGCTTAAATTCTTGGCTAAAAATCTGACTTCAATTCATGAAATCATTAAATTAAAACCTAATCTACTCCAACCATACAAGAGTTATTTTCTTTGAAATGTTTATGAACTTTAATTATGGCACTATTTGTTGACACATCACTAAGTCCACAGTAAAGGAGCTGAATCGTAGAGATTTTATACCACCAATTAATTAACTTATTTACCAAGCCCAGAGAAGGTTTCTGATTGTCAGGTCAAAGTGGGTTTCATGTGTGTGTGCGTCCATTACATGTGTGTGCTTTAAATTATGGGTCATATTAAGAAAGCGCAAGTCAATGCATTTACAGTAAGCTATGATAAACCAATCTATTTCTCTCACACATGTTTACTGAACGTCTTTGTTCACCTGAAAAGCATCCTTAGCAAGATCATCTTCATCATCACCTCTGGACCATGGATGAGATGGTTGAGACCCCAAACTGCGTCCAAAAATGTCAATGTAGAAAAAAACATACTCCTCCTTCGGCATATCTGCCCTGTGGAAGTTAACCATCAGCTGACGAAAAGTATCTGGAGAACAGCATACAAACACGACTGAAACGAGAGAGACAGAGAGAGAGAGAGAGAGAGAGAGAGAGAGAGAGTTATGCTTATCTTTATAATGCTGTCTGCTTTTACAGAAATGAAATGTTCTGTCTAAAGATGTTTGGCTGATGACTCACAAAAGTAGAAATGACATGAAAAAACATAGCTTTGGGTTTTCTCACAAACACAAGGCAGGCTGAATACAGAACAATAGTAATGCTCTTTTCCCTGTGATGATTGTAATCAATACCATAATGACATTACCTCCGCATTATGTTTCAATATAACACGGCCAGACACATACAGCCAGGAACTGGCAAACATGCAATTTTGTTCATGTGTGTTAGACTGTCTGGATGTGGCAGTAATTGATTTACAACCATTAAAAGTGCCTATAAAATATAAATGTATCTATACTGATTACAATTTCTCCAAATTTAAAAGGCAGTAGTATTCATTGACCATTATTAATTTGTTATCAACCCAAAGGTTTTTGCGAGAAAACAACTGTATGCAAGACGAATGCAGAGTTTTTTTCAATGTTTTTTGATTATAAACAGACCGACGGAGAGAAGGAACCATAAACGGTTAGAAAGAGACCCAGACACGAAAACAAAATCCTTCATTAGCTCTGATCAAATCAGAGATGTGGTCACAAAAATTGAGAGAGAGTGAGAAAGCGTTAGAACTTGACTCTAAACAAGACTGCCATTTACAGGGGGGGCAATTACAGGAGACCTACTCTAACAACCACTTGTGTATGTGTGTGCGCCACATTTTAGTTAGTGGATGATAATGAATGCAAGGTTAGAAATGGATTTTGTTGAATTCTAAAACTGAGGAACCATCTTGCATCTACAACAAGATAATCAGGGATTTAAACCAAGGATAATGAAGAATATGGATGTATGTTTGTGCATGTGTGTGTGTGTGTGTGTGTGTGTGTGTGTGTGTGTGTGTGTGGGTGTGCATACATTACACAATTTCACTTTAAAACAGTGTGTTGGGGACTGTCTGAACAAAACAATCTGTCATCATTTACTCAACCTCTTGTCATTTCAAAACTGTATAATTCTCTTCTGAAGGACACAAAAGAATATATTCTGATTACATTGCTAACCCAACAGAAAACCAATGCAAGTGGGTGCCATCCCTAACATTTTCTTCAAAATATTGTGTTCTGCGGATTAAAGAAAATCATAAAGGTTTGATGTAACGAGAGGGAAGTAAGGTGAACCAATTTAATAATGGTTGTAATATTTTCAGCTATTTTGATATCCATATTTTATGAGGACTTTCATATACAATAATTTGAATACTAAATGCATTCTATATTCTAAACATGCATTCCTTCCCTTTAACTTAACCTTTAACAAGCTCTCTGCAACCTTTCTTCAACCGTTTTACAAACGTCAAAGAAAATAATTTTAATAATTTAGTTTAAGATGTGTACTCATGGAAAAAAAATGTCCCCACAAAGTAAAACATTTCTGGTATTATTTTTTATGATCACCACTCTAAAGGGTTTTTATGTCCACATACAAATACACAGGAGGTCTATAGACTACAACACAAACACATGCATGTGAAACTAAATGTGAAATAGGGAAGGGGACACAGCGAGAAATAAAAGGGACACTGTGAGTCAGAGGTTCTGGTCTGTCTGTGCTCTCACCCCCACATCTACAGCAACAACTAATCTAACCAAAGCAAGACCTTTACATGATCTGCCCGTATACCTGTTGCTATGACAAAAACAGCTGTCTATCACTTTAAAAGATGTGGAAAAAAGAAAGAAAGAGTGTAGAAACGAAAGAAGAAGAAATAGGGAAGAAAGTGTCCACAAGGACTAGGAAAAATGATAGGAACCTACATCAAAACGTCAAATTGCACCAGTGGAGCACATAGCCAATGACACCATTGCAAATTTAATCAGGACGTTTTTATTTGTCCATTCATTTGTCCATTTGTCCTACAGTGATGCACAGACTTCATTTCATTTGAAATTATAAAAGCAAGTCCATGTGATAAATGCAGATGTGTTTTGCAAAGAAGTAGTGTGTAAGGTCTAAGAAACAGACGGCCTAAAAGGTAAAACAGCCTATTACAGACACAAATGCACATCTGATAAAGCCCTTAAGAATTACTGCTGGCTGATAACCAAACCAACAATAGAAAAACACTCTTTTCAGAAGTGTTTAACATTAAACAACACTTGGCATGTGAAGAGTACAAGCACTTCACATTTAAGAATATTTTTTTCTGACAAGAGGGAGAATAAATGGATGGTGTTATGGTCCATAAAAGATTGAATTTCTCAAAACGCAAACAATTCTCTATAACTCAAAAATTCTATAGCCAAAACTTCCTTTGGTAAAAAAGATTCCAGTACCAAATGGGTAGTTGACCCTTTGTTATAGTCCTGCCCATCTCCTCATATTATTAAAGGTCCTATTCTCCGCTTGTTTTTAAGCTTTGATTGTGTTTACAGTGTGTGATATAACATGTGTAAATGTTTCACTCGGAAAAATAACCTATATTTTTCACATAATTCACTTCGCTGTCTAGCGCCTTTTCCCTGTCATGAAGATGGCTGATATTTTCCCTGTTCTTATGAAAGTCCCGCCTTCAGAAGTACGTAACGAGTTCTGACAGCAAAGTAAGAGCGTGTGACCGGGAAAGCTCAGGGGTATGATGTCACCAATTCAGGAACTAGAGCAATGTAGTCCAAACCGGCTGACATTGAACTCTGAGCTTTATAATTTTACAGATATTATTTATACTCTAACAACAACATTATACGCTAATTCAAGTTTGAAATATGCAATCCTGTTAAAAGGTACCTTTAATAAGTGTTGATAATACAAATATTTGTAATTTTTAAAGCATTACATTTAAAAAGAGAACTTGCATTAGACAATGACTAGCTCTGTTATTTATCAGTCAGTAATATTACTCTATATTAAAAAAAACATAACTTGGTATCACAGAAAAGGTTTAGGCCAGTGGCAACATGATCTTTTTGAGGTGCCTGCCCTGCACAGGGCTGAACATTAAGCTGCAACTGATTTCTCAGTGATTTTGAGCGCCAGATTATAAAGACGTCTTGTTTTTTCTCTTTGACTCACTAAGGGAAAAGTTAAAGAAGTAATGGTCTTTAAACGATCTTTGACAACATAGTCCTGTATATTATACAGTATTTCGGTCACTAGCTCATACTAATAGTTTTACATAGCTCCTTTAAAATAACTTATTTATAAGGATAGAATTCCGTCATCATTTACCCACCCTTTTTGTCATTTCAAACGCAAATGACATTCTTCTGGAGAGCAAAAAAGGAAGATAGTTTGAAGGATGTTGGCTGAACAAAGGCAGTACCCATTCACATAATTGTTAAGACACAAGACCAATGCCAATAAGTATTACCGTTGTTTGCCAACATCGTACAAAATTTCTAAGTAAATGAATACAATTTTGTTTTTAGGTGAACTATTCTTTGTTGCTTTTACAAAATGGTTATCTTGAGACAAAACATTGACATGTAAAAGCATTGACATGTCAAAACATTGACATATATTATTGATATGTAAAGGCAAGTTATTTAAGATGGCTACAACGATCATTGTATGTTTGGGAAAGCATTTTTACATTCAAAGCCATGCACACCATCATATCGCTACACCTTCTCATCCCTGAGAAAAAGAGAGCCAGCCCTCTAAACAAGTGCTAATCACAGCTTGCTTCGTGGAATCAGATGAGGTACTGTTGTAAGTTCAATCGAGCAAAACGGCTGCAAATAGTGCCTGTACCATAATGACTGGTTCAGAAAATGCAAAGACATTCTCTAATACAATTGTGCTTCGGTTATGTTGAGCAAAAGCAAGCTTATGGTGACTTTCCTGTGACAATCTCTGAAAACCAAAAATATTTTCTTGTTTACAGTAAGCTACTTTAGCAGTTTAAAATAGTATATTCCAATTAGTCCCTGATTACAATCAATGCACATTTTTATATACAATAAAAATATAATTTAGTCTATTTGGGAAAACAACCTACAATTTAAATTTACATTAAATTGTTTATTTTTAAATATATATTATTTATATCATATTTATACCAGTATTCACATTTCATTTGAGCAAAAGCAATGTTTAATCAGCTCTTTGTTCCCTAAGCTTAATTGAATGATAACTCCAATGAGTCCCAAAAAGACACATTTTGCAGATATTCTGCAGAGTAAACAAACAATTATGCAGGACAGAAACAAAGAAAGAATCATTTGCAACTGAAAATTATGAAACTAGTCTGATCCGAGCACTAATTGTCAGAGGAACCAGACTGTTCATGCTCTGACTCAAATCCAACAAATTAAAATCAGGAACAAGATGAAAAAGCTATGCTGCATTATTTATTTCTTCCACTTTTATATTTTAGCTTTCCTACACTTCCCTTTGAAAGGCCATTTAAGGCTGGGCAGTAAATCGTTGGAAAGGATATCGACACTACAGTTACAGGCACAACACTCCAGCCGCTACACTGAACTATCAGAGCAATTACAGCAGGAAATAGAAGCAGATCTATTGATCAGGATGGAATCTTTGAAGCTTCATTCTTGTGTGTCTGCATGAGACGTGCTCACTTACTAAGCCATTTCTTCACAAGCTCTGTGCCTTGAGCGATGTGACAGAAACGGAAAGTAATCATTATGATGTGTTTAACCTCACTCTATCATAGGGTGGGACGATACATCCGGACAGAATCACTCCGTGAGAGGGAAAAAACGTCAATTATGAAAGTGATTTCAATTTTAGAGCACCAAATGGTGCAGAGGAAGTGAATCCAACTCACATGAGAGCAAAAGACAAAAAAGGCATATTACTGGCATCTGTAGTGATCTCATAGGAATTTGTTTTGTATCATTAATAGTCGTAAATTATTAATTATTCATATGAAATGCTACACCAGTGCATCTTATGATGCAGATGCTCATCGCACTATGGCTTAAAGGGATAGTTCATGCAAAATTTTTATTATTTTATATTTTTGCTCACCTTTTTGTTATTTTAAATCTATGTGAGATTCATTCTTCTGCAAAATACAAGAAAATATATTTGGAAGAATGGTGGAACCCATTTATTTTTAGTGTATTGGCTTAAAACCAACTCAATGGGTCCCGTGTTCGGAAACAGTCTTCCAAAAATATCTTCTGTTGTGTTCTGCCGAACACAGAGTGAATAAAATATGTCAGAATTTTCATTTTTGGGTAAACCATCCATTTAAAGTGTTCATCACAACAAATGGCGGGCTGTGTTTATTTGCGTTGGTCAGTTAATTTACAACTTTCCACACAGAAGGGATTTTAAACTGCTTGACACAAATCTAACGCTTGAATGTGGAAAGACCACTTCTAGCACGCACAAGTCCTCAAAACAACTTAGCCAATTTGTGGAAATATCCATTCAGACTCACGGTGTCACGTCTTTCCTCTAGTACCATCCTTTAACACAAGCCAGTATAAGGTTACAAATGATATTAGCACAGGAATCTGTGTGATGTACAGGAGGCCTGTTAAATATAGCTCATGAAAAGGAAATGAGATCATTGTGTTAAACTGCCAGAAGGGTTTAGGTGTAGTTGCATCCAAAGGTCAGAATCATTGAAAACATTGACTAAAAAGAGCACGTTCCTCCAGTTATAAAATCATTAAAAATTAGTGAGTCGCTCTCTATTCTTTCTATGTGAGTTAATTTTTAATCTGATTCAGATGGATCAAAATCTGGACAGAAGAACAGCACAGAGTTGTGGGTATAGTTCAGTTCAGCATGACCGCTCTTGCGCTCTGCAACCATGGAGACGAGAGGGCAAGGAGCTCACATGGATTGACATTTGAATTTAAAAGAAGACAAGATTGATGTAGCCCCTGCTTCAAAACATTTTTTGTTCTGCCTCAAAATTCCATATGATTTACTAAATAATTTGCCTGAAATTATAATGGTAGAAATGTTGGTCAGTTGGTTTTTGAGTTGGTTTTGTTAAGAATTCAAGAAGTCCACAAAAAAGTATGCTAAAGGGATAATTCACCCCTATATAAAAATTCCCTCATTTTGTGAATACAAACATGTATGACGGTCTGTTTCAAAAACAAAAGAAGATTTTGAAGAATGTTAGTAACTAAAAAGCCTGGTTCCTATTAACGTATGGACACAGAACCAATGCACGGCGAGGACCAATGGTTTTGTTGCAAGAACATTTTTTTAAATATCTTCTTTTGTGTTCTGCAGAAGAAAGATTTAGTAAATCTGGCTGAATTTTAATTTTGGGGTGAACTTCCCTTGTACAGATTTTTCTCACATTTGTCATAATGTAAGAAAAGAAGAGAATCTTTTTTCTAGCACCTTGGAGGTCAGGTTCACTGACTTTCACCATATGCCAAATAAATTGACTGTTGTACACATGCAAAGTTAAACCAGAGAAGCCTATTCCTCATACACAGACGCATTACGTCTGGCTATAGCCATGTTTTTTCCAAAGTAACAGTAAAGTGCACATCACATCAGAATTACAAGAATGAGAATGACAGGTCTGTTTTACATGTGTGTATTATATGATCAAATTTATAATTATAACCTCATATCAAGTCCTGCAGGAATGTCATTATAACTTGAATATTGTTATTATGGAGTAGTTTCACGTCTGGTTGTGTGATCTGCACATTATTAGCCGAAGCTCTTCAAAAGCATCATCTCAAAGCTTCACAATGGCCCTGCAAAGAATTCAAGGCCACTCTCATCACTGTTTACAAGTTGGCTGTTTTCCACCTTGTCCGGTCCAGATATAATGAGCTTCCCTAATAAAATGCAGCCGATGCTCTCTTCCGTGTAGTTTTATTTATTCAAGGACACGCTGTAAAACCAGTCCCATGCAGTGTTCTTCTCAAATGACTATTTCTATGTGATCTAACCCTAAATGTATTCCTGTTGATTTATACTAATTATATTTTGTAAATAAAGCTAGTTAAATTTTTACACAAAGCTGCCATAATCTCAAATTAAATCTTTAAGTACAGTTGTGTATCTCCAGATAGGAAATAAGACCTCACATCCAAAATCTGCAGTGCTGATTATATCAGAACGGCGGGTGGTGTGGAAAAGCACTTCCGCTCTTTTGTGTACACTAGAAAAGGTTACAAGCTCCACAGGTATTTACCACACAGGTGCTTAGCAGTATACAAAACTTTCCTGGGTTAACAAAAGCATTTGATCTGAGTTCTATCCCGACTCCCAGATTGTGTGTGGTCAGGTCGATAGGAAAGTTCATTTTGGATGAGTCAGCGGTGCAAAAATCTGACCCTTAACTGATCTCTATTCGTTTGCCAGGGCTTGCATTTGCCATCCAGGCCAAGCCAACAGTTTTTCAGCTTTATATGAGCATAATATTCAAGATCAAAAAGCTTGCTTTATGGAGGATCATTAAAAAGACATACGGCTGATATTATCTCCTTAAACATAAGCACATCTAGACCCGCTTACAGGGTTCCTTGTCTTCAAAGTGTTGTTTGAGATGCAGCGCATGGCCCTTGTCTTTAAAACCAATCATCATGCAATTTTTATTTCTCAAGTAGGAGAATGTTTAACAGGAGATTCTGAGCTCTATTACAATTTTCGTCATTCAGTGACTGAACGGAAGATTCCGTTATTAATGATGAAGACCAAAGGACTATAAGAAATCACTGCAAGTTCTTTTTGCAGGAAATGCCAAGGGATCAGATAGCGTTCCCTCACAAATTTATTGGACGGTTGCAGGGGTTTTGACCTCTGTTAATAAATGTTTTCTGTTGACATTTTTATGTCCCTGTGGGAACTGAAAAGACGCTTTAAAGCACAAATTTACCCAATATAGCTTCTGCTCGACACAAGTTTCCTGACTATTCCCTTTCCTGTAGAATCATAAATCTAAAAACTCTGAGCAGAGATATTAAACTGCATAATGAAACGTTTCAAGATCTATGTTAAATGTGACAGACATGCATTGTACCATCCTCAATATAAATTATTGAAACAAGAAAGTCTGGGAATTTTGGATCTTTATAAATCCTTATGCGTCCTCCACCACTCTTCGTTGTCTCATAAATGTTATTTTTTCTGTCTGTAAGTCATTAAACTTGTTTACAGGCCATGGCCAGGTCATCTTTAGCAGCATTAAATCTGAATCACTAAGTGCAGCAGAAATCAAACTCAGTGGGCAAATAACAAGTCTACCATCACAGCCAGTCATCATCACATTTACTGTCCCTGGCAAGGAAAGAAGCGACCAGCGTCGACCAGATTCGCTGAGAGCATTACTGCTTTCAAAATGATCCACATTTATGAGCACATAACTCCACCAGAACTATATAAAAATGCACTTTCAATTTTCACAAATATTTGGTTCCTTCAGTTCAACTGAAAGAGCGTGGCACTAGCAAGGTAATAGGTTCCAATCCCAGGGAACACACAGCAGAAAATACATTAAGGTGTTGGAAGGCATTTTGGATAAAAGCCTGTGACTGAGGGACTTTGTCACTGTGTATGATGCTGTATGTGCTGAAAAAGATTACATCAATTACATTAGACTCTTTCTAGAAAAATAACAGGTGTTGCTCACCTCTTCCATCTTCCTGAATCTTGTGCAGGAGGTCTGAAAAGTTCACAGGCCCTGTATTCTCCTCGAACACCAGGTTCATTGTGGTGATGTTGTTCTCATGCATCTCAGTATAAAGACCCTCCAGGGCAAAGTAGCAAGCCCTCTCACCCATTTTAGTGTCACTGAACATCAGCAAGGTATGCTGGTGCCAGCCGAAATGTCGGTATAGATGTAGGGCGAATTCGCCCAACTTTTTGTGCGTTGGGCCAGT
Source organism: Triplophysa yarkandensis (assembly GCA_033220385.1). Lineage (NCBI taxonomy): Eukaryota > Metazoa > Chordata > Actinopteri > Cypriniformes > Nemacheilidae > Triplophysa > Triplophysa yarkandensis. The sequence continues at coordinate 11,582,241 of CM065668.1, forward strand.
ATTAGTGATGGAGTTGTACATTTCCATGTGCAGAAAAGCTACAGCAGGTGCCCCTGCTGTGACCATGGGGAGACCCCAGTGAGTGGTAAACAACCCAACTGGGGAGGAAGTATAGTCACAACCAGGCCCTATGAAAGCCCATGGGTTGTGTTCAAACTTGAGATCCACAGCCATGAGTGGAGCAAGGGATTCTGAGCAAATACCGTCTCTGTTCTCGCTGTTTGCAAAGATGTGGCGGAGGCGATGCCGGGGCAGCAGAGTGGGGTTGGCATTGACTCGGGCGATGGCGCGATCTAGAGCAGGTCCCACGCGAGGCCATGCCCAGGGGTAGGAGGTATTGTACTGAGGGAGTATCACAGCTAGAACTATGTCATCTGTGTGATTATGAGTGGGTCCGTGGGGCTCTTGGCGCCTGCTGGTCTTGGTCAAGATTGGCAGAGTCAAATAGCACAGCAAGAGCGAAAGCAGCAGAGAAGACCTGCCTCCCCCAAACCGGAGAAACAGACTCATATCACGTCAACTCACACTTCCGACAGCTGAAGAACACTGCACACACACACACAAACAGCCCTTAATATGGTGTCATAGTATGAATGGTCAAAAAATCACTTAAATAAACATGCTAAATTACTCTTAGATCTTACATTATATATTAATAAAACAACATTATGTACATATTATGGCATCACTTAAATAGAGTAAACAGCTTTATACTTTCCAAAACTCTGTTTCGAGCTACAAACTAGTTAGAAAAAGCCCTCCAAAACAGTAGGACAAAGGACACAATAAAACCTTTGCATATAAAGTATATTGATCTAACTTAATTACTTAATAGGAGTTTCATTTAAAGTCTTAACCGTTACAAACAAGCATAAATATTAAACGATCCATAAACCTAACAATGGGGTAAAAACAGATTTTACAAGATTAATAGAAATTAGCCACCTCATAGAATGGTTAAAATTACCATTTTGTTTTTAAAAACAGCTCGTGCTATTTTGTTATGAAGTAAAAACTGAATAAATGAAAAAGCTGATAAAGTAAAAAGCAAAATTTAGAAAATGAATCAAGCACTTATAAATCAAATGCATATGTTTTAATGTTAATGTTATGCCAGTAATCAAAATCTCTTAAAATACCTTTCATACATGATGTCTTTTGGTCTCCTCAGCATCCTCAAGTACAATCCTGTTAGAGTCTAGTCAGCACATCACATGTACAACAGTTTCAACACATCCCTGTCGATATGGAACTCAACTCTGCAGGCTGATCGTGTGTCACTCAAGAGTATCAACAGCAGCAGTGATTTACTGAAATTACATTATCTAACGTGAAGCTCCGCCTCATGGCCATGTTGAGCTGCATCCTCTTTGCCATGCTCCAGGCTTCTGAGGGTATTAATGCTTCTCAGCTGCAGTTAATGCTTGAGAGAGAGAGAGAGAGAGAGAGAGAGAGAGAGAGAGAGAGAGAGAGAGAGAGAGAGAGAGAGAGAGAGAGAGAGAGAGATTTGGGACGGAGAGAGGACCTACCTTAGTGTGTATCTTCAGGCTGTCAGGATATCAGGATAAAGATTACCCACTGGTCAGAACGTCACATCTGAATGGTTTAGGCTATCGATATTCACCTGACTTGGACGCACTTCCCACTTCCAGTAAATGGCAAACAAATGGCATTGAAATCCATTAGGTCACCACAGACTCAACCTATTAAAAACGCTTTTGGAGAAACATTTCAAGCATAAAGTTGAAGTTGGTGGTGGATAAAAGCAGAGGAAGAGATTGCAAAGGTTTCAACGCTGCTGCGAGATGATTGCCTGCCACCCTTGTTCATTGAAAAGGTACCTGTTGACCCTTACAGAGGTGGCTTGAAGCTTTCCTTGAGAATTCAGGACCTCTGGGTCATGACAAGCTTTATCTGCCTGCCACACTCTCAGTATAAGCACAACCTGTCATGACCTTACTGAGAGTCTGTTTACGACTGTATGATGCAAAACTGCATGATGTCTCCTTGGTTTCTCTAATGGTTCTTGAGCTTTCACCTACCATAATAACAAGTCATTAACATTTTATTTTCATTAGCTCATAAACACGGAGGTCTGATGTGTATAAGGCACTCATCATAATGTCTATTATTCATAAAGGCCTTTAGTGAAAAGTTGATATATTTCCTGTGATGTCATTCTTTCATTTTTTTTATTCATTCACATAGTTAGCTTTTATTTGTTTGGCTATTTTTCTGTGTAATCTTTTTCTTAAAAAAGAAATTCTGTGTCATCATTTACTCGACCTCACTTCATTCCGAACTGCATGAATGATGGTAAATAAATGAGAGATATTTTTTTAACTGACTATGGTCTAAGATCACCCATAAACCCATACCGTTCTCCTGATCTGAAATCAAACCGCAAACTCAATTCAACTGTAAAGTCAGAAGCTGAGATCAGTTCAGTGTTTGAACAGTTCATGATTTGTCCTTTCCTCCCCTCAGGAAGCCCCGAGACGGTCAGATGGATAGAGTTACCAAACCCTGACGCAACACAATAATTGCTCCCTCTCCTGCAATAATCCATTTTCTCTTCTCTCCTTTCCATATTTCATTCCTTTAAGACCATTCCCAATTCTGACTATTTTATTAAATATCAATCACGGGATAAATCAGGTCCATGAGATAAATCAGACTTGCAAATTTGCCAAACAGACATTCATTTAAGCACTGTGTAAATCTCACTTTAAAATGGTTGGATTCTAAACCAGGAGCCCAACGGCGCACATCTCATCCTAGATGTGCTTGTATGACCCTTGTTTCTGTATTTGGAGAGATGGGTGGTATAAAAATGCATTATCACAAAACAGACAACTATCTGTTTGTCTGGAAAGTTATGCAAATAACTATCACAGAAATGAACATATGCATGCATGTTGGCTTGTTGTTGAACTTTTTCTCAAAGAATCCCTGACATCTCTAAGATTTCTTAACATCCAAACTCCTGTATACAAATATGTGGGAGAGTGTGAAGGAGTTTGCCTTCATTTTGTTATCAACTTCACACAGGAACTATTCAACCCTACTGCTGATTACAGATAAACTCTTAACTGAGAAAAAGGATTTTCTTTGTCCAACAATTATCTGCATCGTCTTATTACATCCTTTTTAACCCGCATGAGTCAATATTTTAATTTCGCTTATAAAAAAGGGACTATAATAAGGATAATGGGATAATTATGAGGCATTACCAGTGAATGTGCTAAAAAGAAAGACACAGTTTTAGCACCGATATTTGAAAATGATCCCAAAGATTGTCAATGATCAGGAAGTACTAACTATTGTCTTTCTGTATTACCATGGTATTAGATTACAAGCTTTGCACCAGAGAGAGCTTTGTTACAAACTGTTATCCGAGAACAGTATGTTTAGACTAAATCATTCACATTGACTACAAAAAAGTTGCAATTTTTGGGAGAAAAACAAAGATTTTTTAAATGTTTATTAACTCTATAATGATACAAAAGAACATACAATAGAAGCACAGGAGTAACACTTCTTTTAGGTCACATCATTTCTTCAAAATATCTACTTTTGTATTCTGCAGAATAAAGAAAGTCATACAGGTTTGAAATGACAACAGGGTGAGTAAATGATAGTAGTATTTTAAATTTTTGTGTGAAATATCACTTTAACTTAGCTTATTTATCATCCTGGGCACATTTATACAACATATTAAGAAGAAAAGGTGGATGTTAATTGCTTATAATAATGAACAGTGAAAAGGACCTAAATTTTTGCTGTGGAAGAACAGCAGAAAATAAATGTTTAATGGATAAATAGGAACTCTAATGCCCATTTTAGTTTATGCCCATTTTAAAATTGTTCTTGAAATTGGATTACAGCTCTCACACACATTTCACCAAAACTAATGTGACTACACAAGTGACATCACCATCATATTTTCTATTAAATATAAACATTTTGAAACATGTCACTTGCGTGTAATATAAAAAACTTGGATTTTTCACAGAAATATGTATCTTACTATTGACCAATGCAATGGTGAAGTTACTACTTCTACTACTTCTACTACTTCTTATACTACGACTAGATTGCAAAAACTACAATTATGTTCAGATTAAAGTCAACAGAGTTAATTTGGAAGACTTTCATTCAGCGTTAAAACTTTCAACAGTTTTTACAGTATCGTTTCAACTGTCATTACAGTAATATCAGGTGAAACAGAAAGATTGTGCAGTAAGTGTTTTTTGATCAGTTAAAGTTTTTCTTAAGTAATGACGATGAATAGCATTGACTGACTCTGGAAATATCATAAAGCCGATTAGAAAGATTGTTGCTTAATCATACATATCATAAGACAACAGATTGAATTGGCCAGAAAGCGAGTTGCAAAATGCCATCATTTGGTGGTAGTCTAGAGCCCTGTTATGTAACACAAACCTTAACTTTTCAATCATTTAATCGAATTATAGATCAAAAGAGCCCTAATCTAAAATAGCTTCAAATGCTTTCTTTTCTACGTATTTTCTTTTCATGTGTTTGGTCCCAGGAATTGCACATACTCAGACACAAAAATGTATAGTATATAAGTATGTTAGATAAAAGTGTCTGCCAAATGCTTAAATTTACATGATCCTGAATACATTACAAATGACATAGACTGTGTAAATGTAAATAAGGTTAGAGAAACACTTCACAGAACTTCAACTAAAAAAAATAAAGCCAGTAGCTGGTAAGAACGTTCTGTATACACTGTAATCAAGTTTACATTACAGATTACGTGCATGTAAAAATGCTATTTACACTCCAAAAAGTCCCATGGTGTCACAATTTGCAAGCTAATACCTGATAATCTTGGCTCTATGTTGTGTAGGCCACTGCTGACGTCATCAGGGATCATTTTATGGCCACTCTGTAAGTGACACACCTAGCCATGTCACCCTGATGCTTTCACACACCTTTAACACGGTAAATGGGGTTCAAAGGTTAGACCGCCAGCATCACTCTACCAAGCGACTTCCATCTCTGACATCATCATCTGTTACATGCTACACCACTGGTAAGAATGCCATGGCAACCCTTCTCTGGTCTTCAGCCACAGAGTGGCATAGTACAGAGCGATCTTTGAACATATGAAGGGTGGCATCTCATCAGCCAAAATGGCTTCCACTAAGTGCCAAAGCTCAGATGAAATTCCTCTTTCATCACTCAATACGGGTTTGATGAGAACTAACTTAGTGGTGCAAACTTGTAAACGGACGAGGCTCCTTGTGTGAAAGAAAACGAAAAATTCACTTGTTTTCATGAATTTAGCATTCAATCAAAAAGCCAACATTGGAAATTATCACAAAAAAGTTTAACTGTGATCTTTGTTAGTCACAAAGCAAGTATACCTAAAGAGCTATCACGCAACATGCCTGGAAACACATATTAAAATGGATAAAAGCAAAATTAGCAGACTTTTAAATTTTAACAGGCAGAGATAATTATTAATTACACGTATTCTACGTGTGAAATGGCAATTTCACTTATTTTTGAGCCGTCTGCACTTGGATTAAAAGAGTGAAGGTGATGGGCTCCTGTTGGCTGCCTGGCAGAAGGGTTAAACCTGTTCTGTAGGCCTATGGGGTTGCCTTCCATTTCTAAACCCAATGTCCCTGAAAACTGAAATTGTTGCTGCATAAGAATCTTGATAAATGTGGATATTTTGTGATAGCAGTTTTACAGGTCTGCGCCTTCAGGCAGAAGATTTTTCTTAATCACAAAGTTAAATTATTTATTTCAATTATATATTTTTAGACGAATTTCTGAATTGTGTTTTTTATTTGTATAAACAATGTCAATCATGTCTGACTACAGTTAAACCCAACCATAACTTTAAAAGAGAAAGAATAATTCTTTATCTAAAATCTAAAATCTAATATACTCATAACCATCGTAGCCATACAGTGTTTAATGTTGTTCTAATTTTGAGGTAAAACTTTTGTGAGATGATGTCCTTTCATGAACAGAAATCACAGTGAATTAAGCTGACCACCTTTTTCTAAATTCATTTGGATTTAATATTGATAATATATAGATGTTTACTTGCTTTGAATTTTATTGATGGAACTGTAAACAGATGCCATCAATACCTACGCCACATAATAGATAACATAATTCACATACATTTTAGGAGCATCATAACTCATTGTACATAAAAAAAACAAATTAATAATATAGTATTTTTGAAGCACATTTCTCACCGTATTCAATGCATCTAATATATATTTTTTTATGTCTGATCTGACTTGGCCTGCTTATTTATTATATGTCTGTAAAACTCCTGGGTCATCTCTTTCTGTTTTTATCCATTTATATTTTGTTCCCTATTCTTCAAGTAGTTTTTTTTCTCGAGAATCCCAAACAGATCCATTTCTCTTAGAGTTTGCATTTCAGGCCCAGACTGACGGGGCCCAACAAATTTATGCTCTAGGTTTAAAATTCTTTGACCACTGTTTTGACTTAAATAGTATTAAAAATCTTAATCTCTTAACAAATCAGTGTTGTTAAATGTTTGGTTTATTATGTGTAAATGAATGTCCGCAACTGATATTTAAGTAACATGAGAATAAACGCCTTCAAGTCACTTGCGCATACTCATGTGGTAATCGGTATGTACACGACTAATGTCCGATACACCTAACATTTTGAGCAGTTTGATATGTGGTGACGCAAGGCTACATGTAATACATACATAAAATAAACTTTTTTTTATAAATAAATGCAGCCAATAGCAGCCAATCCAAGTCAGATGGCTTGGTGGTTGAAAAAACACACGAAATTTGAGTTTGTGTTTAAATTTGATTGAATTTGACCCTCTTGGCGTTCCATAGCAGCACATACATAAATGTGTATGCCAAGTGCCTTTCTTCCATTGAAGTGGTCAGTGACTGCAGTAATGGACGAAAAATGACTAGACTTATAAGAAAATATAAAAGAACAGTCATGAATTAATTACTATAATAAATTAATGTTTTTAAGCATTTCTTTTCAAAGTAACGTGCTCTCAAAGAATTATTCTTTTTAAATTAAATTAAATAAAAATTAAATTTTTATTTATTGTGCATTCCGATTAATTAATTAATCTAATTATTTCCTATTCTTGGTTTGTTTTTATTTATTTGTTAAATTCAAAAGCTTTTAAAAATCCTATATTAAAACATTTTTAGGAGCCAAATTATCTGATTTTATGCTAAACATGGCATTTCTAAACTCACATCATTGAGATTTTTTAAACTGTGCCCTGGATCAAATGCAGATGGAATCAGTGGTAGATTCCTTTGAATTCTGAATCTTCTGATGTTTCTATAATTTAGGGGACCGCACTCACAGAAAACTCAAAGAACGCTCGAATAGATGGCATCTTTCCCTGGGTCCTCTTCTAAATAAGCACTGAGCTTTTAAATGGCAGCATGAAAGAACACAGTTTTGGAGGAAATAGATTTCTAAAGAGAGGCCATCTCAGTTGTTTCCACAGCAACAGGAAATTGCACAAACAGGTCTGTTGTCCAGTTGGCTCTGCAAAACTCACTATATGGTTGTCAATTGGCACATTGCATGTAACACCTGAGATAACTTTGATTTTGACATGATTTATCCTTGAAATACGAAGCCTAAGGCAAAGTGAGCAATTCCAAAATATATTTTTATTGAACTTTATGAAATCATTCACCACATGGTAAGATTGTAAACAGATAACTTATTTACTGACCACCAGTGGCACAGATAATCCAACAATTTTTACATTTGGAGTACACAAAACACGGTTTAGAAAAAAGAAACAGCCGGCATTAAGTTACTTCTGCAGACAAAATTAAGGAACATATAAACAACATATAAAGAAAACACGAACAAGTGTAACAATCAGCTTCATTACATGAACGTTGATTTACTGTACAAAACAGGCCAACACACCAGCAATGGATCACAGTCCGTTTTCGTTCCAACTGGTTAATTATTGTAATATTGCATTGTTCCAAAGTAAAAAATTAAAACAACAAACGTTATATTGAAAGGTGAATTAAATTTATCCAGTTAAGGAGTTTAATTGAACTGCTTCTGAAATGGAAGTTTTCGCAGAAACTACATCCTGCCAGTCTAACAAAAATCATTTCCCAGAAAGCAGCTCGAGCAGCCCCTTCGAAGGCCTTTCATTTCTTTTTTCATATTGATCAATAATAATGTTGTTGAATCAATGTGTCTTACTGAGACTAGAGGTTTCTAAGCAATGGAACAAGAGTGTTTACAACTATAAACAATAATTGAGCTCTGCTTGAATTAAACATGTGGACAAATATTTATGTTATGGAACTTGGAAGATTATATCCACCAACAGTCAATCTTAAACTAAAATATATGTAGTTCATATGTAGTACCATTACATTATGTCCTTCAAATCAACTTCTGCCATATAAGCATCAAGCTCTGCATCCAAATGGCTCTTAGTGTTGGACATGTACTCATCCAACTGTTTATCTAACTCTTCCCGAGAAGGGACTGAGCTGCTGTTAAACTTGGTCAAGCCTTTTCGCAAAAATGCCCCACTGTTGGATGTAAAATGACTACCTGTGCGTATAGTTGCAGGGTTTATACCTGAAACAGATAAAATAGAATTAATGAAAACATTTGTATGCAGTGAACTAACTGTAGTGGTTCAGATCCCATGTTTCTTTTTTTCAAAACACATTGGCTGTCTGGCAGCATTTTTTTGTTTGTTCTTTATTATTTAGAAGAAGAAAATATTATGGAGCAATGCAAAAATTAATTTGTCTCATGCGCCTGTTGAAAATTGACAGACGAGCACGTTTTATGTCTAGGTCAAGTTCTACAACAAATAAAAACTTTCCTGCTATTTTTCTACTAATGCTATACTCTTACATTATTAGCAAACATATGTTGTTTTAGTATTTTCCTAGATTTTGTACATAGACTTGCTCAATTTCTTTGGTTTCAGGCAATAATATAAAGCAAAAAATTACATGAGTATATAACCTTATATAAAACCAACAGATCCATTTAAGGGACATGGTGGTGGACAAAATGTGAGAGGGAAGTGAAAGGTGAATGGGAGTTAAACTTTAATGACAGTTTAGATATCACAGTGAGTTCGCAATGGAGCAAGATCTCATGTTTTGCGAGAGAATTAAAAAGTTTTGCGTGAGAACGCAATGCACCTGACCTACTAATAAATCTTCTTTGACTTCCTCACTTCTCTATAAACAATATATAAAAAATATATTTCTCTATAAAAAAAATATATATATTCCTTGGCACTTGGTACGCATGTTGTATTTTCTTTGCTAGGACTGGCATAATTTTAACTTGCGATTGCGTTGTTACCTCCTGTTGTAAAAGCTTCTTTTGTAAACCTCAGTTGTAATTCGCTTTGGATAAAAGCGTAAGCTAAATGACTAAATGTAAAATAACCAAATTGATTAAAACATATATTTCTCTTCCTTCTCCCATTTTTTCCACCACCATATCCCTTAAAGGGCTCATTATAACCTTTAAACAGATGGATAAGAGAAATGTCAGGCATGCACTCATCCCGCCATAGCAGATCCACATTGAAAAACTAATTTGATTTATTTGCAGGCCCATCTCTCACCTGTCTTTCGAATGGCTCCTCCTCCTCTGACTCCCATTGGTACAGCCCAGTTCACACAGCCCCCAGGCTGTTTAAGTCCCCGCCCACTTTGTGCTCCTAAAGCCCAGTGCGGCCTACTGATCCCTAAACAGAAAAGCACGAAAAATATGATATAAACACAAAAGAAAACGATGAGTAAAGTAACAATATAACATTTCTTACCTCTCCTTCCGTAAAACGCTTTGATCTGCCCACTGCAGCCTCCTGGTCTTATAAGGCCCTGCCAACCCCCTGCCCGCCCTTTAACCATGGGCTGGCCCAACCTCGACTTCAGGTTCGCTTTACACATCCGATTATTTGTTTTCTGCAAAAAGTGAAGAAAAGAGTCAACATTTATTCTATGATCACAATTTATGAGATGATGTTGATGATGCAGTGTGTGTCTGACAGATGTGTTGTGGAGGGCGGCCAGCACAGAAGGTCTGTTTGCCATCTCCAGTGCCAGGCGTTGATTCCTCAAAGAGGCCGAATTCTGCTGCTGTACCCGGGCTGTGATGCTTGTTAAACCCCTCTGTGGATTTTTCAGCAAACCCGTGAAACTACAAAGATGAGACAAGACGGTAAAAGCACAACACTCTTCACATTATTTGTGGAGAGCAAGAATCTCACCGATCATGCAGAGAAACTGATGAAGAACTGCTTAGAAATATATTGGAGGGTTCTTGAGGATTCATTTTCTTTGAGTTTGATACAATGGAAGCATAAATAAGTATTGAGGGCTAAAATCCAGATGAGTTTATTTTAATCCTTACAGATGAGACTCCAAAGTTAAGTTAGATCTCTTAAAGTTTGGTGTAGTTTCACATGGTCGTCCAGGTGTGAAGAGTTTAGCATTGTGATTTAGATAAAACATTGAAACTCTACTGACCTCTGCTGGTGATATACAAAACCTGTCTGTGTGTGTCATCATATTTAAACATGTACACGTATTGAGTCACACAGAGCTGGACAATAACAACAGTATAGTTGAGTAGTGTACTTCAGTACACTTTTTAGGCAGCTGTTTTCCTCTGTGATCTGTCAGGAACTCTCAGTGTTCATCTGCTCTCCGTGTAGGGCTGAATCACAACTTGGAGTTTTTTACTCTTATCTGGCAACCCTGAAACAAAAGTGAACCTCTAAAGCTGGACTCGCTATAAAAGTCAAATATGATCATAAAAGATTGACAAAAGTGACAAAACTGGTCATAAATGGGCCTGAGGTCTAATGAGAATAATTCAGCTGAATAAAGCTCTCTCTCTCTCTCTCTCTCTCTCTCTCTCTCTCTCTCTCTCTCTCTCTCTCTCTTTCTCTCTCTCTCACTCTCTCTCTTTCTCTCTGTCTGTCTGCCTGTCTCTCTCTTGCTCTGTCTGTCTGCCTGTCTATCCGTGTATCTCTCTCTCTCTCTCTCTGTCTGTCTGTCTGCCTCTCTCTCCCTCTCTCCCTCTCTCCTCTCTCTCTCTCTCTCTCTCTCTCTCTCTCTCTCTCTCTCTCTCTCTCTCTCTCTCTCTCTCTCTGTCTCTCTCGCTCAGCTGCAGGAGCAGCTGGATGTGTGTGAGCAAGTTGAAGGGGCGAGCACGACGAAGGCAGATCCTTAGTACAGATGAGAAGAATACACACATGTGACATCTAACTATACTGTAAGTATTATTTTTCTTCACTAGAATGATTGTAGAGTATCTTTTTAATGAGTTATAAGACATTGGGTGGGTAACAACCGTCCAAGGTGATGAGACAGAATATATAAGTGGAGAACTTCAATCAGGAAGTAACTGTTTTCCTCATTTAACAAGAGACATGTTTTGTACTTCTGGACACTTCCACAGAAAACAGTTCATCACACTGATGATAGGAAATACTGACTATGAACTATGCAAAAGATTTTCAGAGTGAGGTCTCCTTCCATCATGACATATGCTATGAATTATTCATGTTAGTAAACATGACAAGACTGAACAACTTTAGTCTAGACGTTGTTTACCTGCTTACAGGAAAGAAATCACTACCTGTACAGCAGTTTTTGATGCTCACTGATGACAGATGAGGACTTCTTACAAATAGTGGATCTCTTTTTCCCCCAAACAGTGGAAACAGAATGTCTGTGAATGCCCCCAGCAGCAGTGATGCATGTTTAAACATCGTTCACAGTTTGATGTGTCACCGCCAGGGAGGAGAAAATGAGGGCTTTGCCAAACGTGCCATCGAAAGTCTGGTGAAGAAACTCAAAGAGAAGAGAGATGAGCTTGACTCCCTCATCACAGCCATCACCACCAATGGTGTCCATCCAAGCAAGTGCGTCACTATACAAAGAACGCTGGATGGGCGCCTGCAGGTCTGAACGTTACCTTTTCACATCTTTCACATCCATCAAGTTTTTAAACACGGAATCCAGGTGCCATGACTTATTGATACCTGACAAGGATGTTATTGACCAAGATCCAGTAAACCTTTATGGCATATGTAATATTTGTCCTGAACAGGAACATCTGGGCACATCATATTACAGTTAATGCAACTTTTCGTGACATGATCTTCACATCAAAGCAAGTTTTCACTTAGCCAGCATGTATAACCTTTAGGAGAGGAAAACAAAGGTATGGCTGATATAAACACAGAAATCTTAACTCCCAAAATAGACTTTTTTGATTTAAGTGGGAGGAGAGGCCCAAAGAGAGAGAGCGAGACAGAGAGTGCTCCCTTCCCCCAGCAGTAGACAGGGAGAGGGGGAGGCAGAGGGCGAGGAAGGTTGTTTTGTCTGAAACACAGGAAAGGGGCAGGGTAAAGCTTAAGCCTGTCTGTCTAGCAGTCTGCGTATGTGGGAGAGAGACGGCCGTGTCCGTATTTGAAGCAGAGTTTTTAAATAAGACATTTATACAATGTTGTTAGTTCATCACTCAACTTTTATGGTTTATTAGTGAGTTTTAGAAAGTATAAACAGAGCTTTATCTGTTTGAGATTTTGTTAAAGCCTTATGGTCTTGGCAATAGACCAGCTCTGTCCCTTTCTGCGCTCTGAGTGTCTCCGCATTGACCGGCTCCGGAAGGTCAGTCTTCCGGGTGGAGATTTGTAAGTCATTCCAATAGCAAATGAGGTCACGGCGTGTTACCACCACTCACACGTGATATAGAGAAGATGATCTGACAGCAGAGGTGAATGCATTTTTTGAACCTCTCTATTTTATTCTTGCGATTGAAACTTGTGTTGCGTGTATAGTGTAGGATATTATATATGATAGGTTCATTGGCGGATATTCCCAGGCTTCAGACACATTCACATACATGTGTATATATAGAAATATTTACATGTATTTATTTATTTTTACCAAATATTTTATAAGTAAAATAAAATGTATATAAAGCCTTTCATTTTTATATTTAGTTATTTTTCGTAATATATGCATTTAAATGAATGTGTTTACAAAACTAAAATATTATGCACAGTAAATTGACAAAATATGGTGTAAACTTTTATTCAGTATGTAATTGAACATTTGACAGTCCTCTTCTTTATATAATATTATATCTTTAATTATTATATCATATTTAATTATCTAATTCTGCTACTCTAAATTTTGGATTATACCTCTCTAGTAAAACATATTGATGAGAGACAAAAATTGTCACAGTGTTTTTCAAATTACGGCCCTGATTTCTTAGGCTAAATGTACAAGAGATTTGTGCAATTTTTGTTGGATTTTGTTCACTTTCATCCCAATAGGAAATGAAAGTTAAGTTTACAATTCGAGAGGCTCTTTACGGTTTAAGAAACCTACCTTCAAAACTGGGAAAGAGTCTCTTCAAAGTACTGCATGAGTGTTTGGAAAAGTCATATTGTCTAATGACAAACTAAATCAAATTATGTAAATACTAACTTAACCATTAAACCATTGGAAGTACTGACGTACCATAAGACATTCATTTATGTTAACTAGTCCACTCTTTTTTCAGACACCATCAGAAAGGTTTTAAGATTTAGGACATAGTGAGAAAAACACGAAATGATTCTGTGTTTGATGGTTTTTGTATGTTGACATCAGGTGCCGTTATTGTTTCTCAGGTGGCTGGGCGAAAGGGTTTCCCTCATGTCATATATGCCCGCCTGTGGAGATGGCCAGACCTCCACAAAAATGAACTCAAGCATGTCAAATTCTGTCAGTACGCCTTCGATCTGAAGTATGATAACGTTTGTGTGAACCCCTACCACTATGAACGTGTGGTGTCTCCTGGAATTGGTGCGTACGTCTTATAAAGCAAACAGTCCTCAAATTCCGTGTTCAAGTAGCCAAGTTTCAATGTTAATGTTGTTGTAACTTTGTTTCCCGCTTGTCTTACAGTGGGATTCAGTTTGCCAAACACAGGTGAGTGGTGTTTTAGGACTGAATATACGAAGTGCATTTGACATTAGTGCTTGTTTTTCATCATCATATCAGTCTTCACCGTGTAAAAGAATGTTTGAAGTATTCATCTGGGCTGATCGCCGATGACCCGCTATGCTGCTGGCATCAAACCTTTAATCTTGGGGGGCTGTCGTAAAAATGTCTCAGATGGAGATGTGCAAGGACTCGTCTTGCAGGAGAGAGTTTTAAGAAGTATCTTGGAGATGTTTTGACAGTCATTTTCATACCTCAGGCAGGCTCATAAAAGAGGAACACATGCATGACTGCATCCAGATGGAAGGACCGTCAAGTATGACCATACAGCAAGATCATCATCCACCAGATCACTACAGTCAGCCGTTGAGACTGATGTCCCCAGAGTTGCCCCAGCGGACCACGTCCTCCATTACTCTTTACCCCAACCTGCCTCTTTCCCCACCCTGTAAGCACAGCTAGGTTATCTAAACAGTCAAATCAAATTTTGTTTTCTGGATTTTACCTTCCTTTTTTTTACTTTGGAAACAATGTATATGCATTATAATGCTAAAACCAAACATATTACTTCAGTGCATTTCATAGATGCAAGTTGACCTTTAATGAAAGTACATTAAAAATAGAATGTAAAATGTGGGCATGGCTTGTGTTTTTCAATGCTATTTGATTAACTGGCGAAAAAAGCAGCAGACTGACAGTCGAAGTGGAGGAGTTATTGGATATCCTGCCCAAGTGGTCTAAAAGATGACAGATTTTGAAGGAACTTTCATTTATAAAAGAAAATGATTCACAATGATTAGCTATTTATAAGGAACACTGCAATTTTCCGTAAAAATAGTATTTGGACTTTTTTTATTTATAGCTTCAAAGCGCATAAGAATTAAATGTAAGAAATACTTATGAAATGTAGTGATGTAAGACTTAGAATTTTTTGTAATGCAGTCCAATTTTTAAAAAGTTAATTACTGATAAAGTGCAAATACTTGAGGTTAAATAATAACATTGTTCTGTGAGGTAAAATGCCCATACATTCTTTAAACATAACCTATTTTGCATATCAAGTCTTCAACTTGATAAAAAAGTTAAATAAACTAAATTTGAAGTTTCTCTGAGAATTTAGTTTTTTTTTTAACTTGTTTTAAACACAAACCTTGATAAATTAAGTTTGATACTGGGCTTAAAAGAGATTTTTTTGCAAATTATCTTTGACTGTCCCATTTAAGTGGTTTTAATGTATACCATGCTGTCAGAGAAATCTTATTCAAAGTATCATATTACATTATGAGTTATATTTAATATTGCTTAAAAAGATTTGTGCAGTTCTGGAGTTGCATGGGATTCCATTAAGAATTCAATTTTCTCCAAATGAAATCAGTTTATAATACCAATTGGTGGTGCCCTGCACAGAATAGGCTATTGAAACATTTATTCTTTGTGTGATCTATTCCTTTTTCTGTTTCTCTGTCTACAGCAAGTTCCTCCAGATTGTCGGTGCAGGCGGAACACTCTGAGGGACTGCTGCAGATTGCCTCCACAGCGGGTCGAGTCCTGACCTCCAACTCTCCCCCTTCCACCCCGACACACAATCATGTATCTACACACAGCCAGAATAAATCCCAGCAACCCTCCGTCAACCAAAGTGACTACAGCACATCCAAGCACACACAGACACAAGGCTCATACCACAGTGAGTGAAATTTATATATCATTCAAGAGAATCTCTTCAGCAGCAGGAATAAAAGAGTGTGATGGGTATAGTTACAAAATGAATAAGGATATTTTAACTTTATAATATCTTGTAAAAATATGAAATAGATTTTTTCAGTGGGACATATAAAAAAATGATTCAAAGTTAAAAGAAAAAAAGTCTTTATTTAACAAATATCTATTTTAATAGACACCTAATATTTTTTGTGAATTATCATTGAAATATTTTTAATTCGTTTTAATTAACTTTTACTACACAAAATTGAAACACTATCTGTAATTAATTTCAAAGCCTTGAAATCTACTCTTTTGTTTTGTAAATTGTTTAGGTAAAAATCAGAGTAAATAATGACAGTGTTGCATTATTATTAGCAATAATATATAAATTTATGTGACATTATTATTGTATAAATATTTTTCTGTTTCCTTAGCAACAACTTGGACTGGAACCAACACAGCCTCCTATACCCCTTCTGGCACACCTCACCCACAGAATGGGCGGAGTCATCAGCAAACCCCTCCTTCTCATACCAGCCACTTCTGTATGTAAATATTGATGAGAAAAAAACTTTGTACCGTACCATCAGTAACATTTTCTGACGTGTATCATTGTATATCATACTCACTATCAAGTGGCCTAATTGTGCATTAAATTAATAAACCTTTTTCTGATTCCCTAATTTCCTAATTTTAGGGTCTCAGCATCACACACCAGCCTCATACCCTCAACCAGTCTCCAATCATCCAGGTACAACACACACTTTGATCTTTATTGGTAATGCTCAGTATTAGTCTCTTTAACATATACCGGGTTATGTTTATCCTTCAGGCCCAGAGTTCTGGTGCTCAATCTCCTATTTCGAAATGGACGTACAGGTTGGGGAGATGTTTAAGGTTCTGGCGAACTGCCCTGTGGTAACAGTTGATGGATATGTAGACCCTTCGGGCGGGGACCGCTTCTGTTTGGGGCAACTAAGCAATGTTCACCGGACTGATGCTAGCGAGAGGTCTCGGTCAGTGTCTGTGTAGTGTGTGAGTGTTAATGATCTGTAAGTGTGTTGTTTGAGTGTATGTGAGTATCAATAATGTGTTAAATACAGTATACTGTGTATCTGCTTTAATTTATTTTAACACATTTCTTATGAATCACAAATAATAGTTAAGACATTGTCTCTGAAATTGTAAGGAACATGCAATATGCACAATTCACAGACATGCGAATGTCTGATATTCACCCAACAGGCTTCACATTGGAAAAGGTATTCAGTTGGAGTGCCGCGGGGAGGGAGATGTGTGGATGCGTTGCCTTAGCGACCACGCTGTCTTCGTGCAAAGTTACTACTTAGACAGAGAAGCAGGGAGGGCGCCAGGGGATGCTGTTCACAAGATCTACCCTGGGGCCCTCATTAAGGTGCACTTTAATGCCACTTTCTATCTTCTGTCTTTTTGGCATTATACAAGGGTTTTCCTTCATTATTTAAAACTGATATCTTATTTGTCTAGGTGTTTGATCTTCGTCAGTGTCACAGGCAGATGCAACAGCAGGCAGCAACTGCGCAGGCAGCTGCTGCTGCACAGGCTGCGGCGGTTGCCGGGAGCATTCCTGGTCCTGGAAGTGTGGGAGGCATTGCTCCAGCCATTAGTAAATCTAAAACTTCTCAATTTTTCAACATGCATTTCCCAGGATACACGCATAACCCCAATTTATTTTGTAGGTCTGTCAGCTGCAGCTGGAATAGGGGTCGATGACCTGCGTCGCCTGTGTATCTTGCGTCTAAGTTTTGTAAAGGGCTGG
The DNA here is from genome assembly GCA_033220385.1 of Triplophysa yarkandensis. Lineage (NCBI taxonomy): Eukaryota > Metazoa > Chordata > Actinopteri > Cypriniformes > Nemacheilidae > Triplophysa > Triplophysa yarkandensis. Next base: position 11,599,785 of record CM065668.1, read on the forward strand.
GGACCCGACTACCCCCGACAGACTATCAAGCAGACACCATGCTGGGTAGAGGTTCATCTGCACCGTGCCCTGCAGTTGCTGGATGAGGTTTTGCACACCATGCCCCTAGCTGACCCTGGACCTGCCAATTGAAACGTATGCTGCAAAAAAGCAAGGGTCAAAGTATACACATTTTGTTGGAAAAACAGACATTATTTTATGCCAAATCCTAAGATACACACAGGCAAACAGTGACTCATAATACCACACACTGTACACATAAGCATTCATGTCTTTCCACAGACTTGGCCAGCAAATTGCCTCTGTACAGACCAGTGTTTAGTCCACTTACAGGTGATGTTGACTTTGTTGTCATGGTTACTTCGACCAAAGCCCTTTTAATGAGTTAACACTTATGGGTGTCTATAAGATGTGGATTTGTTTAAGAAAGAGAGATGTATCAGAAAGGTTTTGAAAATGTGCCTGGTTTCGTTGTAAGCCAAAACAATCTAAAATGAATTGATAAATAAAATAATAGTTTATATAATATGCAATTATACCTGGATAAATCAGAGGTTAACAGTTTGATGTTTGTCTTCTTGGACATTTGTATGTGGTTTTATACAAACAATACCAAATTATATAAATAATTTGCATATACAAAATATAAACGACTAAATATAGTGATGACAATTTGTGGTTATGCTACGGTCACACAAATATAAGTTTATATTTACAAATGCACATATTCATAAAAAAGGAGGCAAATGATCATCTACAGGGTTTTAATAACCAAAATCCTTTTGCTTTATGAGACCTGACCGAATATAACAGAATGTATAGGCTCTATAATTTTCTTTATATACGTCAGCATGAAACAATCAGCATCCAGGATACAAAACAAAAATTTTTAATTTTAATTATGTTGAAATTTATCTTTAATTAACACATTGCCTTAATGTATTTCAACAGGCTTCGCATTCAGAAATGTGTAATCTAGCCAAAGACAACTTTTGTAAAATGTGTTGTTATATTGTCTCGTAAGTTATTGTCTTAATTTAATCAGTTTGTAATGTTCTGTCAAAACCATCCATTCCACCAAACCTCAAACTTGATACAACATTATATTTTCTGCTGCCATGCATTGTTCTAAACCAACGTGTCCTGAAATAAATTCCCCTTTTTGAAAGTTGGTCCTGGTGACTCTCCCATGGGTGTAAAAACCTCTAGAATATGCAGGACAGCACGATCTTGGGTGCTGTCCATGAGATGAGTGATGCTGATGGGCGGTACTCACGCTCAGCCTCCGCATCTGACGCAGTGCATCCTGTCGCTCAGCATCCTCCGGTGCGCTCAGCATCCCACGACGCCTCGGACGAGACACGGGCGGTCACATCACATCATGTAGCGTGAACGTGTAGTCATGAAACATCTCAGTTACATCAGGTAAACAGTCGATATCGATTCTTTATTTTTGCCGTGATTCGGAGCGAGCGCCCATCCCTCAAAATGGCCGAGATCACTGAAATACGAGCAGCATACGGTGAGTACACAACGGGCCTGACCCATCCAGACAAGCCCGGTTCTTAATTGGTTAATTAAAAAAAATATGGGTTAAATTTAAGTGATTTTTTCATTTCTAATATTGTTCACTTTTCAGTTATGTTAACAAACGTCATGGGTTGTGGAAAGCAAAAATGTTATGTAAAGACTAAATATGTAATGTTTTGGGGGGAAGTGTTTGTTTTTTGGGGTGATGCCCACTGAGATGCAAGAATGACGTCATGTCTATAACATGTACCCGAGAGCCCTTTGTTTGTTAATGCATGGGCGCACTGCTCCACCCATGTGTCCTCAAAAGTCAATACTCTACACTCATGTTTTTTGACATTTCTTTATGATCTGATCTGAAATCATATTTTCTATGTACATAAACATCAACATATGATGGGCACAGGTGTACTTGTACTGGATGTTTTGGGTCAGGTGTGGGTGCACAGGTGCAATTTGGGTTTACATAAGAGTCTGATACATTCAGCTTTGTGATGTTTAGGGCAAGACATTTAAACATTGGGGTTGGTATGAAATTGCTCTGTTTAGAATATTCCTAAATTGTAATCTTTGAATTCTGGTAAAGTTTATACTTTATACATTTTTAAATTGGATATATTAGTAGCTTTTTCTCAATTCGTCATTCATACAAGGCTTCTCGACCATCATAGCACTAGACGTGAAATCGTTTTTTATCGATACACACTTACAGAGGTTATTTTGGGCCTAGAGTTAGAATACACTTTATTTGAAGGATTTTGTTTGGACCAAGCCTAGATGCAGCAAAACAATTGATAAGAGTGAGGATTTGTGATGGTAATAAATAACATTATTAAATGCACCTTTGTGGTTAATGTTGAAGTATAGCCTTGGTTATAGTGTGACGTAGTGTGGCGGAAATAAAACCCTTTTGAATATGTTGCCTACGCAAGATGGTACAACAATGCCCACCTCCATCTGGTACCAGCCTCCGATAGACATTCATGCTCTAGACAGTTTCATCGCCCACTGTCTTTGTGGGCTGTTCCAGTGTAGGAGCCATGTGTGTTTTGGATGACGTAGTAATGTGGGATTTATGCTAGGATCATTTTTAGTATGTTTGAGTTTTTCACAGAAGGCATGACTACATAAGATAGTGAGAAAGAAGCTTCAAACTAACATTTGATAAATTACACCCTTATACTGTAAAAATTAGTTAGTGTGATAAAGTAAATATCACAAAATAAACAGTAATATAACCTTAAAACATATTTTAAAAACATAAAACATTTCCAGATTTTTAGATCGAAATAACTGATTAAAAATCCAACAAGTAACAAGTATATATTTGTAGTATAACCTAATATTTTAATAAACATATTCGAGTTTATCAGACTGACTTTTTTAACTACATATACAATAAATATTTTAAATATTTAATTAATAAAATGTTAACACAGCAACAATTGGATCACATCAGTTTTAACATCTAGTCACTATCATCCATATGTCCATAGTGTAGACTAGAGTGAGTGAGTTTGAGTAAAGTGATTGAAGTGACATGTAGCCAAGTATGGTGTCTCAATCTTGGAATTTGGCATTCAAGTGAGCACACAGTTAGTGAACACACAAACACTGTAAACACACCCGAAGCAGGTGGAGGAGAGTGATGGTTATTCACTTCCTCCGCCTAAAATTCTCCCTGGTACAGAGTTTTGAACCAGTGACTTTGGGATCACGGGTACAACGCTCTAACCACCAGGCCACGACTCCACCCATATAAATGATCAGACAGGATTTTATCTTGATTTGAATTCTGGGAGGCAGTATCTAAATTAAAAGTCAGCCATGAACACAAGTGTTTTAGATCCCAGAGGTTTTAATGTAAGAACCTTAGTGATGATTAAAAGGATAGTTCACAGTTTTCTCATAATTTACTCACTGTTTTGTAATTTTAAACCTGTATTACACATAAGTAGATATTTTGAAAAATGTTGGTTACTTTACAATGGCAGAACCTATTCACATCTATTTTATTAACACAAACCAATACAAGGCAACAGGCACGACTGTTGTTCAGTTATCATCAATGTTCAAAATATCTCCTTTTTGATCTGCAGAGGAAAGTGTCTTATAGGTTTAAAACCCATTAGAGGCAAACTAACCTTTGAAATAATTTGGTTTTTGTTAATAGATTTTTAAGATCTGCCTGATATGGAGTCCTGATGTGTTTGTGTGTTGGATGTCTATGTCTGTCTCATTCAGATTTATTTTATGCATGTCAATTCCCCTTGGGATGTCTCCAGGTAATTGGACTATAAATGATGCAAGACTATAAAGTCTTGCATCATTTAACATATGGGGTGAGGGTCTTTGTCTGATGTTGGGAGAGGAGGAAGAAAAACATATGAAAGATAAATACATGAGTATTATCAAAATGAATCCAATTTCTATCTTGGCTTTTTTTTCCGGGTCTGTGGAGTCTTATACATACATAATGTTTTTTATTATTATGTTTTTTTTTCAAGTAATTATTTTATATATATTCGGCAATTTAACCTTTTCAGAATTGTTGTCAGAATGAAATATTTTGTCAAGTAATTTTTTTTATCAAGTGATTTATAAATGCCACTCGCAATGACTTCATTAAATAGTTTTTATAGTAATTTGAAATTTTGAGAAAATATTCAGGGACCATATGTCTATAGTATAACTTGAGTATCTTCAAGCTGCATTAAAAGTGTTCACTGTTAACACAATCATGACCAATGGTTGCCAATTTAATTGTTTCAATCGTTCTCTCTCTTTCTCTCTCTTAGATATGTCCCCGGTCCTGGCCGGGTTTATCGGTGCCGGCGTGTTGGTTGTTGCTGTCATTGCATTAATCTTTGTATGGACTTGCTGTCAGAAACATTACAACAGGACGAGCTACAAGCTCCACGGCATTCAATCAGAACACGGCGATCCTCTCACAGACCCTCCATACAAGTTCATTCACATGCTCAAAGGAATGAGCATCTACCCCGAAACACTGACCAGCAGCAATAGGATCATACGGTTGGCACGCAAAGTGAGATCCCACGGCACAGACGAGGCTCAGGTCAGCAACGGGTGCCCTGTGGTACTAGTAGATAAAGATTCAGCTGTAGAAGGTGGCCTGCTCGGAGTAAAACAAATGCAGATGAGTCTCGGGGAAGGTGCCGGCGAGGTTCTTAGGCTGGAGAGAGAACTTCCTGTGCGTGCCGATTACTGCTGTCTGGAGAGCAGTTCTGCAAGCAGCAGTCAGACTTCCAGTTCTAACGTTTCCAATACAGCCACACCCTTTACCCCCGGAGAAGAACCCAACCGTGGAGATCTCACCATTGCCGTCGACTATAACTTCCCTAAGAAGGCCTTAGTGGTCACCATCCTGGAGGCTCGTGGGTTACCGGCAGTGGAAGGGCAGATGGGAAGTGCTGACCCCTATGTAAAGATGACCATTCTACCGGAGAAGAAACATCGCGTGAAGACTCGTGTGTTGAGGAAAACTCTGGAACCTGTGTTTGATGAGACCTTCACGTTTTACGGCGTGCCGTACAGCTCACTGTCAGATTTAACATTGCACTTCTTGGTTCTAAGCTTTGACCGGTTCTCGCGAGACGATGTGATCGGGGAGGCAGTGGTCCCGCTGACAGGACTGGATCCCAGTACAGGACGAGTTCATATAACGCAGCAGATCACAAAGAGAAACATGCAGGTGAGAGAGCAATGCAACCCTAAAAACTGGAACCAGAAATAAATGATGGAAAGAATAAAAACATACTTTAGGATGAAGTGATATTAAAAAATGGAAGCATAGGAATTTAGTTTTAATTAAACTATTATTATGTGTTGTTGTAATTCATTCTATTTCGAAATGAAGTCTTTTGTATGTCTAGCACTTATATGAGCTTAGCGCTGAATCACTGCACAGACTGTGCTTCATCCTCCCACCTATTTATAAAGAGTGGGTTAGTCATTGATGAATGTGCTCATCCTCCTGGAAGCACAAATAGGATTTTAGACAGTCACATATGAATATGTGCTTGTGCCTCTGCACACAGCTCAAGGGAGAAATGACAAACCAGTATTAATGACTCATCAGCCAAATCATCTTGCTTTAATTAATAAATTAACAGATGTGATCCTTTGCAATACATCATGTGTTAAGTAGCTGTTATCTAATTTGTAATCAAAACCAAAAGCACAGTTTCTGATGGTATAAGAATGTGTTTTTCTGTTCTACATTGTTCATCCTTCGCTGACATTTTGTCCTAAGGTTGTACTTTAACCTTGTTACCATAAAATGTTGGTAATGTGTTAACATTGGTAATATTTTAGCAAACAATTAATTATCAACAATAATGATTTATCTTTACTGTGCATAATAACTTGAAAAACACTCATACAGGAGACTCAATTGTAATAAATCTTCACAGAGAAAAGAATAAAAGCAAAGTAGGAGGAGTTGGGGAGGAGGAGGGATTTTGAAAACACTGTTGCTGGGGCAACAAGGAGACTGCTATTTAGTGCGAAATGTATTTAGAACGAATGAAGATTCATATTTTCTACATAATCTTTATTAAGAATTATTTATTGTCAGTTTAGGTTAACAAAGATTGTTGACCAATGTAGACAAATACAAACTTTGTGTAACGTTTTACCAATGTTTTTCTCCTGATTGTATTAAAATATATTTGTAAAAATATCAGCTTTTTTTACCCTGAGCATCAAATATAAATGCATATATGCACAGCAATGCATAATTTATAATCTTATGCTTGTTCCTGTGCAGTGTGTTAGCCGCGGAGAGCTGTTGGTCTCGCTGTCGTATCAGCCAGTCTCTCACAGACTCAGCGTAGTGGTTTTAAAAGCAAAACACCTTCCAAAACTGGACATCACTGGCCTGTCGGGCAGTAAGTACTATACCTTTTGCATACACAGCACACACGTTTATCATTAGTAAATTAGGTCATTTTAAAGACTTCTGTTGTATCTATACACAGCTAGTTATAAATATTATAGTTATGTTGTTCCAACATCTCAATATATATAATGTTTGTCCAACCTATATCTGTTTTGTCCCTTTTCCCAGATCCTTATGTAAAGTTGAACGTGTACTTTGGCCACAAGAGAATCGCCAAGAAGAAAACCCATGTGAAAAAGTGCACACTTAACCCTGTGTTCAACGAATCCTTTATTTACGATGTACCGGCTGATTTACTGCCAGAAATCTCCATCGAGTTCCTGGTCATGGACTTCGACCGCACCACCAAAAACCAGGTCCTTGGACGCCTGGTACTTGGCACAAACAGCCCCTGCCCCTCTGGTGCCACCCATTGGCAGGAGGTCTGCCATAACCCGCGACGCCAGATCTCGAAGTGGCACACCCTCAGCGAATACTAGAGCTTTCCTGGTGTCTCTCTACACATGCACACAGCAAACATGATTGAGGAGGGAGAGTTGTGAGAATGATGAGGCTTTTGTTACCACCGTTAAGGTAACTGATCTTCAGGAGGACTTGTAAAAAAGACTAAGAGTATGCCCACTTGTGCACCATTGCAGTTGTGGCGACGGGCCTCGGAATGAATCTTTTAAAAAAACATAATACACTAACACACAGATAAGTTTTCAATCACCTCACATACACACACCTCAAGTATGAGTTAAAATACAAACGTACAAAATAATGGCTAATAACCGAGACCAAAACTTAATGACATGATAACAGACTGTCAGGAATTCTGAGGTTGGTGGGATTTTGTAACTCTCCAAATGATATTGTATGATGTGACGTAAACAGACCTTTACATGCACTGGCTTCTGCTGCACTTATTGCATGTCTCCATATTTCCCCATGAAAAAAGGTCAGAGCAGGTCACAAGTCATGGGCTATAATGTGGCCGCACATTAAAGTGTCATCTATGTTGATGATGAACTTATAATGATGTGATTCTTCATTGGGTCATTAGTGCACCAATGTGACGCAGGCAGAAGGTTGTATGGTGTACATTAACGGCTGATTCGTTTTGTTCTAAAATGACCAGAACGTAAAACCAGACATTTTCGAGATTCTTGCAGTGCCACATTTTCCGCAGCTACGTAACTCTTTTGGCAGCACTTTCAAGGCCAGATTTACTGCTTGTGCACATATTTCCGCATGCACTTTTGATAAGTCTGGCCCTGGAAACATATTTATCTGTCCTGCTATGCACTCTGAATGTCACTGTTTTTCATACTTCAGTGCTTCACCACTTCATAAACCATATGTTCACAGTTTTATAGATTACTTTTTAATTACCTTCTCTATTAAGGTGGATCTGTCATATATTACATAGAGCTAGACTAAATTTCCAAACCACTGGCATTTTGATCCTTGTGGTGTGATATGTTTTGGAGATGAAAAGCTCCCGTTTATAGTATGTAAAGTTGAAAGGAAATCCTACAAATCACCCTGTTTTTACATACATATACAAACTTCTATCTACACATATTTATCTTCACCCCAGATCCCTTACTTTGTGTCATTGTTAAGAGTTCAAGGGTTAAAACCTTTCTCTCCATATTTCGCTTAAATGTACAGTGATGTTAACTGGTTTGTATTCTGCTTCCTCGACATCCAGATGGTTTGCCAGTGTGCCTGCTGACAGCTTTGACCTTTATCTCTGATCAGAGCTTCTGACTGTTTATTCCATGAGCACACGGTCAGAGTCTGGCACAGAGCATACTGAGGTCCATATGGAGTCAGAACATGTCTGGTGCTGAGAAGGGCGGTTTATTGATCTGGGGAGCTAGAAATATGACACACTCTTGAAAATAAAGGTTTCTTCAAAGAACCATTTTAGAAATCAGTTAGTCTAGGGTTCTTTAAAGAACCATTCCATTCTTACCGTACCTATATAATCAAAACAGAACGGTGTACTTAATGTTAAATTGATGTTTATTATGGAACAATTTAAGCAAAAAAGGTTCTTCTATTGCGTCTTGAAGCAACTTTATTTTTAAGAGTGTTGTCCAACTTCATCTCTCAACAGTCAACCTCTTTCAGATGCCTTCAGATTACTGCAGGTGCTTGTGAAAGTCAGTCGTTTGGCACATGGTTTCTCTGATTTACTGGATGGACATGGTGTAAACTGTTCTGGATTGAAAAAGCTTTTTAGGTGCTTGAGTTACATATCCTGTACAGAATCACATATACTTTCACTCTGCAATGTTTCGTCTCTTGTACAAAACACCTTTTTCTATCTGGTTTAAGAAATCAAAAACAGAAGACATGTGAGAAAAGAAAAATCCATATACAATGGGGTAAAAGAAAATATTCAAAACAATGATGTCATTGGTGGCCTCTTCACAGTCGCTTTGCTGTTTCAACCATAAATTGGCCGGAAATTCTCTGTGCAAAATGTTTGTGCAAACTAAAAAAGTGAAAGAATATCTTGTGATTATTTGACATATACTGCAAATGCTGTGCGATCTTTGCTAATGTTCCACATCCACCTGTATGTTCGTGACACCCCTGCTGAATGTGTAAAATAAACGTGATACACAAGTGATTTCTTTCTCTAAGATTACTTTTAAAGCTAAAAATGCATTTAAATGTGTTTTCAGGTAAAAATGGGTTTCTGACCAACACAATCAGATGGCCTCTTAAAAAATATGCTTGTAGAGATGAGTTTAATACTATACAAATATAGATTGTTTTTAAAACTTAAAAGAGTAATTTGCTGTATATAGGTTGTATATAATTCTAAAGTACTGTATTTTAGTATTTGAAACAAACCAATTTACAGCAAATTACTCTTGTATATATTACACTGTGATCAATAAAACTTTTGTCAAAGGCTAAATTTGATATCAAATTTTTATTTATCGAGAGATATTGAACTATTCAGATATTTTTCCCAGAACAGTCAGGAACGAGGTCATTACAACAATGCATTCTGTATGTACCCTGTATAATTAGCGATTGCTACACATGTTCCCGTGAAAAGGCTGAGAATTTCCCAGGCTGTCCAAGCATGACTTCCCCAACGTAGTTTTCTGAGAAAATTTTTAATTTGGAATTTCATTCAAATCTGCCAACAAATAGACGTAAGATTCTAAAGAGAACCTTTGTGAAAGGTCTTTATGACTTAAGATGATCCTTATGTGCTTAATCTTCATTGAATCATTGATTTTCCTCAACCCAAATCAATCCATTCATCCCAATATACAACATTGAAGCTGATGTATAGATGGCTGGAAAAAAAACTTTCTAGACTTGCTATAAAGAGAAAGTCTTTAGTCTTGACAAACTTCGTTGTAATAGGGTTCATAGGGTTACTAAGCATGCCAAACGGGGGTACAAGATCATTGTAGTAGCCAGCATCTGGTTGAATAGCACTGAAACCTCTATGATCTCGTTGCCACAATTGGTTCTCTAGATTTCTTATTACAGAGGGATTATAATCAATAGACTTGTGCTTTTCATCTTTCCTTATGCGTTTGCCATCAAAATTAAAGACTCTCTCAATTAATTCACCTTCCTAATGTACCACCCCCTTTGAACTGTACATCTAAATTCTATCAAGGAAATAAATCTATATACATTTGTCTTGATTATGTCATAAGAATTATTATCTATCTTGTATATTATTATAATATCTTCATATGTATATATGGGTTGCTGGGAGTCAGTGGTGATGCTTGTCCAAGTTAGTTAAAGCAGGCCGATAGGCTGAGCCGGAGACAGGTCTGTGAAACAGATAAAACCACATAATAATTTCATGGAAAATGTGCCATTTCATCTCACTAAGACATATGTGTGTGTTGGGTAAACCAATAATTTGGCAAACAACATTCAATTGGTGGACCAGCCGCACCCCGAAACACATCACATGCACCTACCATGAAATATGACAAAATCATCCTTCAACAAAACCTCTGCTCCAGACACTGCTGACACAGAAGGGAGACCTCATTGAAACTGTAAGTTTATCACATCTTTATATTTTTATTCACATATATTATTAAGAAAAGCTGTGTGTTTTCTGCTTATACTCGAAGCATAACAGTTCTTGGAAATAGGCTTAATGTGAGATACACAGTTCAGATATTAAACCTGTGTATTTGTGTATGGTCTACCTTTATTCTAAAAATATGCATTGATAATAAATACATCAGTTCAATTAAAGAAAGAAAACTTCGGTCATATTGTGTTACAGCTAGTTAGGTATATTGTGAGAGCGATATAATCCTTTTGATTTCATATTGATGAATCAGTTTCTCAACATGCCGAACTGAACTCTACTACCTCTTGTTTTTTATGATAATACTTTGGATTAAAATGTTCTTTAACTGATTCTCTAAAACAATACAACATTTGAATAGCACTATATAAAACAACTTGACTTGAGTTTTGCTTTAGTCTTTTTATACAAATACAGGCAGCCAGCTACTCTATTCAGACAGTCTGAATTTCTTACAAATCATGTTTGTGTTGAATTTCAGCTATGTGTGATTTAAGATTTGAGAGGTCAACGCTTCATTTATGTGGAGTTTTAAGGGAGAATGGCCATGAAGTTATTTCAAAGTTAAATAAGACCAAAAGGGACGAGAGAGTGCTTGATCGGATTTGACACAGTTACCAAAGAATCCTTTCATCTGTAGATTCAGTTTGATCTTTGGCTATATTTGAGAAACTCTTTTGTATGATTTCAGTGGATTTGATGGTTTAAACCATTAACTGAAAAGAGCAACAGTTATCATACAAGAGTGAAAATACAATTCTTAATGTCTGTACCATGTACTGTGTTATTCAGTACATAACTGTTTAACAGGCATTTCTTTGTGATAACCTGTTGACCATTGATGTTTTTCCTGACATTCCAACAAATGGCTTATGTCTGTTCATCAGAACGTTCATTTCCATATATTTCATTTTTTCATTCCATTAATGGATAAATACTGAGCTGCAAAGTTTGAATGCTTAATGAAATTTGCACAGTAAGTTTGTCATAGGCTGCTATTGTCATGTGACATCAGCTGACTCACCCATGAGCATTTTATCAACTTATGAAATACAGAACCATATTCAAGTTCGCCATATCGCATGATTATATGACACTTTCCTAAAACGTACAATTCAAATTTTCGGGTCTAATTTTTTTGTTGTCTGTTCTGTATCAACAGAGCAAAGCAAACATGTCAAAAACAGAAAACAATGAGGTAAGCTTTATTTCTACATTGCAGAGCAACTTCCCTCCTGTTCATGTCTTACATCACACAATGGTTTTTTATGTCTCTGAAGGGTAATGTGTTGAAGCGTGTCATAAAGCTGCCGCTTGTCAGCTCAGCGTTACAGCAGGCCTCTAGTGTCTACATGGGTGTGAAGGGCCGCTATCCCCTGATCGGGTTTGCAGGGGGTGTGGCAGAGCTGGGTGTCCGCAGTGCATCCACAGCCGCACTACAACGAGCAGCGCCGTACCTACAGAACCACGAATCTAAAAGTGAGTCCCATAAGATTATAGGCAGAGAAGTAAACATTTACGATTGTGACATTGGGGGTCTGAAAAATCTAATTTTAATATCTATTGAAAATATTTTGGAAATCTACTGCTTATCCTATATTAACCGACAATAAAAGGGACAGTTCACCCTCCCAAAAAATATATATACATAAATATAATAAAAAATGAATGATATTTGGTCAATACTCACCCTTATGATATGGAAAATGTTAATTTTGTTGTGTCTATACAATAAAAGTCAAGGGCAATGCAGTTTCGTCACCAACATTATTCAAAATATCTTCCCGTGTTTCGCAGGCTGAAATCATACAGGTTTGAATTGACCAGATGATTAATAAGTTACGTTTTAAAAGCCAATGACTGAATGTGGATATGGGAGATAGAAGTACCATTGTGAAACCCTTGGAAAATATATTCCTCGACTTTGTTAATCATCTAAGTTTCCAAAAAACGTAACAAAACACCATGCAACCCATAATGTTCCTGTGTTTGTTTTACAGTTGAGGCGGTTAACAGTTTTGCACTGCTGGGTTTGGAACAACTGGAAAAGTTTTTCCCCATCCTCCAGCAACCCACAGACGAGGTAAGAAACGAAGAACACAGATCACGGTTACAAAATGACACTCTTTCTTCAACAAATAATCTATTGCGGGTTTTAAGATAGATCGATTAACCACGGTCACATTTCGCAAACAACAAAAACAAAACACTTCATTCAACTCATGGCAACCATTCTCCATAATGACGTCACATTCAACACCACGTGACCTTCATGAGCGTAGTCCAGTTGTCATAAACAAGCGAAGAAGAGAACAATCAGTTCCCAACTTTACTGCTTCATAAACACGTCAAACGTTATATTGTCGTGAAATTTAGACGTTATCCAACCCTGTAAACATTTATGTTTATGTCACACCTTTAACCCCATCCTGTAAGGTCGTTGCTAACCTGAAGGACGCATTCTTCTCGAGGCTGGATGATGCTCAAACTCGTGTAAATGATGAGCTGGACAGAGCTGCAGATAGATGGGAAAAGCTGCTGGGGTTCAGCTGGCGTCTCCTGGCGGAAGCTCAAGAGTCAGCAGCCGGAAGAGTGATAAGCGCTGGACTGGATGAGCTCATCAGCCAATTAGAGGCGGCGGTGGCCTACTATCTGCCTCTGCCACCTAGACTACGTAAGAGGGACAAGGAATTTCTTCAAATGATGTTAAATGTTATTGCTTCATATCTGTACATATTTATTTGTTCTGAGAAATAGAAAGATATTTGGAAGAATGCTCATAACTGTTCTTGGACCCTATTGATTACCATAGTTGAATCTTTTTGTTCTGTTGAACACACAATGAGATATTTTGAAGAATGTCAGACGGCAAAAAGTTCCGGGGTGCTTTGGAATACCATGGAAGGCGATTGGGTCCAAGAACTGATTGGTTTAAAACATTCATCCAAATATCTTTCTCTGTGTTCAACCACAGAAATGCACAGGTTGGGAACTAGAGAGCTGTAGAACATTTACATTTACATTCAGGCATTTAGCAGACGCTTTTATTCAAAGCGAATGACGCGGTATATTGTAGATACAACAATAGGTTACACAAGGTGAGATTAAACCTGTAGGGGTGGGGGGAATCATTTTTTTTATATATATAGAATTAGTAGGGTGTTTATAATGGGTCATTATTGTTATTACATTTTTGGTTTGTTTCTGAAAACAACCAAAAAGGCCTTAGAGTGTGATTTGTAAAGAGGACCACAAGAGGTCATAAATATACTTCTGTTTATCTGGGGCAGCATTGCAGAAACCAATCTTCAAGAATAAACAGTCATTTGACAGTCAAATGTGCATATTTTGACATTTCTAAACACAAGTATTACCATTTCGTTTTACATCTGAAATAGACGATGTAAATCAGTTGACTGTGTCATCTCACAGATCGTGAGTGGGAGATACAAGTGCAGAAGTATGAAGATGAGGATGATGAAGACGAAGAGCCTCACATGTGGACGCGTATCCGTAGCCTGTTGTTGTGTCTGTACCTTCAGCTGTACCACAGACTCATGAACCTGAGAGATCGAGTGAATAGTGTTTTGCAGACGCTTGGAACAGCTGCTGACACGGTAGGCCCGTTCACAAAATACATTCTGTCCAAAACAGCAGCAAAACTGAACATATACATCTGTGCGTTAATTGACCCCAAATTCCCAACCACACAATGGCCTGAGGATTTGGATCTGACCAATGTTATGTCATGTGGGTATCAGGGACCTAAACCAACAATACAGTGCTTGGTGATTGCTCTTACTTGCCCTACAGACAAAACTAAAGCATACTTGTTTCGTCTTCACAGCAGCTTCAAGGTCAATGGACACAGGCAATTGAACCTAATTCCATGACACTATCAAAATTGGGAATCAAATCGATCATCTGGAATTAAGAATTTGACATTCATTTTGAAGATGTCCTTGTTCCATCTTCAGTTTACATTTACCGAATTTTCATTATTTGAAAATCAGATTTTTTTAGTCTTATTTTAAAGATTCTTAACATACTATTAAATCAAGATTAAAACTGGAGTTGAAGGAATAATTGGGAATGAACTTTCTTACACATCATGTGGACATCCACCCACAAATACTTTTTAGACTCTAATACTTCTCAGGAACTCATTGTCTTAAATGAAAATCTGACTGACTCAATTAATCCAGGATTTCCTTTTGAGCAAAAGTTAAGGCCAAACTTTCTGCAAATCTTTTAAAGAATGGTTGACCCTTAAATTTTGCTCCCCAGCGTCTTTAATTGTATAGATACGAAAGCAAGTCAATTGAAACCAATGGTTTTCTTTTGCCAGACATTTATTGAAATACCATCTTTTGTGGTTTGGAGAAAAGAATAGGGGTTTGAAATATCAAGAGGTTGAGTAAATGATTACAGAATTTTTTTTCCGGTGAACTCTGTTATTAATAAAACAACAACATTGAGTTTTGCTTTCAGGCCACGGAGGAAAAGTGTATTTTCATCAAAACAACATTTTCCTTCTCTCTATCTTTTAAAATTCTTTTTGTACTCTTTGTTTAAAGGTGAGACTCCAGCAGGATTGATTAGCTGTCTAAGTATGGAAATTGGTTTCTATTTTGAAGCGGCTGAGCATTGTATCCGGAAGTGTTCAGATTACACTACCCTACACAGTGAAAAAACCACTGGACTGCCCAACACTTCAAAAACTTCAAAACAGTCTGATGATGCGAATGATTTAAAGAATATAAATATAGACGTGTCTGAAAAGTTGTCCCAACTCTGGGTGATGTCAGAACGGGCCTTTCCAGGACATTCTCAGACTATTTGGGCACATTTTCTCTTCTTTGGGTTGGATCAAAATAGAGACTACGTGCTGTGTACCATGCCAGAGTCATTTGTGTTGCCCTACCACCCTGAGGGTTTTCCAAGTAGTTCTAAGACTCCCCCACACAAAATAAACAACTGCAATTACTTGTTCTAAATCAAGACCCTTGAGACATTGCTGAACAGACACAGACGTGGTGAAAAGCAGATTCAGACTGTATAGTTTCTCAGTAAAAAAAGAACTTCCTTTATAACGTCCCTTAAGCAAGACCACCATTTTAAGCACAATAAATCGTGCTTTCAAGAAAGAGTTTGAAATAAGTGCAAATATCACTATATCAAAGTAAGTATTCAAGTAAGTTTTTTTACTTAATATGGCTATAAAATGATAGAAACTTTCCTATCGTACTGTTTTATATATCTGTTTCGTTGCTATCAAAGACATAGAAATACAGCCGGGGCACAGTGGGTTTTCAGAGCGCTTGTTTAGATGGAGTATACTCATGATTGAGGTTAAGTCCCACTGGGCTGCTATGCTACGTGCCGTTTGGCTGTGACTGCATGTGTTTCAAGCCCAAAAACAAACTAATCCAGACGATAGCAGACTGGCAACAGGGTGAAGAGATGAGGAGATTGCGGGAAATGCAAGCCCTCCGCCCTTAGACAACTGCAATGTTTGATAACATTTCCTGAGCGAAAGATCATAAACTCACATGATAAAAAGTGTGAAGTACACTTCAGTGTAAGTTTTTCCCCATACTCAGATGGGGACCCCTTAGACAGCTGGCATATCCCATGCATGTTTTGTACGAGTAGGCAGAGTGCTGGACTGGAGATCAGCGGGTCCAAGTTGTACTACTGTGCCATAGTTTTCCCATTAGTGAAGTGGAGATTAATTACGGCTGAAAGAACAACAATCCTATTGCCTATCTTAAAATGTCTCCGTTAAGTCAATGAACACCCCAAGGTGCCGGGATCACCATAAAACATGTGACTATTGTGTGAGTGTCAGAACATGTTGGCCATCAAAGAGTTGCTGTGGACTTGCATGGGACCCATTTCTATGACACTCACTGTACAGTCTATCACGTTTTGGTCACTGGGTGTGTGGTCTGGTGATGGGAACACACGAGGGGAGCTTGAAAGCTGGCTGACCCACTTTTTACTTCACCTTTGGCACCTGGTCCTGGTGCCAAAGCAAGAATTTATTTAGCCAGTTTTGTCCAGAACGGTTCTATTCTTTCAGCGTACATTCACGTTTTCTGGCAGCAGATGAAGGTCCACGTGAGAGGTTGGCTGCCTGTGGTGTGATCAGCCGCGTGGATAGGCTTTCAGAGCATGTATGAGTTCAGTGAGATTAAGATCCAGTACAATGCGTCTTTCTAATATATTCTTGTTTTTCATTTTAATATAAAGCCACCTGCAAAATGAATGAATGCAAATACAATGCAAGTTTTGTTTGATAACATGTTTGGCAAATTGAACAAAAAATAATTTAATCAAGTTAGTCTATGACCACACTGTTAAAATAAAGGTTCAAAGGCTCTATACAGCGGTGCCATAGAAAAACAGAAAAACTTTATGTTCCAGAAAGAATTATTCATTAAAAGATTCTCAAAAGAACCAACTATTTTTTACCTTTTAGTATTCAGAACAACCCTTTTAGCATCCTAAAAACCCATCACGAGACTTCTTTGGATGTTAAATGTTCTTTATGGAACCATTTAGACATTAAGGGTTCTTGTAAAGCTTCATAAGGCTAGAAAGTACTAAAAAATAAATCAAAAATGTTTTGTAAGATCTGTGTTTGCAGTGCAGTCTTTCCCTTTAAATATAGAGTCCTTGAGTGAATTTGGTTTTCGAGCCTAATACAGTAGTATGTGCCAAAGAACAGACAGATTTACAAACAAGAGGGCATGTCAGCAGAAACAGTCATTATTTAGAACAGCAGGTCTTAAAGAATGTAAATCTGACTCCTTTGTTTGTGTGATAATGTTTAATTAAGGCTAACAATGAAGCTGACAAAGCCAATTTTTCACTGCAATTGCAAGTTCTGTAGTTGTTTGATTTACTTGTAAAGAACAGAAAATGTATCCCCAAAAACTTTTGAGACAGAGAATTATTCCATTCACCCTCCTTCATGCTTTTGAAAAGACATTTTTGCCTCTCGATTACACTGTCAAGCCTTTTTCCAACCCAGCAGCGAAAACGTGACCAATTTGTTAGTTCTGCATAGCTCTTGCCACATGACCCGTTGTTTAATCGTGTGTTTTTAATAAGTGCTACCCTGTTACCCACACCATGCCTTTTTGTCTATCGTTACTTTAACACCAGGCATGTTTGCCTTTTGAGCAGGTGGGCCTAACACAGTTGATGGAGATGATGGCATCGCTGCTGCAGCTGCTTCTGAAGTTTTACGCATCTCGAGTGCTTCAGGCAGAGGAACAGCGTTCACTGCTCATGGCTCGACTTGCTTCGGGAATTCAGGCGTTGAAGGGTCAGACCCCGGTAAAGCAGATAGTGACTATACCAGCTCAGGTACGCAGTATCATGGATGACCTTCTGGAACTGGGACAGATCCTTATACAACTACTCATTAACACCACCCCGCTCTATGACCTGGTGAGAACACACACACAAGCCCAACAATCTATAACAGTTCAAAATAGTCTTTAATCGTATACTGAAATCCTTTCATTTGTGCCTAGTAAGTCTGATTATGATTGGCTTTATATTTACTTGGTGCAATCGGGCTTTAATAGCAAAGCACATAAATTTGTCTGGAGCAGATTGCCCGAGCTAAATGTGTCATGTGTTCCTATGAGATTGCAAAATGAAATTCAATAGAAAATGTCATTTACTGTGAGATTTCATAATAATCTATTGCATTTATCTTCTGTGCTGGTTTGTTTTCTCTCTGTGTTGCTGTGCATCTCAGAAAAGTCAGGTTTCGGGTTTAATTTCAGGCTGAGCACCCATTTATACCTTTCCATAAGATTTGGTGCTTTGTGTTTTAAAGCAAAAGAAGTGAAATAAAGTAAAATAAACTTAATTTAAACAGAGAAAAATAAAAGTTATGGAAAAATAAGTATAAGTAAAGATTTTTGATTAAAGAGTTGTATCCAAGTCATTTTGGTCACCATTGATTCCCATAGAAGGACAAAAGTTATACAGTCTAGTTACAAAATTAACAATCTTCAAACTGTAGGGTTAGCAAATATTGACAACATTTAACTTTTCTTTTAAGTGTTCACTGTTGTTACCTCACACTAGAATTACTCGTATATATTGTTTATTAATTGGGAAAAATCTGAGTATTAGGTTTACTTTCTGTTCTTTCAGGTTAAAAAGGTGTCTGATCTCGATGGAACAAACAACCCAATTCCAGATGATCTTCCTGAAAGTTCACCCAGTCGTACCTCTGCAAACAGCCTCTTCCTCAAGGCAATGGATGGTCGTCCACGTCGCCGCAGAAGCCTTTACGCTCGATCTCGTCGCGGGTCAGGAAGTGGGCCTCCAACCAGCCCAGTTCCCTCCCCTGTTCCAATGGCAGTCCCTGCTAATGGTCGTAAGGGTAGTCTGAAGCAAGATCCCCAACCTTCAAGTCCTCTAGAATGTGACACACTGCATGGGCCCACTGCTGATATTATCCATCGGCGTTCCTCAGCTACCGAGGTTCTGATGGCTCCCATTATGCAATTAGTAACACAGAGCCAACGTGCAATTGAGTTTTTGAGTTCTGGTTCTTCAACTGAAGAGCAAATCATAGCTGTGGTGGAAACCACAGAACATTAAGTGTTACTCTTCTCAAAATTAACACTTTAATGTACTCCTGGATAATGTGTTAATGAGTCAAATGTAGTCGCTGCAGCTGATAAGCAGAAAATCTAACAAATGTCTCTTTAAACAATCTCTGTAGCTCTTTTATTTAAATATTTGCATGAAGCTTGCTGTTTAGCTGTTTAGTATTTTTTGTTTATAGACTTGTGTATTAATATGTCTGGAAGAATTAGATTCAAAATACACGTTAAAATACCTTACATCAGACTACAGTTACTTTGTATAGATTACATAATGTCATATGTAGTGAATTATTCATAATATTTTGATTATTCAAAAATATATATAATTCTCCCCCATTTTTCTACATTTTTATGAAAAACTAATTGACAGGCATCTTCAAAACTGATTTCACCATCAAAACCCGTCATGCTGATATCACAAGTCAGCGTTTCGCCTCGACAAGAAATCTTGTTTTTAATCTTGTATTATCATGTGGCACAAGATCTTGTCTCACCCTTAATAGACACTATTTTAGGGAAGCCTATGGAAAAACTATTCATTGTAACTAACAGCTAGTTATATCAGTGTTTACACTGTCCAATCATTGCACTTTATTTAATAAGCTGTTGAGGCTCTGTTAGTGAAATATATATACCTTAATTACTGGCAAATTATGTCAAGCATTTCATAAAGAGTTCATAAGTAATCTACTCACCTCTGCTAACAATTTTTAATAAGTTGTTTTTGAGTGTGAAAATAAAGACAAAAAATAGGAATGCCAGTGTTAAGTGTTATTTATGTTATTCATCCTAGTAACCTTTAACTCCTGTGGCACTTTATCTGTACCAATTACAGGTTTGAATGGAATCATAACGAAAATGTTTTTACTTATTTGCCCACACAACTAAAATGATATACCGCAAGATCTAAAAGTAGCAACGATATCAGTTCAAAAAAACAATGCAGTTCTATAGGAGACAAGGATTAATAAGAATTAATTAACTGCCTAAAAATGTGTATGCGTGGTTGTCATCAAGTGGCAGCATGGAGGAGAAATAGAGGGGAGGGGGATAGATGGCGAGTCGCACACCAAGTGACCTAATCTTGAAAAAGAACACAACTTCTGCAACTGCTATTTGTTAGCAATAAAAGATGTTAATATTTCGTTACTGTTTATTTCGTTACTGTTTCAGTATTAGAGTCTGGTGTTCAGCTTTTGTATAGTTTGGGCTCAGTTTGGGGACTCTGTCTGAGCCTTACTTCAAAATTCTTAAATCACTCATGGTTATACCGTATACCGAGACATAACCATGAGGAGGTTTCACAATGTCAAAATTTGGATACAACCCAAGCCCTTACAATACAACTAATTAATCACAAATGTGACTTTTCTTTGTGAGGTTTTCTTTATTAAAATCTTGAATCAGTACAGCATAATCAAAATTTATAAAATTTAAGAATTATATTTGTATAAAAGAGAAAGATCTAGGTATACAGAAGTCTTCTCATACACACTCATAAATTGTCACATATTAAATTACTCACACATATAGTTTACCTCCATCCTCAAAGAGAGTAAAGGAACATGTTTTAGAAATAAAAAATGTACTATACATATTCTACATGGAAAATGCAGAGAGGATGTCCAAAATCCATACCTGTATTTCAGGCATTTTTTCAGAAGCACAAGCTTTTGAAATTTGCTGCATCATATTTTTAGTTTCAGAAGGATTCATCTTTAGGAAATGGCCAGAATGCTTTTTCTCTTCTCAATAAACATGCAGTGACCCTCTGGAAGGCCCAGGTATACATCAGTAGTTCCTTCAGTGCATTGCTGTAACACACCTACACCACTTTCATCACCATCATGCTGGGCTCTTTAACATGCTATGAACGATATTCTTTTCTTAACACCATCCCTGCAGGTGAATTGGGCGAAATTAACTCGAATTCGGTCCCAAAACCTGTCGGACCGGGATCCCTTCACCTATTTATCTGGTATACTGTAGACTGGAATGATCCACCTAACAGTATCATTAACATAACCATCATCATCGTCCCACGATCAGTTAACTACTCCCATTTCTTTCCAAAAACAGCAGACACACTTTTAACTATGCCTTTAATTCCGACCATCCCTCTTTTCAATGCTCTGGACTCCTTGATCAAGTCCAGTATTTCATGAAAGACCAGTAGGACGCCGTGGTAAGTCTCTGCCGCAGATATCTCGAAGAAGCCGCAGTCTGATGACAGGGCGAAGAGTCGACCCTCCTCGCTCGACACGGCCCTCTGATGCTGCAGGTCCCGCTTATTCCCCACAATGATGATGGGGGCGGATGCTGACAGCTTTCTGGTCTGGCGGATGAGCCGTACCTGTTGCTGTACCACCTCGAAGCTGGAGCGATCACAGATGCTGTAAACGAGGATCACACCGTCGGCCCATTGAAGCTGTTTGTCACTGATGGACTCAGTCGTTTCGCAGCTCTGGAAGAAACAAAAATCAGAGGGTAAAGACCTAAAAACCTATTTCCCGTAGTGATGTGTTGTTCGAAATGAGCCTGCTCTAAGAGAAGATTCTTTATAGTGAACGAGAAGAGTCAAGTCCCATCGGGGAGAGCCGAATCTTTATCTGCAGGTGGGGATAGGACTTTATTTGGATGGGACATCATGCATGGAAAGAGGGACTAGCATCATATTATTATGGGATAGAGGAAAGAGAAAAACAAGATCCAATAATAGAATTGAGTTTTGTTCAGAAATTTGTTTATGTATAAATGTATTCATTATTTTTATTAATTATGGTATACACACAATGTGATAATAGCAAGTGCTACAGTACTCAAAGCAACAGAGAGAGAGAGATTTAAGTGTTAGTGAGGTGAAAAAAAGTGAAAAATAAAAAGCAGCGTATGTTTAATTGTTTAAATTGAGTTTTCAAAAAAAAGTGTTTTTGGTATCAAAAAATGCATTAAATATTTTATATGAAAAATGTTAATAAATATAAATAACACACAAATCATTTATAATGTTAAATTGGGAAACAATAGCATGTGATACAAATTAAAGCTGGTAAACAAGTTATGATAGACTTCTCGCAGAACTGCGCAGACAGAACAGCGTATGACAGATTTAAATAGCAAATATTGACGTCATTCGCCGCTTAGTTTGCGCAGCTCTGCGCAGCATCAAGTCAAACGTGACGTCTTACCTGTGGATACAGCGAGTCCCAAATACGCAGGGATGTCTCTCGTCCGTCAACTTTGTCGATGTGGTTGTATATCGACTCTGCAACAACAAATCGAATTAAAATGCTGCATGGTAGCATAAAAAACACAGAAAATAAATATCCAATATAATAAATGTACCTATATCTCCATATTCCCCGATGAATCTTCTCGTCATGAAACGCACGGTGAGAGCTGAAATAAAAGTTCAGTGAATTACTCACGAATGTACTTTGTGGAATAAAACAAGCAAGGATTTATTTGAAGTGTTTTTGCTTACCTGATTTCCCAACATTTTCTGCTCCCAGTAGCAGAACATTCGCCTCCACTTTATTCTGGTTTCCATCCATGGCTTTGCTTTTCAGCTGAGGACTCGGTTTGACCAGGACAATCATTTCAATGATGAATCTACAGACGATCAGTGTTTTATGCCACTGTGTGATCTCCAGCTATATATAAGAGTAGTGGGAGGGGCTTGTAAGGTTGACTTGACTGTACACCAATCAGAGATCGGTGCGTTAGTTTCAGAAGCGCAGAAGACTTCCATTGGTCAATTTGACTTCATTATTGCCCTCTTGCGCCAGAATTAGCAAATCTCTTTTGTTTTGTTCTCATTCGTACATTATATTACAGTAGATCACTTTTACCTTTTTTTATACCCTGTAAATATCAATACAATATTATTTTAGTTTCCAAATACTGTATCAACAGCTGTCTACTAACAAAATCGTCAGAAATTGCCTATATGCACACTTTCAGTCAAACTTTTGGCACACTCACTCGTTATAAATAAACTTACAACATTATAAAATAACACAAAGAGAACGAAAGTGAAATGTTATTATACTGTATTTAGTGATCTTCTGCAAAGCCTCCATTGGCCTAGAATCTTCAGAAATGTTTTCTTACCCTTTATCAATCAGCCTCTTAGGGTCCCATCCTGGATGCTTTGTAAACATTATTATTAACTTTTCTTCAATATTCAGGCATCATTCAATTGATTTTACACAAATTGAAAACTAGTATGTTTGCTTTATTATATATTTTGTTTATGTAACTAATTTCAGACAGGATCTTCAGTTTTAGAAGAAATCTTAATGTATTGCTTTCAAATTCTGATTATGTTCATATAATTGGCACAATAATTGCCTTAATGTTAGGTTTGTATGTAGTTACAAGGAGTTTGATAAGATGGTAGGGCGGTTTGGGTGCTCTGGGTGTTTGCTACAGTCTGTGTGCGTGTACACGTCACTAAAGCGCCATCTGTCGGACTCACCGTTACATAACATTGATCTCTATGATGATGCTTGGCTAATCCCTTCTGTGCCCTAAAAGAAAGTGACATTGAACACAGTATGTTTGAAACATTTACTTTAAGATGAAGGAAGAAAATGGCAATAAATTATAATCCACATTAAGTTTTTTTTCCTCTTATGAATACTATTGTGGTTTCAAAAGTAACTAAGTCAATCGACTGAATGTTCATAGGTCGCAAAGTTCCCATTGTCTTCACTCTCCTTTCCTCCATCTGTGCAGGGTTTCTTTGTAACTGTTCCGCAGTTTGTCATGAAAAACTCTCGCATTCGTTTTAAAGTGTTTTTATGCTTTTCTCTTTGAGATGTTGCATCCGAGTCCTTACTGCCGGAGCACCTAAGAAGAGATGCATGAAGACTCTTCCCAAAAGATTCCTTAAGCTGTTCATGAAAAGACTTTCGAAGCTTGAGAACCATATCTTTCTTCTGTGAAAACAAAACAGCCATGTTATTTCTATTACACTGGGTAAAATTCACTAATTTTGCACCACAAATTGTGGCCAAGTTAAATTACACCGTTTACCTCAGAGTTTGTTGCTAGTATGTCAAAAAGTGTCCAAATGTCAAACACGAGTTCAGCAGCAGTCCGATAAGGTGGCTTCTTTTTCCCCAACAATCGTCCAAGTATTATATCGAATTCTGGCGTTTTTGAGCGCTTCTTAAAAAAATTTAGTTTAGTTAATTGTTACTTGTGAAAATAAATTGAAAGCATGAGTTGCATGCAGGAGCACCAAATAATTAGTTTTTACCTTTACGCTGTAAAGCAGGTATCTGTTCTCTTCACACATAAGACTAAGGAGAAGCTTCTCACACCTCTGAAAAGAATGGAAAATAATGTATTGCATATTTTACAATATAATGCAATTAATCATGACTGTTAAAATACACATTTATTTTGTATTTTAGTGGTGTATTACTCTTTGATCCTGCAGGCTCAGGCTACGTTTCTGCTCGCTGCCGTACATTATTATCTCATCATTGACATTCAGACACAGCAAGCAAACCCAAGCCTCGCTGCAAAAGAGAGCAACACAATATAAAGTAAAAAAACATCCATCATCTGCCAGTATAAAGACCCACCCTCATTCAATAGGAAACAGCTACATCCGTAAAAGAACATCTTTTCTCACCATGCTACAACAAAGATGGGTGGGATGTGACAGTCAGAGTGAAAAGCCCGGCTACATTTGGAGCATAGCAGTGTGGCACCTGCTGACTGGCATATGGAGCAGAACTGTACGTTGGAAGGGCTGACGCTCTCCTTGGATTGAGACAGGGAAGAAGCTGTAGATGGATCTGGATCGTTGTTCCACCTCCACACCTGCTTATTCTGAAGAAGAGCAGGATACAATTGAGAATTCCTTGTATGGTTTTTCTCATTTTAACAGACATTTTAACAAGTCCAGAGAAGCCTGTAAACAAGCTGAATAAAAGCCAGAGTAAATTAAAGCTTTCTGACACCATTAACTACGAATAAAGAAAACCCTCTGATGGGGTTCACTGAGAGAACAAGGAAATAGAACTCAAAACTGATGAAAATGAATATAGTCTACATTACGCAGACGTTCTTAAAATAAAGTATAGTTTTATAATTATTTAAATTATTAGTAGTATTATAATAAAGAAAGTTAGTTAAACAATATATATTCACACGGACCCAGAAAGCAAATAAAAACACTGTATAAGGTATCTCAGACAAGTGGATGGCGATGTTGTTTTGTAAAGAAACATGAGCATGACATCAGCATTCAGAAATTTTGTCTTGCTGTTTTCACATGGATGACATTTAAAAAAAACTTGTAACATGACAGCAGTTTAGGAAAGTTTGCGCTTTAAGACTTCATTTATTAAATTGTGCACAACGCATACAGTTTCAGTCAACACTTCGGCACATACACATTGTGTATTTGTTATTGAACTGTATTGAACACTATGAGATTGCTTTTATTGTAATAAGTTAATTGAAAATGAAAGCAGTCACTTTAGTTCTTTTTGAAGTAGCCCTCAACTCAAAAAAGGTTGGAGACCCCAGCACTATTGGATCTGGATTTCTCCCCCGCAAATAAAATTATCCTGACCTAAAAAAGGCATTTATAACTTCACCCGAGCTTCAAAGTGAGTAAGGAATGCGTGGGAAGTCCCAGGTGGCAGTAACAGAGAGGCTCAAATATTCGTTTGACCCAGACAATCTAAAAAAACAAAACCTATGCTGTAAATGTGTATATATGCTCCCTTTCCATCTTAAGCAACCTGTAACCAGCGAACATTTGAGTATGATTTAGGTTCTACAGTCAAACTAATCTTGGCATCATGCAAATTGCATTACTAGTTTTAGTTATTGGGTGCAAATCAATTACACTGCAAGAGCTATGCAAATAGGAGCTCTTAAGCATTTCCACCTGAACAACCTTTTCTTGTCCACCTGAACTATTTCTTGCTTTACCTGTTACTATCTGTGCAATGTACAACCAAGTCAAATGTTGCATGAACTCAACCAATCAGCATGTTCACTCCCACCCACGAATGTACTTAAACTTTCAAAACAACTACCACATAGAAAGGAAATTTCACCAGTTCACTTAATGCCCTCATATCATTGGTCATTGGACTATGTGAACGAGCAAAGTATGCATCGAAAACACCTTCACTGATATGTTCAAGACAGAAAAGAATTCGGTAAACACACCAACTGCTGGCATCCCTTCGAATAATGCAATTATTCTGATTTTGTTTAATGGATTGGACCACCAGGTCTAGTGAAGAATGTTTAAAATGTAAGCCGTCACTTAAGTTCAACCCTGTACTTAAAGTTTGGAGTAAATCTTCACTAAGCATTGAAAGACAAAGAAAAGCACTTTAAGTCATCCTCAATAGCATAAAATTGCTTTAAAAGTGATTTTAGTTGGTGTGTTCCCAAATGTAGCTAGCTGTTGTGTTCTTAAAGCTTACCTCTGCCCTGGGAATTTTCTCCTCAAAAGTATAATCAGCAGATTTATCCGTGGTAAGGTGGAACTCTGGTAGTGGCCGCCCACATGTTGACAGGGAGATTGGCAGGCGTAGTATATTTACACGCAGAAATCTGTTAGAGACAGAAACCATGCAGTGGTTAAAGTTATGTTTGTGTCCATACGATTCGAGTCACTGGAATTGGTTACCAACATTCTTTGATGTTCTTAGAGGTGTTTTTGTGTTTTTCCATTAGAAAGTCATAAAGGTTTGAAATGTCCTGAGAGTAAATGAGTCTATTTTCATTTTTGAGTGAACTATCCCTTTAAGATTTGCCATGAACCCCTGAAACAATTGTCTTCTACTTAAAGACTCAACCCCAGAGAAGACAACACAGTATTATATGTTAAACAATCTTTTTCATAACAGTTCTTTCTGGCTTAGAGCAATAAAATAGCAGTGAGGCAGTCATGGCCTAGTGCTTCGGGGGTCGAACTCTTGATCACGAGGTTGCCTGTTCGATTCCTAGAGCCATCAGCAAAAAATTGCTGTCAATTTGTGATTGCTACACTTGAATAAGTTGGTTAGAACAAGTTATGAACTAAGAGAACTAGAACTTGTTACTGTAAATTCAGTTTAAGATTAAAAACAATGGAAAGTGCCAAAAAGATATGTAACATTCTCAGGGATAGATTTTAGGATCTCAACTACTTAAAAGTAACCTTTGTGTTTTCTGTGTATTTCCTTAAGATTATGAAATTCTGACTTAAAGAGTACAGACATACATATATTTAATTTATTGTTTACTGTCTTTTTCTTTTAACTGTTTTGATTAAGTTATTGGTTTAAGTTACTAGCATCTTAGTTATTCTATTATGTAGTTGTTTTCCTATTGTTATTTCACTATGTGTTGAATGTTGCATTTATATTGTCTTCAGGAATGTTATAAGAAATAAGTGCAAATACATTTTAAATGTAAAATATAATAAATATGGACGCTAAAAGATCAGGCTGTAAATGAGACTTAAGCTAAAAACAAAAATCTTCTTTTTACCTCTTAAATTGTTTTTGTTGATCCAACGTTACTGCAAGACAAAATAAGAATTGTAAGTGTGCCGTGGTTAAAACGCTACATGCTAAATCTCTGCCCAAAATCATCTGTTACCTGCAGAGTCCTTATTATCTTTCTTTGGTTCTTCCTTGTTTAAATCACCTGGAAGTGTCCTATCATGTGTTTGTGTCATCATCTGGTTTAATATAAATTTAATTTAGTAAAAAACATTACTTTCAACTGGCAATATGTGGTAGAAGAAACAAATATTCACAAACCCTACTCACAGGTAAACTTAGGCTTTCTGATCCACTACAGGAAACCAAATTTAACAGAGCCTTGTCATTAACACTTCCGGAGTAGGCAGGCCTG
Organism: Triplophysa yarkandensis; assembly: GCA_033220385.1. Taxonomy (NCBI): domain Eukaryota; kingdom Metazoa; phylum Chordata; class Actinopteri; order Cypriniformes; family Nemacheilidae; genus Triplophysa; species Triplophysa yarkandensis. The sequence goes on from CM065668.1 coordinate 11,627,848, forward strand.
TCAAAGTTCAATACAAGTTGACGGAAAGAAGTTGGCAAGCCAGCACTCCAGCCATTTGTTTCAAAGCGGTTCTCTTTGGATAAACTGCTTTTGGGTGGAACTCTCAGTGGACATTGAGATTGTTTATCTGTGGCGGCAGTTAGCAGATTCTGAAGGATGCTGGATGGGACAACAGCGTTTACACTACCTCCGGGACCTGGAGAGTGTTTGGAATCAGTCTCTGGCATAGTTGAGGTGGGACAAATGTTTTCTGTTGCCATCAAATCTGTGCTGCTAACACAACCTTCCTGATCACAGGCAGAATCAGCCAAAGCCTTGACAGGGACTTTATGTGGAGAATTTGTTGGGTTTACCGGTATTGAGGTACCAGAACCTGTGCTGGGATTGGCAGGATTCACACAAGGACTATAGGACTGGGAATCTTTCTCTATCCTTGAGGATCCAGTACAGTGGTCTCTATATACAGTAGTCAACAAACGAGTGTCTGTAGGAGCAGTTAAGGCAATATTGGGTTGCTCTGCAAAAGTGTGTATGTCTCCTAGAACACTGACTTGGATTGGATAGGGGTCCGTTTGTACATTTGATACAATGTTGGCAAGTATGGGTGTTTTATTTCTGGTTGTTTGAATACCTACTGGTATAAGCTGGGTCAATACAGGTGGTTGAATGTTGACTGGTGCTGGTTGAGTCAATAAAGATGTCTGGTCATTCAGTGCTATTGGGTGTGCATGAGTTTCATTATGGTATGGGATTGGCTGTTCAAGCACAAGGGTTCTGGCAGAAGTTGAGTTGCCTGGTAAAGGGGGTTGAAAAACATGTGTTTGGTTGTTGGCTGGTATTGGATGAGCCATTCTGTGTGTGAGGTGGTTGGTCAAAACTGGATTTGTAACAATCATTGCTTGGGTGTTGGTTGGTACCGGATGTGCATGCCAAGAAGCCTTACTGGAGACTGGAGGAAGAACAGGTAAATAGTGAAAGGTCCAGGTTTTCCTCGATTTGGTTGACTGTGTTTTAGATGCAGGCAGGTTTCCAGGTGTTTCATGATTTAAGTGAGTTTCAGCTGGAGGAACATCTGGAACACATTTGAATGAGGGACTGTTAGACTGAGTCTGCATGGACTGAGTAGAGATGCCTTCAATTGTTTGCTTTGAACTTTGGGAAGCTTGAAGAGGATGAACATCAGTGGCAGTCTGAGCATAATTAGAGTTTGCGCCTTCAGATGGGAGATTTGAGCCTTCGCCAGATTTCGCCAGAGTGAAAGGAGTGCTGGATGCAAATGGAACGGTAATCCTTTGAATCGTCATAAATCCTGGATTTAAATAGCACATTTTAGAAAGATTTTCAAAACAACCAAATTAGTTTTAATTTCATAAAAGAGCAAGATAGCTATACGGTACCACATTTCATGATGTTAAAGTGATCTTTTGGAATTTGAAGGTGTAACTCAAACATTGTCTCAGGTGGACAAGTCTTCTGGGACAACAATTTTCTCAACTGGGTCTCAATCTATAAAATAAAGCACAATTTTAGCAGTGAAGTTGTATTTGATTGTGTGGCAAGCAAGAACAATTTAAATTCCAGAAATGAAAGACAGCAATATAGATTTTAAAAATCTTAAAATGTATGGTAGTGCATGTAGTGTCAATACTCTTTAAAAAGTCTTGAGACATTACAACCTATAAATCAATCTTAATACCCAATTTGACCCATGTAATACAAATGTGTTTCTGACAGAGCATATTACAACAAAGATAATAAAAAGGGTAAACACTAAAACATCATGTGCCATGCTATCCATAGTTACAGAAATCCTATGGAAAAGGCTTTAAGCATATGTTAACATTGGCGATAATTTGACCTCACAGCAGAAAGAGGTTGGAGTGAGATTGTCAAAAAATTGTTACAGGGTTTTCCCTGAATCAGATTAAAATGCATGTAACATTGGTTATGCTCTTTTACAGAACTAAAATATACTGTTGTTGTTAAAACTTTGGTATCTTACATATACTTATGTAGTTATTAATTTGTATTATTAGTTTGCATGGTCTCAGCTTTGATAAAGACAACAAATCACTACAAGAAAAAGGTAAAATGATATTGCAAAAAGAATTCTTACTTTCTTTTTGTGTACCAGGAGACCGTGGCCCTCTGTGCTCAGTATCTTGTCAATAAAAGCAGCAATGTAATCCTGACAGTCCTCCATCTTCTTTAATATCGTCTTCTTCTGTGATAAACCTTTTACTTCTTCTGCACAATGGGCCTTCAAAAAAAAAATACATTTCCTGTTCAGGTACTTAAAGTTATAAATCATGTCAGTTCAAGAAAGTGCTTCAGTAATCTAAAGCAAAGGGTATTTCCTATAAACGGGCATCATCACCAGGCTGAAAAAATGAATATGAACTTTTAATTTTTAAAGGATGTATTGTAGCATACAAATTGATTATAAAATACAATTGTTCAATGAAATATTTTAACAGTTGGTTGTAGATGGGAGCAATTAACTGAAATATTTACCTCCACAATGTCACACACCTGCCTGCCATTCAAAACCAGAGACTTATAGATTTCATGTACCAGTTGTGCTATTGACTTTGATGCTTGTGATTTAATCATCTGAATGTCCTTATATCTAGAAGAGATGGAAATTTTAGTTAGAAATAGCACAATCAAAATTGCAATGATCAGTTTTTAATGTCTGTTTATTTGATAAAAAGAAACGAAAAGATTATTCTTTAAAAAAGGGCTTATTCACTTACAATTTTTCTGTATGAAATGCATGGAAGTAAATATTTAAGAGTGGATAGATATCAGAACTGTTTCCTAAGTGCTGACAGAGGCAACCATGGAAATGTCTTGCAGATCTTGTAGATCATAAATTAGTCTAGTTACTTAAGGTGTCTATATTAGGAAATATCAAGCTTCCTGTGAGGTAATAATTTGAACTATTATTACAAATTTCCACTACCAGGAAGAAACAAAGATGAAGGCAAGAACCCCCGTCAGCAGAAGAAGTTATATTATAATAAAATAAAATGCCCAGTTTATTATTATATTATAGTCTTGCTCTGTCCAACTACATCTGACTAGAAACAGCTTCAAATGTATTATTATAACCATGCAAGACAATGAATACAAAATACGTTCTCTGTGATATTATGGACCTTGAGATGAAAACGATTGGAGACTCTTATCAACTTGTATCTCAAGCTCATACTTAACTAAACAACAAAGATTAAACAACATTCAAATAATAAAATTTACAATAACAAAATGATGAAATTAATGAGTGAAACCGAATATATGAGACAAATAAAATGCATTACTTATTAGGAGCAAATATACAAATTAATAATAAACTGAATAATTAAGTTAACATAAATGATGATGAAATTGGATCCATTCCAATTTCATATAAATATAAACATATAAATTTTTTTTTTTGAAATTTCAGTATATGATTTTTGTAAAATGGCTTGCAAATAGTGTGCGTGTTTGTCAGAAAGAGGCTGACAACTGCTTTTGCCAATTTGCAGACATTCATAAACACGGCATCTTTATCTTTATTGTGTGCTCTTACTAAGTGCATGTTTATGCACTGATAAAAGATTTAAAGAACAGTATATGTTCCTGTATACCTATTCCGCATCCTGTAGAGTTAAAGCGCTTTTCTCTATCCCTGGCTGAATAAGGATTTTGTCTTTTTAGTGACTTCAAAACCACAAAAAAAAAAAATGAGTTAATAACCTGCATTTGCCACATTAGATTATCTGTACTGCTTCTTTCTGAAGGAGGGCTGGAAGCACTATAAATTTTTAATACATACAAATGGGGGCAGTCGTGGCCTGGTGGTTCAAATGTTGAACTTGTGATCCCAAGGTCAGTGGTTTGATACTCTGTACCAGCGGGGATACCACGGCTGAAGTTAGTCCCTTGAGCGAGGAAGCATTCCCCCCAGCTGCTCCCCGGGCGCTGCTAAATGGCTGCCCACTGCTTCTGGATTGCGGCTGGATTGAAATAGTAGTGAAATGAGCTATTTGTACTCAAGACTGTGGTCATGTTCCGCAAATTGTAAACATCTTGGAGAAACTAGCAACTACGCAACTGCTTTCGGACAGACCGGGTGTCTAGCAATGGACAATAGATATCTGGGGAAATTAAATATCCTCCTAAAATTTGAATGAATCTTTCGGCAAGGGCTGCAACAACTAATTGATTTAATCTATAAAAAACGATAACTTAAGAGAGTTGGCAACAAATTTCATAATCGTTTTGTTGTATTGTGCAACATGGAGACATTTGAGTATATATAAAAAACACGTTTAAAAAGTTAAACAAGTAGTGGATTGAACACACCCTGTGCACTGATGCTAAATTTCGGCACCTCAAAGACAGGGTGGAGCAAAAAAAACAAGCGCGTTCTTCATATCATATGGTTTTGTCTGATGTGCTTTTTAGATGCGTATAACAGTGACAGCTGAAGTTCTCAGAGGAATGCACAGTCATGTGTTTTGTTTTGCGCTCCGGCACGGTAGGCGCTCACACTACATTTAAACCACTCCTAAGTCCAACTGAACCGAGCTCTGACCCACCTCCTTCAAGTGGTTAACAGTGCAGAGTATTTTTTCATTTAAATGATCCGTGATTTCGTGGACAAACGCACCTGGGCAAGGTTCAAACAGAAAAAGTGTTATATTGCATGGAAGGGGCCACCATGGCAATGACCTAAACCTGAACGCAAGAACATTTCTGTACATTTCTATGGCCAACTTTTTTGCATAAAATCTATCGCTTGATAAAAAATAAAAGATAAATAAAGCAAGTGACGATTAAGGGGCAGTTCATAGATTGCTTTCCTACATTCCAACAAAGCGCTAGGGCACTTGCGCTCTGGACGCGTATGTCGTTTCTAATCAACCATTAGTTGCGCTGTCCTCTATGAAATTTAAGCAATGAGAAATTTAAGCAAACAGATTTCAACTGCCGAATACCCTTTGCTGTAATATCAGAAAATCCCTGGACGGCATAGATATGCTGCCGCATGTTATTAATATGAGGATTACGATTGATTGGTTCATGTGACATGAGATGTTTTTATCTCGATGAGGGGCGGACACGCATGGAAAAAAAAGAGTGCGCCTCACGTCATGCACACTGCAACCACATCGCTTCCATTATGAGCAAGCATACTGCGCATCTACATTTGAAATGCCAGTGGCAAGCATGGGAAGTGGATCAGCCAGCAGAAATAAAGACCTTATTTATCGGCCTAAAGATATCAACTTGATTTTATTATTGGACCGAAAACAATAATACTAAAAACAGCATTAATTGGCCGATATCGATAAGTCTACCGATATATCGCCCATCCCTAATGAAGAGGAAGGGAAATATTTACATGGACAAATATATTTGTGTGTGTTCTACTTTTTAATTAAATTTTAAAGTCCTTAATGGCACTTAGGTCATCTTTAGCAGTGTTTAAATGTGGTGTATAAATGACCTCTGCCCTTACTACAATTATGGTAATAATTTAATGAACAACCTTTAATCCATTCTTATTTTATTATTATAAAAAACTCAAGAAGCAACATGTTTGTGCATTTTTATTAATCGGTTATTAAAATAATCGTAAGTTGCAGCCGTAGTTTTGGCTTCAACCCTTCTTCCAGACGGCCTTGACCAAGGCCAGTGCTGGAGACAAACAACCTCCCCTGAGAACAAGATAACGAGACGCTCTGATTTCCTTATCCCTTTTCCAAGGACACCTGTTGTGGACTGGCTTCTCAGACCTAACCAGCTCACTGAACAGTGAACATACGCACAGTAAACATACGTACACTGCTACCGATGAGACAATCATTGCCTCCTCCCATATCCCACACCTTTGAGTGCTTTTACGGGTCTATGGCCAATGCAGCTGCATGACCGAAAGGCAATTGCCTTCATTGCATCCAACTCAACTTTACCTGTTTCAATGTTATGTTTGCGTTTATGTGCTTGTTGCTGGGGCTTTTTTCTCCCCTGATCTTACATAGCAATACATGAAAGACTGTCTGAGAAGGGTTCTTTTTTTGGTGTATTCTTCATTGTAGTTCTGCTCCCAACCCTTGGCGAATGCACCTCTCACAGTAATGACAAAGCCTTGTATCAAATGTAAACACGAACCGCCTGTTTAATTGTTACATGGGGTGATATTTCACAAGTGTTACAGATTAAGGAACTCACTCCAGCCGGACAACTTGCAAAGTAACCAAACATGCATCTCAGATTACATTACATATTCCAGCCACGACACCCATTAGAGTGAAATCATATAGGGTAACAACGTGTTAAACAACGGTTTGATTTATCGCACCAGTAGTAATGTCTCTCTTTAAACTACTTTTTTTCAATTCATGCTTCCTCAGATAATCTTTAGAAATTACTCGTTTCAATCTTGCTTAATTTTTTAATTGTTGATGTATTTTTTTATAATCTATAATAAATCCTTTGATTTAGAAATTGCCCCTTTTATATTCACTAATTTAAAGTTTAATCGCAGTTTCAATCTCCAATTAAATAACTTAATTTCATTCTCCCAGGAAACGACCCTGAACAAAAGGGCAAACAGGCCGGAAACGGAAGTTGGTTCAATGACACCTGTGCTTGAAGACGATTGAACTGCCATCATCCATCAACTTTATGATCAAAAGTGCCCTTGAAAAAGATCAAAGGTCACCATCCATCAATTTGACAGAAAGTTCCCTATATTTACTACTTGTATCATTTTCACTGCAGATAACTGGGGCTAAGAACAAAACATGCTCTTCTTTTCTTATCTCAGACCTTGAGCAGGATTCACAAGCCAGACTGTACTTTGCAATGGTAGCTTTACACACACTGAAAGATGCTTACTACAAATAGCATGAAGTCTTCAACATAATAAGACCTAGAGAAGGGTACCTTGCTTCAAGGAGCAGCAGGCTCGTCCTGACCGCCTCTTTTTGTTTTCTGATGGACTCCAGTAGACTCTGCAGCCACAGTCTCTGAGATTTTACAGCTTCCTCCTGCTGCACAAAACTGAAACACAGATGGATTTTGAAAGCTCAAAAACCTGTCAAGGGTGACTATAATAGCATAAAATAACTTTAAGAGATGGTTCACTAAAAACTGAAAATTCTGTCATGATCACTCACACTCCTGTCATTTAAAACCTATATGACTTTCATCATTCTACAGAACACAAAAGATATTTCTAAGAAAGATGAAAACCAAACCAAACACTTCTATTTAATAAACACAAAACCAGGGAAACTCTTCGGAGGCCGATTACCAACAATCTCAAACATATCATTGTTTTTGTGTTCAGCGGGGGTATGTCAGCATACAAGACAATCATTTTTGGGGGAACTTATTTTAAGAGCGTACAGATCTATTGGCGGTTATACCTGTGGCCTCTGTGCGTAATAAGCTGACAGTCCTTGCAGGTTAGCTCCTCACAGGCAAGACAGAAGAACCGCAAGCTCTCCTGACTGTGTGAGGGACAACGTCTTCTCGGCATCCCAACTGAACAAGCAAGAAGAAAGATGAGATCCTGCATGTGCGGCGAAGGCTATGCCATATCGAGAGCTCATCGTGTGGGGTCTCACCTGTGGGTGGTATTTTGTGTTTGACCTCATGGTCCCGTGTCACCTTAACCCTACGATGAGCGGATATGCAGTCTGAACACAGAGCTTCCTCACATTGGACACACCATCCGCTGACCTCGGTCTCTTCACAGGCACTGCACTGCTGAAATGGGAACAGGATTATCGATGCGGGGATAAAATATGAGTTATTTTGCTCAATACTCATCAGTATATCACTCACCTTGGGATCCTCATTACTGTTAGATGGATCTTCAAACAAAACACAATCTGTGACCTCAATCAACCTGAAGATCTGAGCACACACAGGACATCCTGAAACAAAACATCACATGTCAGTTTCAAGTTTGTTTAGGTTTGTTTTGTAAGGACAACAACATCAAAGAGAGGACTTTTATCCAGCCATTCCCAAAGTGTCTATACAGAGCTGTGGAGTGAAAACTAGCATACAACAGATGCTAATAATAATGAGTTGAATATAACATGCGTGTTATCTCACCGTGTGTGCTTTCATCTCTGCGTGTCTTCACAACACAAGTGTGACAAACTGTGTGCAGGCAAGGCAACAGTTTGGGCTTCGTGGAAGACCTCAGGTGTGTTTTACAAACAGCGCAAGACCCGCAAACAGCTTTTTGGGGTTCCGGATAGCGCGGTGCTGCTAGTGTCCCAGTTTGGTCACGGGCAGACATTTGTCAAAACGTAACGCATGCGAGTGTGAATAAATGACGGATGTATATCTGAGCTCGGGAATCTTCACGGAGAACTTTGTGACATGAGGCTCGGGATTGATTAAACTAACCGTTCTGTGGTCGGCTGCGAGGTCGGGCGGGTAGCGGTTGATTTTCGCAAATTCATCTGATCTTTTCAAAATAAAAGACCCGGTCTGCGCTCAGCAGATTGACTCATTGAGAATATAAAGATTATTTTAAATATTTTTTATTACGTCAAAAAGTGTTGTTGGACATTTGGAAAATTATTTGTATATTTGTATACATTAGTATTTTTTTATTTAATTTAATTTAACTAAGCTAAATGAATGCATTTATTTATTTATTTTGAATAAATGCATGCATTTAGCTTAATTACATTAATTTAAAGCTGGCACAGCTTTTTGTTTGAATTGCCTTTTTTAAACCTTTTTTGGGACAGTTTACCCCAAAATTAACATTCTGTTATAAACTACACTAAAGTTTATCCAAACTTGTATACAGTTTTATTTTCTTGGAAAAGAATAAGCGACTGAGATTTTAGGGTAACATTGATCAAAAATTTTAGTCAACAGTGCAGTTTGCTTTCCTATATTTTGTTAAATGAAAAAAATATATAAATATATGCTCTTCTATCAATATATGAATGGATAAATGCTTTTTGCTAGTTTTCTGAATCTATAAATTTGTTTGATATTCAATTTATCTAAAATTGTATGTCGGCTCATTCTGTAAATGTTAAACAATGATTGTTAAGACAACACTATTGTTGATGATAAATTCAAAGTTTTTTTTCCCAAAACGCTACAAATCCGACCTTTTTCTTTTTTAAATGTTGGTTAATTTAAAAAAATTTAAATAAAATGAAATGTATAAGCTCAGGGTCATACAATACTATAACTAATATACATTAAATAAATGCAAATGTCCAGTCTACCATTTTAAACCCCAAGGTGAGGATTTACTTGCTCATCCAGGCCATCTAAAGTGTTCATAGAGTTTAAAACAAAAAATGTTAAAGATTAAACACAGACAAACAATTCAAAGCATCGCCATGATGGATTGCAGTGAATATTAAAGGGTTTTCTGTGTTTGTTATAGGGTTTTCTGTGTTTGTTATAGGGTTTTCTGTGTTTGTTATAGGGTTTTCTGTGTTTGTTATAGGGTTTTCTGTGTTTGTTATAGGGTTTTCTGTGTTTGTTATAGGGTTTTCTGTGTTTGTTATAGGGTTTTCTGTGTTTGTTATAGGGTTTTCTGTGTTTGTTATAGGGTTTTCTGTGTTTGTTATAGGGTTTTCTGTGTTTGTTATAGGGTTTTCTGTGTTTGTTATAGGGTTTTCTGTGTTTGTTATAGGGTTTTCTGTGTTTGTTATAGGGTTTTCTGTGTTTGTTATAGGGTTTTCTGTGTTTGTTATAGGGTTTTCTGTGTTTGTAATGGGGTTTTCTGTGTTTGTTATAGGGTTTTCTGTGTTTGTTATGGGGTTTTCTGTGTTTGTTATAGGGTTTTCTGTGTTTGTTATAGGGTTTTCTGTGTTTGTTATAGGGTTTTCTGTGTTTGTTATAGGGTTTTCTGTGTTTGTTATAGGGTTTTCTGTGTTTGTTATAGGGTTTTCTGTGTTTGTTATAGGGTTTTCTGTGTTTGTTATAGGGTTTTCTGTGTTTGTTATAGGGTTTTCTGTGTTTGTAATAATGTTTTCTGTGTTTGTTATAGGGTTTTCTGTGTTTGTTATGGGGTTTTCTGTATTTGTTATAGGGTTTTCTGTATTTGTTATAGGGTTTTCTGTATTTGTTATAGGGTTTTCTGTATTTGTTATAGGGTTTTCTGTGTTTGTTATAGGGTTTTCTGTGTTTGTTATAGGGTTTTCTGTGTTTGTTATAGGGTTTTCTGTGTTTGTTATAGGGTTTTCTGTGTTTGTAATAGGGTTTTCTGTGTTTGTTATAGGGTTTTCTGTGTTTGTAATAGGGTTTTCTGTGTTTGTTATAGAGTTTTCTGTGTTTGTTATAGGGTTTTCTGTGTTTGTTATAGGGTTTTCTGTGTTTGTAATAATGTTTTCTGTGTTTGTTATAGGGTTTTCTGTGTTTGTTATGGGGTTTTCTGTGTTTGTTATAGGGTTTTCTGTGTTTGTTATAGGGTTTTCTGTGTTTGTAATAGGGTTTTCTGTATTTGTGTTTGTTATAGGGTTTTCTGTATTTGTGTTTGTTATAGGGTTTTCTATGTTTGTTATAGGGTTTTCTAGGATATATGTTTTAAGGGATTTTTCTTACCATTATTACTTTTTATATATTTTTATTTTTTTAAAGATGTTTGATTGCATTTATTACTCCTAGATGTGCTGAGAATAATCAAGTGTACAAGAATGTACTAAAAAACATGGATGGGGTGCACGTAAGTGCAAAGAACAAAGAACGTGTTGGCACGAGGAGAGGGGGTCGTCCCAGCGGGGCTCCCTGGGGGGAGGCAGTTGCGCCGGGTCATCGGTTGTGAGGGGGTTAGAGTAGCTCTGTCCTCAGGCAGAATATGCATGCGTGATGTGTTACAGGAAACCAAAACGAGCAGCTGATTGGAGAAAGAACGAAGGGAGGAGATTTCTATGGAACTGGGAGGCTGTCCCGGTGAAAGGAGACACACCTTACACTTATAAATATGCTGTAACACATTTGCTCGTAGTTGTTCTCCTCTGTAAGACGTTGCGCCAAGAACAACCCAGCTGTTTCCTCGAGGTTATTCTGATCAATGAAGTTTCAACTTATTCTACAAGCCTGATCTCCGATTTTTTAGCACGCAAGGACGTTTGAGTCCATCAATACATTATGATTGGAGAGGACATATCACATTTAAGCTAAAAACAGGTTTGGGATTTATAGTGTTTTGAATAAAAACTGCATCTTGCAGTACATATTAAACAAGAAAATATTGTGATTTGGCACAAAACATTGATGGAGCAGAAAAAGGTTCACTGCCCAAGTAAATGGCATGACAAACTCATAATTTTTATTCTTTCGTTTTGGAAAAGAACTCTTGAGATATATTTTCTTCACTGTAGTAGTATAGTGTCCCATAAGTCTCCAAATATTCAAATATACACTTTTCTTTATTATTAAATATTGTTTAATACTTTATTAATTTATTGATCAGATTTATATAAATATACAGTGCGCACTGGGTTGTCAGACAAAGCTCCTCACTCCTCTCACAATCCAACAACAACCCGGGACAACAAAATCACACAATCTATATAGTTTGTCTAGACGATCTATCTTCTGTGTGGTCGGGGGTTGTTCCTTGTTTCCAACAATGGCTGATCAGCCCTTTGTCTCCTTTAACCAATGGCTGACTTCTTCTTTATTTACTGCAAAACAACTTAGTTTTCCGTTATCTCAGAATCAATATATCAGCAACTTCTTATCTTCTATGGCAGTCAATGTGTGTGTGTGTATATCTTTGATCAGCACTCCCTCCGCCTGATGGCCTTTTAAATCTTGCTGTTTTGTTATTATCACATCTGTAAGGTCAGCTTGGGGTCAGCTGGAGGTCAACTTGACGTCAACTTGAGGCATAACAGCAGTAAGCTCTCCTCCCTCTTACACACTCGCACATTCCTGTTGCGAGCACATCATTATTTGCACACAGCTTTACAATGCATAGCAAGAGACATATGGTTATACTTTAATGCACTTATCGCTAGTAAATGATTATCAACTGATTATTAATAAAACATAAGAACATAAACAATTCCCACAGTATTCCAAGCTAACCTGCTTAAAATAAGTTAACGAACAGAGGAGGACCAGCATCAGTAACATTCCCAGCTGAAAAGATATCTTTCTTTACTCCCATTTTGAGGAAGCATATCAGCAGTATAAGTTTAACACATTCAGCACTTCAAGACATTATATTGGGTTCCTTTTGTGAGTAGACGACTGAGATAATATGTTATATTTAAGACTTTCAGCAATGCACTCAGAAGGGCAAGGGTACTGTTTTTTTGGCAGGGCCAATAAAGCTGCCAAGATAGATTTGCTAAATTATGGTCTGATCTTAACCATCTAACGTAAACAAAAGCTCAGAGCTTTCAGAAAACACTGCTTATAAAACTGCCTGGGCAGGTAGGAAGACATAATTTCTTACAGACAACATCTCAGCCAGACCCTATAGAGACTGAAACTGTCCAAAAAAGGGGAATGCACAGCAAAGCCAGTGAAAATAGAACCAACATACAGTAAGTTGTAAAATGTTTTATTAACAATAATATAAAAAAGGCTAATTTGAATTCTGTCGAAGGCATTCAGAATATGTGTACTACCCAAATAATGACTTCCGCATGACCCTCTGGTCATCTCATCACAGAAGGGTTGCAGTAGAGGCGCACTCCAAGCTGTCATCCTTCGTACAGACCTCAGCACCACCTCAAATCACTCTGCCTGAGGAGGAACCAATGCAGATTGGCCGTGCTCATCTTTCAGCGCGGGAATGGAACCACCGCATAACAAACGGCCTGTCCCTTTACTGTGGAGAGTCAGGGCACGTGGTCAGTGTCTGCCCAGTCAGTAAGCAACTTCCTCCTGGAGGAGCCTCATTGAGGGTAGGCTCTACACCTCACTGTCCTACCACCTTTCCGGTGGTCATTCAGTGTGGGGGACAGAGTTACTCGGCCAATGCCCTCATAGACTCCGGAGCGGAGGGGGACTTTATGGATATTGAACTGGTAAGGAGTTGGAATATTCCCACTGCTCCTCTGACCGAGACAATTTCTGCTTAGGCACTCTGTGGCACCCCTCTGACAAGGATCACTTCAGTTACCGGTCTCGTGCAATTAACCACTTCAGGCAACCACACTAAGGAGATTCGCTTTTTCTTTATCTGCACCCCCTCCGCCCCTATCGTTTAGGGCATACATGGCTCACCAAACATAATCCTCTTATCGACTGGGTTCACCATGTTGTTGTCGAGTGGAGCTCTTTTTGTCTGTCTCAGTGTTTGTTGTCTGCCTTGCCACCTCTAACTTCCACCCCTCTGTTACAGGATGAGCCGGTGAACCTGGTGGATGTTCCGTCAGTCTACCACGACTTGAGAGCGGTGTTCAGTAGGTCTCGGGCAGCATCTCTCCCTCCGCAAAGCCTATAATGCTATTGCATTGTTGCCAGGCACATCTCCCCCTAAGGGGCGCCTTTACTCTCTCTCTCCGGCCCCGAGAGAGAGGCTTTGGAGAGATATATAAGGGAGTCTCTGTCAGCTGGGATCATTCGTCTCTCGGCTTCTCCTGCTGGAGCAAGGTTTTTCTTCATGGTAAAGAGGGATGGCTCTCTCCGGCCCTGCATTGACTATCGGGGGCTGAATGACATCACTGTAAAGAATAGTCACCCTTTGCCACTCTTGCAGGGTGCGACTATTTCTACTAAATTAGTCCTACGAAAGGCATATCACCAGGTTAGGATTAGAGAGGGGGATGAATGGAAGACCGCTCTTAACACACCCACAGGCCATTTTGAATACCTCGTTATGCCTTTCGGCCTTTAAACAGACAAGTGCTGCACCGCCTGCTAGAGAATCGCCTGTTCACCAAGGTGGAGAAATGCGAGTTTCACGCTAGGTCAGTTCCGTTCCTTGGGTTTATTTTATCGCATACAGAGGGCATACAGATGGACCCTGCCAGGGTAGAACCAGTTGCGAATTGGCCAACTCCAGATAACTGTCGAGCTATCCAATGATTCCTGGGGTTTGCCAATTTTTACCGACGATTTATTCAAGGCTTCAGCCAGATTGCTCTGCCTCTAACTAGTCTGACCTCCACTCTCAAACGTTTTGTTCTGTCAGAACAGGCCTTGGAAGCTTGAGAGATTAAAGAGTCTTTTTGTCTCCGCTCCCATTCTTTGCAATCCTGATCCTTCCCACCAGTTTATTGTGGAGGTGGATGCCTCAGAGGCTGGAGTGGGAGCTGTATTATCTCAACGATTGGCGTTAGACAACAAGATACACCCCTGTGCATTGTTCTCCCGTCGTCTTACCCCATTAGAACAGAACTATGATATTGGGAACAAGGAGTTACTGGCAGTGAAGCTAGCGCTGGAGGAGTGGCGCCACTGGTTAGAGGGTACTAAGACCCCTTTTCTGGTTTGGACTGACCACAAGAATTCAGAATATATCCACTCTGTTAAGAGACTAAATTCTCGTCAGGCTCGCTGGGCTCTCTTTTTTGGACGCTTCAATTTTGTAATTTCCTATCGCCCAGGGAGTAAGAATGGTAAACCTAATGCGCTCTCACGGATGTTCGAGACTCAGACTGTTTCCCCCTCCCCGGTGTCCGTCATACCTGTGGTCACCTGGGGAGTGGAGTCCAGAGTTCGTGAGGCGCTCAAGGCAGTAACCGTTCCAGCAGGATGTCCATAAGATTTGTTATTTGTTCCCAGATCGGTCCGAACCAGCATACTCCAGTGGGGGACACTCTTCTGCGCTTGCTTGTCACCCAGGTGCTGTACATATTCTTTCGCTAGTCAAGCAGAGGTTTTGGTGGCCATCCATGGCACAGGACACTCGCAAGTTCATAGCAGGTTTGACCTTGGACTCCTGCCAACACCCTCTAGACCCTGGTCCCACATTGCCTTAGACTTTGTCACGGGGCTTCCCCCTTCCCATGGCAATACGGTGGTCCTAACAGTTGCAGACAGATTTTCTAAAGCGCCCCATTTTATTCCCCTCCCCAAATTACCTTCAGCAAGGGAGACAGCGTCTATAGTCTTAGAGCACGTCTTCCGGATTCATGGTTTCCTGTGGATGTGGTTTCTGACTTGGGCCCTCAATTTGTTTCCAAGTTTTGTCTACTTCTGGGGGCAACCGCCAGCTCGTCCTCAGGTTACAACCCACAGACCAATGGTCAGTCCGAGCAAGCCAATCAAGACTTAGAGAGAGTCCTACCCTGTGTCACGTTAGCCTAACCATCGTCTTGGAGTCTTATATTTACCATGGTTGAGTACGCACACAGCTCTCTCCCGGTCTCATCTACAGGGTTATCGCCTTTCCAGTGCTGTTTAGGCTGCCAGCACCTATTATTCCCCTCACAGGAGTCAGATTCCAATGTACCATCCACAAATGCATTTCTCCGTAGGTGCCTCCGTACTTGGAGAATTTCTAGGCAAGCCCTCATCCGCACTGGTAGACACAACAAGGCAGCAGCTGACCGTCACCGCTCCAAACAGCCACGTTATGTCTCCGGGCAGAGGGTTTGGCTATCTGCCTCTGATTTACCTCTCCGGCTGCCCGCACATAAGTTGGAACCCTGGGAAGTTTATTGGCCCATTTCAGATCACCAAGGTGTATAACCCGCTGACGGTTCGGCTCAGGTTACCTACTATGCTGAAGAGAATTCACTCAGTGTTTCATGTTTCTAAGATCAAGCCTGTGGTCCGTTCCACTCAACAACCCCAGACTTTTGCCTCTCTACCTCCCAGAAAGGTTGAGTGGTCACCCGCCTATACTTTACGCTGACTTCTTGATATGAGGCGACGGGCAGAGGCCATCAGTTTTTGGTAGACTGAGAGGGCTACGGCCAGAAGGAGAGGTGCTGGGTTTCCGGACAGAGACATTCTGGACCGCACTCTCATTGACCAATTTCTCCGTTCTCGTGGGGAGTCCCTCGGGAATGTCAAGAGGCATCCTTCAGGGAGGGGATTCTGTCACAATCTGTAGTTTTAAGTTGTCTTTTATTTCTATCTGCCACTTGTCCTGTTTCTTTTCCTGCTGCTGTTCAGCTAATTAGCTTAACTCACTGCTCTAGCTGTCCCGTTAACCTGCACCTGTGGTTCATTCTCTGAGTTCTATTTAACTGTGGGGTTTGTGATCATTCCCTGTTGGTCTGTTGTATGCTCTTTGTGTCTAGCTGTGTTTGTTTTTACAATCTTTGTTTGTACTCTGTCCAGGATTCTCGGGCAAGGACTTAACTTGTTTATTATCTCCACCAGTAAGGCTTTTTTTCACCAGGCACTTAGCCGTGCTAGTTTTTGTTACTTTTGTGTTTGTTTTGTGGTTTATGCCAATGAACTCTTTGTTTTACTCCAAGCCGCTTTTGAGTCCTTCTGCTTTGTAACAAGTTTAAGACAATGACAACATACTGTAAAATTAACCAATGTTCGCATTATAAATATGATAAAAAGGATTATACAGAACTATTAACACATTATGCATAATTTTGGTACTAGCTTATTATACTACCTTCTGTATTTCTTTGCAGCAGATGGCATTTTTGCACAATTATTACATGTACACATAATAAAATATATATATATTTTTTTAATTAAAAAGGTTCTTGAATACACTTTTGTAAATAGACAAAACTTATTGTTGTTATAAATTAAACAATTATAATAAATTATAAAAAGTACAATTAAATTACAGCGTATCTAAAAAGTATTAGATAACAACAACAAAAAAACATACCATTCTGAAACGTCATTTTACAGCCGTTCTTGAACATCTTCATTAAAATTCTCTGGGTCTGATCCGGGCTCAGATTGTTATGGTTTTATTGACGCCGTTGTTTCTAAAACCACCAAAGTACAGACTACTGGTAAAGGTAAGGGGCGTGACGTCACTGAAAAAGTGCTCTAACCAGTTAGCCAATCACAACACACTGGGTAACTGACCAATCTGAGCCCGTTGCTATTTTTGTGGGACTGGCTTCATAGAATCCGGAAACCATCAATCCGTTTTACGTGGAGGGACAGAATAAAGTAAAATAATAATAATACATTTTTCTTTTACTATCTGCCTTTTCTTTTGCCCCTGCTGCTTTAGACAACAGTGCCCAGAATAATGCAGCAATTTCATTTTGAAAATTGTAAAGTTAGAATTATAAAGAATTTTAAATAAAGTTTATGATCTGGATGATAGCTGTATATTAATTTTGCTTTGTTTAGAAAGGCATCGACTGTAAGTCTGCTGAAGGAGTTTTATTATTGAATGGTCTTTTCTGATTACTTACTGGTCTATGCATAATTGTATTTATTTAATCAGCCATTTAAAAATGGCAAGTCCCTTCATTGGTACTTGATTTTATTTAATATAAATCGTTTTTATTATTACTCATGCTGATTATTATTATTATACGTGTCAGATGAAAACCGAACAGTTCCCCCCACATAAATAAAGTATATTTTTCTCAGTCTTTGATTTCGGAGCAGATAAGTTCACACGTTTGGTTGTCATCCTGAATTCATTTTACCACCATGGCTTTGTACATGACCAAAGTTAGACAGCATGGATAGTCCAGAGATACATCAAGTTAGTTCGAGCAGATATTTTTGCAGCCTAAGAAATTTCCATAAAGCCACAATCATGAACTCTATGTGATGCATCTCTTTATTCCTCCACAACATAATATTCCTCAGCATAACACAAACAGAAAAAAACATGGTTGTCACATCTAACACATAACAAATATTATCTTATTTTTAATAAAAGTACAACATTACTCAGGCTAAACCTGAGTGTGATCTAATAAAAAACCTGCAGCACCAGAACAAACGAGGAAATAAATAACCCAATGAATCTTACATTATCAGGCCAGGCAGGTGTGGCTCAGGTTACACTGTTGGTAGAGATTAGCCTTGTGGTCTATGCCCTAACAGCTCGTTGGGTATTTATTTGGGAGCTCCATAACAACCCACACATTAAAGACCTCAGTGAATAAACCAAAGACTGGCAGAGTGGCATACACATTGCGGAGGGCGATGGGAAACAGTGAAAACTGAATGGACGGATTTTCAAAAGACTTTAGAGACATAGACAGTGTTGGTCTTGTTTGCTCAGGGCTGTTCCTGCACAATTCAGAGCAGAATACATTTGACACATTTCACATGCTTCTCTTTGGTAAGCAATCCACACTGAGACTTAGCTAGAGAATCCACCAGGCCCCAGAAATCCTTAAAAGTAACGCCCTTTCCCTCTTCCACGCCCATGTCTTTCAGGAGCTTGGTCAGCCCTTCCTGGTCTCCTGCAACCTGGAAGAGAACATTTGGTGTTCAATGTGGTCAGCTGACCAAATGCTCCCATAGTTTAAGCTAAGAACATACAGTATATCTACTCAATAATGTTTTTGATATTAGTTCTGTTTATACACAATGAACTGACATACGATGTTACATTAACTTTAACATTAGTGACCTTAAGTTCAGATTTATTTGGAATACCCTAAAGGCAATGCACTTTTTATGGTGCCATTATTCTGTTCTCTGTGTAATACTTTTGTATTACAATTAAGCTGTTTCACCGTACAATATGGCCTGTTCCAAACGAATATACTGTACCTATACATCAATGTGCATTATTTAATTACATCTATACATCAATGTGCATTATTTAATTTCAAGTGACGTCGATGAGATAAAATGATGGTTTACCTTGGCGGAGGTGGGCAGCTCTTTAGAAAGCATGGTTTGGAACTCCTGAACTGTGAGGGTGTTGGCGTTGGTCGCCGATGCCGAGTGGAAGTTTGTGACCAGGGTGTTGAGGGCCAGTTCGAGCTCTGTGTACTTCAGAGAGAGGGAATAAGTAAATAAAACATCTTACTGTTATTCTAGATTGCGTCGGAACAATGTTAAAACCGCTTGAAATCCTTACAGAAACTTCAAATGCATAGTTCAAATCTGAGTCTCTAACATTCTTCAAAATATCTCCATTTGTGTTCAACATTTATACAAAACCATTTATACAGGTTAGGAACAACTTGTAGGAGAGTAATGCCATACTGAATTGTGATCTGGCATTTCTGGGTGAAATTTCAATTTAAAGGGCAGATTTTGAAGACTTCCAGCTGTGTCTCCTATATAAATAAATCGTGTAACTTGCTTTTAAGCATGTTTTTCACTAAAGTGAGCTCAAGCTTTGCTGCAATGCTTTTGAAACCCAACAGTTGAGTTGTAATTCTTTGTTTTCGTCTGATCAGAAGCTGTATAGACCTGTTCTCTCCCTCCACTCCTCCTCTGCATGCCTGCGCTTCACACATTCAACTGTGTTTGCTCAATGGGCGTTGGCCACAAAAACGAAAATGAATGAAAATAAATGGAGATGTAAAGTGCGATCGACATTATTTTCGCTCATCCAAAGATAACATATATTCAAAATGCTCATATAGATTTATTTGATCTCTTTAAAAGAAAATGATCTAAAGAACAAAAAGGCTATATTAGATAGGTTTTGCCTACCTGTATAGTAGGCATACATTTTTCTCTTAAATCATCAACTCCAACACCAGATCATGTAAAAGTTTAGGAAGTGAAATGGAATACAATCCCTTACCTGTGTGGCCATTGTGCTGTTTTATATCCCCACGGTGCGGAAACTGCAGCAGGTGAAGTACAGGGAAAGTTTTTTATCACCTGACCTGAGATCATGCGCACCTAGGACCCTCCCACTCCTCATACAAATAATGCTCACTGTGTTCATTCCTGTGAGTTTAAAGCGGAAGTTGTCTAAATATGATCACTTGTGCCACATATACAGTGACTGATGCTTCTACCTTTATTTAAGTAGATACAATTAAAAGCTCACTCTGTATTAAAAGCTCACTCTGTAAAATGTACCAAAGCTCTTAAGTCAATCCTTTATGTCAATCCCTTATGTCAATCCATACCTGTATGTCTTCCTTCTACAGAAGAATTTTTAAGAACATCGGTAACAACCCTCTCATTCATCGATATATCTTTTGTGCAGCACGGAAGAAGTCACACACATAATAAAGAGTGTGAATAAATGATGACAGAATCTATTTTTGTTTGAACAATCCCTTTAACCGCAGATTTTATGTTGAGGCGACAGGCCGGACATTCCTCTGTTGGAAATGTAACCAGTCAAACCGCATTTCGTTTGATACACTGAGATACATTCGTAACACTTGAATCACGCATACAATATGTGACAAGAAAAAACGCAAACACATATTTAAGGGTACTTTTCAATTCTGCTGAAGCATAAAACACAGGTTCACATGGATGGCCTTTCAGAAAGTTGGTGTATGGTTGGTGTCTGGAAGGCTTGGTTTGGGACTGGTGCATATGGAGGGATCCTGCATGGGTGCACTGAAATACAAGGACAAGGCATTTCTTATTGCCATCTGTGTAACTAAAAAATTGACAAAAAGGTTTATATTGCAAAACTAATGTATAATACTTAAGATTAAACTGCACTGCTGTCTTGCCTCGTCGGAGATGTTGTAGTGACCTCACATAAACAGGCATCTTCTTCATCGCTGGAGTCTCTGGAACACACATACAATATGAGAATAAACTAAATAAAAGTACAAACGTTCATTTTCACTTTTACATTTTAATTGAAATTAAATAAACAACGCAGAAGAAAAAAAACCTATAGAAGATTGTCAACCTATAAAACCTTCTGTTCCCTTATTGTTTTATAAAATAATATTTATCACACTCGTACAATTTATTGTCACATACATTTATGTTCACATGGACAACAAATAGTGGACTGCCTGCAATGCAAGACTATGGGGCAATAATAAGCTACAAATCCTCCTTTAGCTTGGATTTTGCTCAAAGAGTTTAAATGTTATAGATTTTGTGATATTTTAAGATGTATGGTGATACTGTATGACATACAGTTCTTGCTCTGAATCCTGGAACATGAGTGGACCCATACAGATGGTGCAAATATTGCCTATCAGCTGAAAACACAGTGAGCAGTAACAGCCTACAAAAGAAGAAGGTGGGTAAAATATGTTTAATCCTGAAAGCTGAAATGCTGTTTTGGATGTTTCTTTAAATGTGTGCTGACCTGTGCAGTCAGGAGTAGGGCAGATATGCACTTCACTGTCCCCATCTGTTTTCTCCAACAATTTCCCACATGCCAGACAAGATTGTTTATTGATGTTCAGAAACCTAGATAGGATGACACCTCCTGGCAGGCTGTGAAAATAGGCATTTTAACCCCATAGTTGTTACAAACTTGTAAACATTTTTATCAACGGTGAAGATATCTTAATTAAAAGAAGTAACTACATTGTTTGAGACACCACTGACTTCCAAAGTAGTATTTTGCAGTACAACGGCAGTCAATGATCACTCAGCAAGTGAAACAAAGTTACATAGGTTATAGATATACATTTTTGAGTAAAAAATTCCTTTAGTTACATCATGCTTCTTATCTTATTCACCCTAAAATGTACTTAACCTATATGACTTGCATGTGACTTACACACTGTATATTTTAAAGAATGTCGGGGAACTGGAACCCATTCACTTGCATTTGTTTTGCCTTCATAAATTAGAAGTGGTTGGTTATCAACTTTGCTCAAAATATCTTCTTGTGTGATATGCAGATGATAGAAACTCCTACAGGTTTAAATGATAAGTTGCGGAATAAATTATGAAAGTTTTAAGGCTGTGTAAACAGTTATCTGGGTTAGGACTGGGCTCAGCCAATTAGAATCAGGGACCTGCAATATCTGATTTATTAAGTGTAAGTAAGTTCATTATAGTGTTTGACTCACTGTTTGGCCAGAGACTGTAATAGGCCATTGTGTTGCTGGTCCTCCCTCTTCCGTGCTACAGCTCTCATCAGTGCTTTTCCTAAGGACTGACGCTGTGAGAGAATGTGCATGTGAAGGTAGCGGATCCTCTCCTGCAACACACATATTAAGCTACTCTTGAACTGAACTATGTCATAAAAATACATTGCTATTGCGTGGCATAGCATCAATGTCATGGGTCTGATTCCCATGTCTCGGTATGACGAAATATTATTTGTAACCTTTACACAGAGCAGTTCAAACACACTAATGTTTTTGTAGTTACACCTTAAAATTGTATTTTAACTGTTATGGATGACTCTTATTCACATTCTATTAACCTCAAATAAAGCCTTATTTATATATATATATATATATATATATATATATATATATATATATATATATATATATATATATATATATATATGTATATATATATATTTATTTATTTATTTACATATAATAAATATAAAAATGATATAAATTCTTTAAATACAATTTGAATCAGGATAAAACTAAAATGTTCACATTGACATTTTCCTTTTTCTGCTTCTCCTAAAATATTTTAAAGCAGTACTGCATAAGATGACTAGAACGTAACTTACTTTTTCTCTTTGGGGATGGTATTTGGCACACACAAACCTCTGCAAGCGTTTGACAAAGCCACCAGCAATCACAATAAACAGGGTGACTCCATAAAGAAGACCTTTGTTTGAAGAGAAGACAAAGATCAGACATATTACCAAATAACAAGTAAAAGTGTACATGTATTTATTGGTTTAGATTTAATGACTGATATAAAAACATAAATGCGCAGGTACAGTAAAAAGGCTGTGACAGTGTTTTAGAGAGAAAGTTAACGTGAAAAGTTAAATCTACCAAGTACAAATCTAAATCTTAGTGTTAACATCTAAATAGCTGAGGTTTATAAAAAGCACATATTAAAATATTATATCTAGAAGTGCAGCTCAGCTGCGGTGACCTTCTTTATTTCATTCCTTTCTCAACCTCTAGAGTTCACTGTAAAACAGTACACTACTACATATAGCATGTGATACTTATGTATTAGTGTGGAGCTGTTATTGTAGCCGTACCGATGAGCATGTATCTCATGTAGTCTGGCTCCAAAGGCTTTACGAGACATTTCTTGCTGAGCACAGTAATGTTCCCTTTCTGTAAGATGTCAAAGGAGGCTATAATATCCCTGAAGATATCGGAAGCGTATCCCGACCCATTTATTTGCACTGCAACCACTACAGGGGCTGAAAAGTGAACAAACGCATTTTAATAACATACAACATCTTTATAAAACAATTCAACGGCTCTCTTCAACATACCTTTGGCCACTATCTCACCCTGGGCTTGGTGGTTCACCAGGTCGAACACCCAAAAAACCAGGAGGTCGAGGGCTATCAGTATAACGCTCATAGCCATATACCTGAGTAAAGATAACACCTGACCAATAACAGACCGTCTCTCCATTACAGTTAGATACAGGGAGCCTGCAGAAAACATAAGAAACATCATTAAGCAATTGTTTAGTATAGTTGTTTTCAAGGGTCAGCTAAGATCTGCAAGCCATCAAAACATAAAGAACAATTTATTTTCCTACAGCAGTTTGTAAATCCCATTCATTCTCCCTTGGTGTTTTGGATGAAGATGTGCACAATCTTGCTTTCTGGTGCACTCCATCACATTTTTGAACCTCATTGCTTTTTTTAGGTTTACATCTCATATCTACATGTCAATGAACATACTTTCCTTTCTTCCTGCCATGTTGGCCCTTCCACCCCACTCCATCTATCTACAGACACACACTCACAGGGCCTGATGTAGGTGTAAGCTTCTCTGTGGCTGAGAGGAAGCACTGCTGCTTTGGCCTGTCTGGAGAACTTCTGGTCCATCTCAATAAACTGGTCTGTTATGTAGATGTTGTCAAATTCATCATTATGAAGATATTGATTCTTGTACAGAACGGCCCTATTCATAAACAGAAAGACAACCTTAGACTACATAAATTGTAATGGGTAAGTGTTTCCATTGAGCACTTACTGAAAAACTTAAGGGGATAGTTCGCAAAAAAATACGAATTTGATCACCATTTGAACATATCCTTGTCATTTTTAAACCCTTTTAGAGCAGTGGGACCTGTTACCAATGCATGCGAATAGGTACCAGTTACCAACATAACTTAAAATAGCTTATTTTGTTTTCTACAGAAAAAGTCATTCAAAATGTCAAGATGGTATTGCTGGCCTGAGACTTTTCCACACATTTCCACTATCTCTTTAAATAGATTAAAGAAAAATATTTGTAAATAAATCATTTAGAAAACGATATTTAATGTGATCAATTAAAATACATACTGAAGATACATGAAGAGAAGCAGGAAGAAACCCAAGTATGCCAGTAGGATCTTGAGTTCCCGCAGAAGCACCAGTTCCTCAGACACTTCCTCCATGATCTCTTGAGCAGCCCCCTGCATGGACTGACTGCTGTTCAGCTGCACGTCAAATTGGATGGAGGTGGAAATGTTGAATTCAAACTCTTTTTTAATTCTATCAAAGGCTGCAATTGTTGCTAGGGGTAAAAATTCAAGTTTACTGAATACTGCAAAATAGGTAAAACTGAAAGATACATGAAACACTGTATTATAAAGTGTGTTAAATAAAATAAAAAAACTGTGTACTGTGGTACAAATCACATGCTTTAAAGAGTAATAGCGGGTCTATAAGAGACAGTTCATCCAAAAATAAAAGCGATGTCACTATTTACATCCCCTTTTATGAATCAAATCTGTATACAGTAACTTTATTTCTTCTGCAAAACATTATGTAGAAATCCCTGCAACGGTTTTCTGTAAACACCATGGACTATCTTCTCGCAAAAGCGAGAGCGCCATACAGGTTTAAAACCTCAGAATTTCTGTTTGTATGAACTATCCCTAATTGGACAGAAGATGCATTTAGATGTTTGGAATCGTACCCAGATAAGAAGGCCTGTACTTACGAAAAGCCAAAGACGTCTTCATGTGGTTAGCAATATATGAGGGCAAAATGCAGAACAGTTCTCCAACTGCCGAAAAGGTCATTTAAATAAAAAAAAGATTATATTAGCTCCACATAGCTGTATAAAACTCTTTTTGGATTAATTCAACAATAATTTTTATTTTTCAGCCTGTTAAAAATGTGAATTATTGAATTATGACAAACTGCTCTAACAGGAACATACATATCGAACATAAACTTTGGATGTAAAAATCATATAGGCACAGAGAGGCACTAGTCTTTGTGTCACAAATGACAAAGGGGACATAATCTAAGTACAAATATAATAAAACTTAATAAACAGGATACTGTAAATTACAGTGGGCATCAGTGCACCGTGGCCATGAAACATCCTGTAGGGAGAAAAATAACAGGCTCTCAAGGGTCAAACCAGAGAGACGCACCACGTGTAAGGCCGCAGAGGGTCTGGAATCCATCCAGAAGGTTGCATAGGAACGAGAACAAAGAGAGCAACTCCATGCAATTCTCACGGGCATCATCAAAGAGTGAAGTGCACTTCTTATGTGGCATACCAACTTCATCATTACACACATCACCAATACTGGCCAAAAAGTGCAGGACGTTTCTCAGAGAACGAGCTAAACGTAAACAGGTAGGAGAGAAAAGCATTTCTGTTAAACACCAAAAAAAATCCTTATAATAATATGAAGATGTATGTGTGATATTACAGGATCCTTGGATCACTGACCCACTCACCAACATGCCGCACAGATTCCGTCAAGGTGAAGACTAGGTTTTGTGCTCGGCCTGCCATTGAGTAGGTATTCCTCGCTATCTCTTTGATTCTATTCACAGCAGCTAAACATAAAAGATAAATAGACTGTAAATATATAGATAGATTGAGAGACAGACAGATGGATGGATATGCAGATAGACGGATGGATGGATGGTTGGTTGGGTGGATGGTTGAGTGAGAGGGTCTTTGCACTCATGGATGGACAGATGGATCGATCGATAGACAGACAGACAGATAGATAGACGTTAGTTAGATAGATAAACACATAGATAGATAGACAGATGGACGAATGGATGGATGAATGGATGGATCGAAAGAAATATGGGCGGACGGACGGACGAATGGACGGACGAACGGACAGAGAGACAGACAGACATACAGACAGATAGATCGAAATACAAACAGACAGATAGATAGATAAATGCATAGATAGACAGATGGACGAATGGACGAATGGATGAATGGATGGATGAATAGATGTAGTCTGGTGGTTAGAGAGTTGGACTTGTACACAGAAGGTTGTGGGTTTGAATCGCAGTGCCAGCAGACAATGACTGAAGTGTCCTTGAGCAAGACATCTTACCCCATTTGTTCTGCTGTGATAATTGACTACTGCATGATACTGCAAGTCGCTTTTGATAAAATAATCTGCCAAATGACTTAAAATGTATAAAAATGTAAACTTGTAGATAATGTCATCCAGGACTCACAGAGCAGTGGATTGGTGGATCTCTGGAGAAGTTGCTGTGTCTGATTCCTGACCAGATCTGCACCACAGATAACACTGTCTGCTGCTCGTTCAACATTCTCCATTGTGTTGCTCACTGGGCCTTGAATAACCAAGGTACAAATGAGGAACAGAATGAACTTTTTACCGTTTTCTGAGAGAGAGTTAGAGAGAGAGAGAGAGAGAGAGAGAGAGAGAGAGAGAGAGAGAGAGAGAGAATTACTTGAAATATTTTTTTTATAAAGTTTGATTGTTTAAATAGAAATATCGTTATCTTTAAATTCAGATCAAATGTAATGAATTTAAATTAAATTAAATGAAAAATAACGAGTTTGCTCGTACTCGAACACAACATCGGCAGCATCAGCATGACGTTGGTTCGCACGCTCTCGGAGAGTCCCGATCCAAACCCAGCGACCGTCGCCAGGATGCCGGTGGTGATGACGCAGAACCAGATGTTGTGGTTTTGGATGTACAGAGCTATCATACCATAAACTGAAGCAAGGAACAATCCGAACAAAAATCCCCAAACACTGCGCTGTAATCGAAGCACCGCCGACCTGCGGCGCAGACCAGAACCCTTCAGAAAGGGCTTGCTTGCTTTGACCAAAACCATCCTAAATACTCCAAAAGAAAAGTGTATTAATAATCATTAATTATTAAAAGCACAGAAATAAAACACATGAAATCACTACTTCTACCTGTCTAGAATAGATCTTAAAAAGGTAAACACTGCCTTTTAATGAAAAATAACACATATGTTGAATTAAATCTTGTTTTAATTTTACAAACATTGATTGTAGAATCACTGAAATACAGTTACTGTTTTTACTTAAAATCTGTGACGTAATCAGCTTTGAACTGTTGCATGCATCTTTTAAATCTCTGCTTTGTTGTTCTGTAGTGATGTAAAGAAATCTGCAATGGCTTCCCACATAGAAACCAATGGATGTAAAGCACCACATTCAAGTGTGTTTCTCATTTATGGCAACAAACATTTCTGTTATAGTGAGATTACATATCTCTTATTTCTGTTCTTGTGGATTTATAGCTTTGGAGCTGGTGAGTAAATGTCTTCTCCCACCTGGAGTTCACATCTTTCTATTCGGTCCCATGGCAGACTTTCCTGTGATCAGACGTGTCGTAGGCGCTGTGTTTGGAGCGCTGAGTGGAGTGGGTGAGAAGAACTGCAAATGATTTATACATATATTGACCAACATTCACTTTTAATAGTTGTAATAGTGCATGGCTTATTGGTAAATAAAAGGTTTTGTACAAAATTTTTTAATAATGTTAGCTTTCAGAGGGGGAAATCATGGCATAGTGGTTGGAGAGTTTGACTCCTTACCCAAGGGTTGCGGGTTTAAGTCTCAGGCCGGCAATATCATGACTTAGAGGGTCTTTAGCAATGCACCTCACCCCCAACTGCTCCCCGGGTGCCACAGAATAAATGTATGCCCACTGCTCCGGGTGTGTGTTCTCGGTTGGTGTGTGTCCATTCTGGATGGGTCACAAATCCTGAGTGTGGGACAACATACTTGGCTGTATGTCATGTCACTACTACTATGTCACGTCAGCGGACACTAAACTTTAGGGGCTGTCGTGGCCTAGTGGTAAGTGAGTATTGTGACAAGGTCACCGGTTCAATTTCCAGGGCCAGTTCGATACTGATGCGCCCTTGAGCAAAGAACCTTACCGCGATTTGCTCCCGGGCATGGCAGTGATAACCGCCCCCTGCTATGGGTTCACGACTTGTTCACTTCTCAATGGATGGGTTAAAACAGAGGTAACATTTCAGGTATGGGTCACCATATCTGACAAGAAGTTCACTTTCACTAATAAATGTTTACCTGTCATTTATAAGGTTGTGCAAAAACCTTTGCGACTGTTTCGACTCATGTAAGCACCTCATTAACAGAGTTCACAGCTCAGGTAATTGTTGTCACATTCAGAATTGAAATAACATGCTGTTGCTTCCCAAGATCTGTGCATGATGAAGACGGGATTTTGAAGGAAGGGACGTGTCTAATGTAATGTCTTTCAAGAAAAAGTAACGTGGTACTGATCTTACTCTAACATGTTTTTAAGGACTGTTCTTCGGCCTCCTTAACAGTATTGCCATGACAACCGTACCCCGTGTTGTTGTTGCATTTCTATTTGTGGGTGAGTAGGCATATATTTCCTTTATTAGAAGAGGCAAATAAACACATGGCGATGTATAATGTGATGTGTTTGTGCAGGTCTGTGCATTTTTGGTGGCACATTTTCCTCGCAGTTCCGCTGCTCAGTTCTGCTGATTTTTCCTAGTATGCTTGGGTCAAAGGGTCGCACATTCCTCATGATTCTTGTCCTGCATGGACTTTACCAGGGTATATCCTCAAAACCTGTTCCAAACAGGCATAATCATATTTAACTTCACTTTTAAAAGATAAAATGTTATATACTTACTCATCATCTACAGTCTTCCTATAACATTTTTTCTTCCCATCAGGCCCCATTGCAAACATTCAGCATAATGTTCAGGATGTGGCCTGTTCCATGGGCTGTAATATAGACTTGCAGATCACTCATAGCAAGATCTTGTGGAGAATGATGACAGAGCCTTTTGTGGAGGTGGTGGAGGAGATAGTAGTGAGTTCTCTGACATTTAACAATATTGAAATATATTTAAAATTTTTACAATATATTTAAGTAGGGTTGACAATTCCTTCCAAAAAAAATCATATCACTATCAACATATAAAAGAATCTCTATCCACGATTGAAAATACTGAACAGGGCTGTATGTTAACTTATTTTCATAGAGCACTGCTATTACAGAGGTGTTAGAACAAGTATAAATCATCTGTTATCATCTTCAATAAAACACAATGCAGAAATAAATGTATCGATTAGGGCTAGATACTTTTTAGTGCTCCCATTTTGCATTGCTTTGTGTTTTTAAAATAAAATAGTGATATAAATGTCCACATGAAAATATAGAAGTATTAAGAGTATTTACTAGGTTTATAGTGAACTGCTGTAAGTCACTAGATAAAAGTGGTTTTGAACCTTACTGTAGTAAACATTGTATTTGTTTTATTAAATACGTCCCTGAAAAATGTCAAACACCCATCTTTTTCAGAATAAAGACAAAATTGTAATCCATTTGATTCAGAATATGATAAATATTTCTTCGATTAAAACTGATGATCGTTTGTCAAAGGAAACTACAGAAAGTTGCTTTTAACTTAAAATTATTATGAATTATGTGAAACTATTGTTAATGAGACGCGAAACCAGTGGTCCACGCATCCAAATGTAAGACCAATATGAATGCTGAAAATCTGTCTAAATAGTTCGTTCTATGATGTTCAGAATGACAGTGAGGAATTTCAGAAAGAGACACAAAATGTGAGCAGAGAGTTCCAGAAAATTC
Source organism: Triplophysa yarkandensis (assembly GCA_033220385.1). Classification (NCBI taxonomy): domain Eukaryota; kingdom Metazoa; phylum Chordata; class Actinopteri; order Cypriniformes; family Nemacheilidae; genus Triplophysa; species Triplophysa yarkandensis. The sequence continues at coordinate 11,657,647 of CM065668.1, forward strand.
AGGATGAGGTCATGGGTCAGTATGGTTATGAGTCTCTTGGTAACAGATCGGTGCACAAAGCCAACAGCACTCAGGAGGAGTATTTGGAGAAGACAATAGCACGCTGTGATTGTGAGTATAAGTTGCATGAAAACAAGCTACTATATTTTTATTCTTTTTACCTTCTTTCTGTGTTTAAACAATATTGTTCATGACAGATGTGGTAGAGCAGGGGGTTGGACGGTGTCAGGGCTGGTTCAGCGATAAGTGGGAAGAATGTTTGAATACCATTCAAGCACCTCTTATCAACTACTTACTCTGTGTGCCAATGAAATTCCATTTTCTCTGTGATGTCATGAGAGGTAAGATGTTGTTGCACGCAGTGCTTCATCAGTACAGACCTTTTTTTCTTATATTTCGAAATGTTTGTCTTCCAGTGATGACACCATGGTGCACAGAGAAGATTCCAGTTGAGGGAAATTTTGGTCAGACCTTCGACAAACTCAATTACTCTATTACCCGGGTTGCAGAACAGTTTACCACCAAAGCTATCTTTCAGGTGCAGTAAAATCTTTCATCTCATATCGCATATAAAAACAATAAACAATAGCATTATCTTTTGGATTTTCAGAAACTAGAGCAGCAGTCTGTGTTAGGAGTGAACATCATCCAGGATTTCTCCATAGAGCTGAACCGTGCGTTTGAGGAAAATGCAATCATCGCTGAGCAGATAGCTAAAGCAATTAATATACTGCTCTCTTTCACCTTCATCACCGTGTTCATCTCGTGAGTTCTTCAGAAGACAAAAGTTGCTTTTGCATTGCTTATCAGATTGTTGTTTGGTATGATTTTAACGTTTTGACTGCAGCGCATTTGGATACGTTCGTCAGTATTGCAGTGATATTTGCTTCGACAACATCTATGTAACAACTTATTTCAGACAAATTGATGCCAGAAGAACAAGAGCAGTAAGTTACAATCTTATGCTTTTCACATAGCAGATTTGTGCATTGGCTTGAACTCATTTACATATTTTTTAGAGAAAAAGGCCTTTGCTGCCACTGAAAAAAGCAGAGCGAGAGAGTTTGATCAACCCTTGGAGCATATCTATCCATCCCAGCGAGCTCATGCCTGTGGTACATTGTAGTAAAGCCATGGTTCATCCAAAAAATGAGAATTCTGTTTCATTTATTTGAAAGATTTTCTTTTTTCAGCAGAACACAAAAGAAGATTTTATGAATAATGTTTGAAAACAAATGGTGACAGAATTTTTTCACTTTCATTGAATAGACACAAAACCAATGCATGTTAGTGGGTGCATGCCAACATTCTTCAAATGATCTTCTTTTGTGTACTGAAGAACAAAGAAAGTGATACAGGTAAAATGACAAGAGGGTTAGTAAAAAATGAAAGAACTTTCATTTGTGTGGGAACTATTCCTTTAAGATAAGAGAAAGTATTTTACATTACATTTATGCATTTAACAGATGATTTACCCAAAGTGACTTAATGAATTAAATTAATGATAATACACCAACATATAACACTGTTGGTCTGTTTTCTCTACAGATTGTAGGATTTCTTCAGTTTGTGTCTCTGGCTTTGTTTGTATGTGTTCTGCTTGCTGTTGACGGAATCCTATACAATGTATTTGACCTCATCCGAAGACACACTTTCACCGAATACTCTGTTACAAGTGAGCACATGAAACCACAGACATAAACACAGGCACATTTTTAAAGTGTTTAATAAAGTCTTAATTCGAACATTTTGCATTCTTAATTATACATAAATGTTTTTCTGAAGGTGTTCGTCATGCAAATATTGTAATTGGGGGAGATTCAATGTTAGCCAGACTTCTGCGGAAAACCATTGGTGCCTTCAACATCTCATCCAATCTTGATGTACAAACCAGTAACTTGCGTAGGTTATAAACCAATGGATGTCTCTGAAAATGCTTTTCTGGTAGCTGTGTGACCTGGAAACTTTCGAAAATGGTGTTGCAGCACACGCTTCCAGTGCTGACAGCTTCATTGCGAATCCTTTTCTGTAACCTGATCTGGACAGAGTGTTATGTTTCCCAACAAAAAACCTTCTCAACTTGTGATGTTTGTTGACATTTGATTGAGAAGTATGATCAAGCCCTTCAGGATTAAACAACATCTTAGGGTTTTTGTTGGACAAGCTAGTTAAGCTAGACAAGCTAGACTGATGCCAGCTCATGATCAGCTAGCTCCATTTGCACAAAGTATCATCTTTTTCATCCTTCTCTAGCATTATAAATCTCATGAATTTGTGGGATCTCTCCTACTGGCTGCCGCAGGTGACCATTGGCACAATGATTTAGTCCGTCTCTACTTAAGCCAAGTGACGTCTTTGCTTTGGCTGTTGATTTAATCTGATCAGGGTTCATTTCAGAGTTCTGGCTGTGTCTGTGTGTCTCATCCAGGGAGATCTGATGTTGACGTATAGGCACATGGCATTACACACACATAGACTGGCTGATGAGAGAAGTATTTATATCACACTGGCATGATGTGACCCATGCCTGGAACAGACATAGCAGAGTACTCTGTCAGCTATTGTGCTACATATAGTTCCAATGTAAGCTGAACTCAAGAAATAGAGTAATTTGATGATTGCTTGAAATAGCTGTAGATATTATGGCTATATGTGATGTATCACATGAGGTCCATTTATCCATGTAATCAGATATTTATAGTGCATTTGTATTGGCATTTGTATTTGTATTGTATTTTTTTGCATATCACATTGAAAAGATCCCTTCCTCTGTTGACTGTGGGTATGCATGTGTATTTGTTTATAGATTGTCTGCCCCAGCCACATGCTCTAAACCAGATAGACTACTTGTGGGTCTTCGTCCCTCTGCTACTTATGGGCCTCATATGCTGTCTTCAGGTTTACACTAACCGTCTACGGAGGGTCATCACTGCCTTTTACTTCCCCAAGGTAACATCACCTACCAAGGTTTAAACTGCACAATCACATCAGTATTAAGAATCAATGACAATGGACAGTGTGACATGGCAACCCTATGAATAAGTTTGATTCTGATTGTTTGGATGGGTATGATGGATGGAGAAAAATATTCTGGTGGTGTGAAAGCACATCTGTCATGAATATCATTCATATTGTTGGCCAGTCATAAATATAATAAGCTCATTATACTTTTCTTTGGCTAATGAGATTAAATGAGTCACACTAGCATGTGTTGGTACTCGCTGATCACGTTTATTACTTCATAAACCGATGCAGAAATAATTGGACTTGTTGTATAGAATGTGTCGAGGTAATACTCTGTGGTGATAAACCTCTGTATATCTTTACTTTCCAAATAATATGTTTATTTGTTAGTAGCAGATATCCATTTTTTTGTGGTTGCATGACGAGTGATCCCTTTTCTGTTGTTTTCAGAAATGTGCTGTATTTCATTTTTGTAAGTGTATTGGCACCTTTCACAGTCAATGCCTTTCACAAAACCATTCAGCAGAATATAATCCCAGAAGGACTATATTTATTATTGTGCAGTCTGTTATTTCGTCGCTGTGCTTTGGCACCGGAAGTCTTGCTAAAGGTCTCTCCTATCCTGCATAATTGAACTAAACAAAAAGCACAATGACAGGCAAAATTACTTCCTCTGATACCGCTTTTGTTTACAGCGGGTTCTCCAATTAAAATAAATAGTTTTAGTTTTCTATTCATATCAGATGTGGTTCAGATTCCACGATGAAGAACAAATTAGCCATCATATGTTTTAAAACTATTTGTGTTATTTAAAGCATAAGTGAATGGCAATTGAGCAGGGCATTTTTTAGCTTTCATTGTTATACTCTAAGCGGTTTATAATGATTATTTTTTTATAAAAAGGTGTAAAGACTCAAAAACTGTGTACAGGATTCTTGGCACAGTTCAGTGGTCTTGTGCTGTTTTTGAAAAGCATGTTAAAGTCCGCAAACTAATACGTATTTTACAGTTTAATCGGTTTGGTCATGAATGTAACAGATATTCTCATTCAGCACTTCAAAGTCTGTCACTCAGCATCCTGCAAAAAGTGGAAACTTTCTCACATGACTGAGTAAAAATTTTCATGTGTGCTTGTATACATGGTTTGTGTGTGTGTGTGTGTGTGTGTGTGTGTGTGTGTGTTTGTGTGTGTGTGTGTGTGTGTGTGTGTGTGTGTGTGTGTGTGTGTGTGTGTGTGTGTGTGTGTGTGTGTGTGTGTGTGTGTGTGTGTGTGTGTGTGTGTGTGTGTGTGTGTGTGTGTGTGGTAAAGCACTAATAGGATAAGAGGGGTTTTAAAGTAATAGCATTAGATTTGCAGCATTCTGAGGCCCTTTGAGGAGGATTAGAGGACCCCTGTAAGGCCTGATTCAGCTTCTGTGTTGCCACACTTCATGAAGTATTAACTTATTTATAAAAAGGTGAACTTCTAACACATGTATATACATGTATCTTTTTGTCCTTTATTAATCCGTACAGCCAAATGGTAAAATCCTGTTTTCTTTAAATTTACAATTGTACCACTTTTAGAACATTTGAAAAAGCCACAAAAAGCATAATAGCAAAACTGATTGCCGGCTTTGCTTCTTGCTCATTTTTCTTTTCTTCTCCTGTTATCCAGAATGACACCGTACTAAATTTTGTTTTTACATGTACATGGTTTACAGAGAGAGAAGAAACGGATCCTTTTTCTCTACAACCTACAGATCCAGAAACGAATCTGCTTTATCAACAGACAACGGAAACGACTAAGAAACCAAAAACAAACTTTTAAAACGGTTTGTGTGATAGATTACATTCACTTTACACATGTTTCATACAGCTTTACATCTGCAGTTAAAATTTCTATTTGAAGTCACCACATATAAAAACTAAAAATATACATTCATGAATCTTCTCTGTGCAACGTCATAAGGCTTGAATGCTTCTCCTTCTCTTCTAGATGCTGTCTGATCTGTTTTTCCGTCTGAAGCATGTGGGTTGTTGGCTGCGTTGGTGCTGGGTGTGTGATGGTTTTGTGATGAAGAACCAGGCTGTGGAGTGCACGTCTGCCAGTTGCACAATCATTTATTGTCAGCAGTGCTGGAAGGATTTGGACAGTATCTGCTATGGCTGCTCTCCTCAGAACCAGTGTGAACCTCAAGACACTGCCTCTGATTTTGATGTGTACTATGGTGGTTAATAAAACATCCCAAGCAGAACTCTCTTTCAATTATAGGCATGAAATACTGTAATGGCCATATTTTTAATACTGAATATCATAGAAGTCCTAGATTGTCAAGGACTCAAAGTCATAGTTTAAGGCGGTGGTACTTCTTCTATAAATGACGTGACACACAGGCAAGTATGTTGACCCATACTCAGAATTCCTGCTCTGCATTTAAACCATTCAAAGTACACACACACAGCAGTGAACAAACACACACACACCGTGAACACACAAACATCAACCACTACACACACCCGAAGCAGTGGGCAGACTTTTATTTTGCGGTGCCAGGGAAGCAGTTGAGGGTTCGGTTCCTTGCCCAAGGGCACCTAAGTCATGATATTGATATATCCCCACATTAAATCCCCCAATTGTCAATCTAGAACATAAGATATTTTGAGAAATGCCACATATTGTTTAGGTCAATGAGGCATTATGGGTTATCCTAAACTCTCGAAAACAAGGCGCCTTCATGGTGGCACACTTTTTATTATTTTAATCAACAACCAAAAGATACTTTGGGTGTTCAGGGTACGTCTTAGGTAAGTCTATGAAAACTTTAAAGAATCTTTGACTGAATGGTTCTTTGTGGAACCAAAAATGCTCATCTTTGACATCACATGTGAAGAACCCGTTAACCCTGAAATTATGAATTTTTTGCTCTGGAGTTTACAAACAATACAAGTGAATAAGTACAGATTGTACTATTTGTATGATCACAAATATCATGGTTTATATATCATGGATCGCTTCATTTGTATAAAATGAAATAATCAAAATTGGTACTGCAGTCAAACATTATTCAAAATATCTTAATATGTGTTTTCTAAGGAAGGTCAATTATTAACACAAGTAAATTATAACACAATCTTTTTTGGGGTGGGTAAAGGATCACTTTTAAGAACACAGTTTTTTGGGGGGGTCCTGTTATACTTGATCAATGTGATATAAGGTAACATTGGGGTACTTTTAATCCAAATCACATTTACCCTCATATTAGTGCCCAATATTTCAATAGGGTATTACTTGGCACTGATGCGAACCTGTCCGGGCACCAAAGAGTTAAAGCAAAGGAGGAAATCCTATCTGGTTGGTCACACTGAGCAATACGATTACACTGCCTCATTTTAACACAGGGAGCGGACGGATCCATGCTTCAGATCACACGCTTAAACCTACAAGACCGGATCATTCACACTCAGAGGGTACACCCCTAAATCACAGAGGCCGATCTCAGTGCAGAGGTGTGCCGCAGGATGTCGGGATCTACACTGGGCCGGGACGCCGCTGTCAGACCGGACCGTGGTTCGGCATTCCGCAGGTGAATGGACAGATCAGGATCAGCTGAGCCCGCAGACCACTGCGAGTCTTCCAAACGTGATCACACTCACTCTTGTTTAAAGAAGATCTATAGAAATGCGTCACTGGACCATGAAGCAGCATCGTCTGCTGTTGAGATGTTTCTGGAGAACCCTCGTCACCGTTCTTCTGTGTGACAGCACCCCGTTTATGATGATCAGAGGTTCTCCAACACTGAACCTCAGGAGCTTCTCACTGCAGCCTGAGACCATCACTCAATCTTCTCTAAGCGGTATGGGATTGATATCATTTTTGGTAAAAAAACACATTTATACATTATAACATATGCTGAAAGTGGGCCTGGAGTGGAACTTTTGCTTTATATTTAAGTTTAAACTTCTTGAGGAGTCTCTAAGACAACCTCAGTCTTGACAGCTGAGTCCCAATGTTTGCTCTGGATGGATGTTTGCTCTGGATGGTATTTATGGAAATGTGAAGTTTATAATTATTTACCTGGCTATTTATGGTCATATATACAAAAGCAAGACACAAACTCTCAAAGCCCTGACTGTAAGCCTGTCTACAAGGGGGAAAAGTGGAGGACAGCATCCATACCTCTCTTAGTTTGAGATGGCTGTTTGATCTGGATTTTTTAACACCTCTTATTCTGACATGCTGCTTTAGATCTGGGTTTTAAACAAGAAAAACTCAACCATGTTTGTTTTGAGTTGAGATTGAAGTTTTCTGATTCTAAGTCATTATGAACACATTGGTGAGAATGCTGGTGTGGCTTCCTCTGGACGAAGGCTCGCTTGGTTTTACTGTGTCTAGGTTTTTATTGGCATAGATTGGCAGTATTTCAAGCCTCTTTTGCAACTTGCAAGCCAGCACACAACTCTAATGCTCCAACACAGCTGTCAGAAACAGACTAAACAACAGCTGCCCTTACAACATAATGATTAATACTCACAGTCAAACTTACTGTGCCAGTGGTTAAGAAATGTGTGCATGGCACATCAGCGATTAATGTTTTGAGGAAAACAGAAATTGCTTCACACAAAATGTTTATTTTTCTTATTGACATTAATATGGGACTTTAAAATAACAGTGGAACATTACATTGATCCCATGTTTGTGACCTTAAGGCAGCCACTGGATTGGGCTTCTTTACTTTATTAAGTAAAGTTCACACGCACATACAAAAATTGCTCTTTTTTTGTTTCTTTCTGTAAGAACCTAAAAAAAATGTTTAAAGTCTTCTTTGTAATTTCATATACGCTGTAAAAACATTTAATATGGCATAGGAAACATCACTTAAATAAACAATAATGTTAACACATTTTTTGAACATTATATAGTTTTTTCCAGTGGAAATATAAAAATAATGGATTAAAAGTTTTTGAATAAAAAGAAGTATTTAATTGACCTTTGTAATATTAACAAATTTTTTTGTGATTTCAAACAGAAATATTTCAGTTAGTGAGATTTAGTTAATTTATTTACTTGCATATACAAACATTTAAAATCTAAACAGGATTTTACTTAATTTCAAAGCTTTTTTTGTATAAATTGTTCCACTTAAAATGGAGCAATGTCTGTATTTTTCTAAACAACAGGAGAATTAAAGTGACAGTTCACCCAATAATAAAAATAGTGTAATCATTTGCCCTCTTGTCTTTTTCTGCATTACACAAAAGAAGATATTTTAAAGAATATTTTGAAGTTAGTAACTGGCACTCATTCACTAACATTGGTTTTGTGTCCATACAGTAGAAGTGAATGGGTGCCACTGCTGTTCGGTTTACAATTTTGAGATGTCTTCTTTTGTGTTCTGTAGAAGAAATAATATCATACAGGGTTAACATGACAAGATGGTGAGTATAATGATTTTTTTGGTAAATGAATTATTTACAGTTTTGGGCGAATTGACTGTAAGTGCTGAAATGTTCTCTATTTTACAGTCACGAGTCACAGAAGAGATGTGAAGCCGCTGATGAAGACAAGGCCGTTTGTATTAGTGGATGGAGTGAGAAGAAGCCTGAGTGATGTTTTACAGGTGAGTCTTAGCTAGGACAGTCAGTGTCAAGAGTTTGGCTGCATCAGATATCCTTCAAATCCAATAAATATATATGTCAGTGTTCTTGCACACAAAATGAAAACTGATTTCTCATGAGTTTTGTGTTTTGAGACCTGCTTTTGCAACTCTTGTAATTACTTCAAGGAATCTCAGTAGTTTGGACTGATTTGCATTGAATGTGTATTTAAGCTATTGTGAATCACTTTCCTCATTAATGGAACAGGGAATAATGAGGGTGTGTTTGCCTGGATGAATCAGAGAAAGGGGAATTTGGCAGGATATGACTTCAGACTAGCTCTCAGCTGCACAGGAAGTGTCCGTCCCCTTAATTTTGCCTTCAGTTCCTCTCGTCTCAGATCATGCTTTGCGTCAGGAAGTTTCCAGACGAATTTCGGCGCACCTATGTCCTCTCGCAAACACATTACTGATATGACCAAACTTTCTCAAAACTGCTCACTCACTATATCTGATGTATGGCATAGGGCAAAGCATATATCTAAAACATCTAAAACACTAGGGATTCACATTTGTTTTTATCCAGTAAAAAAGCCCTTAGTGAACAGAAACCAAAGCAAGTCTGTTTTTAGCTAGTTTTGCTATAGAGAGGAAAAGCGGTGATGGTTTGGGTGTATGCATGTATTTGGGTGTGTGGGTGCTATGGTCTTTACCCAATCCTCATCAACATGAGCATATGAATACATTCAGTTGATTACAATCAAGCTAAGCCACAAAGTTATACCCTCCACCCATCCAGAGGAACTCATTCTCTCAAAAAGATTTGATTGATGTGAATGTGAATGTGATTGTCACTTCTTCCTTACTAGGCCAGAGATGTCCATAATTGGTTTATCATCCATTTTGCAGAGTTGAGATGGAATTTGTGGGTGTTTGCAAGAGGAAGGTATGGGTGTGTAACAGGAAGATATAAGAATGTTGTCATTTCTATAACCAGAGTAACAAAATTATTTGTGATTTGAAAATCTCAACCCTTCATGGATGATTTATGCCATCCTCAGTTTCTTTCTGTGTTTTTGTGGCCCTTGTGGCATGAAAAACAAGACTTCAAACTCGACCAGTTCCTCACTTAAAGTGCTATGAAATGGGGACAGAGATGGTTAGTTACTAATTACATTTACGTTGTTACATTTACTTAGTAATTACTAGTACATTTTGGGTAACTAGTACTTTGGATTATATTCAAAGATAGATTATTTTTTGGTAAACATTTTTTTACTTTTACTTTGTTACATTAGATGGTGTTTCTCTGTTACTGATACATTTAATAAATATTATATTTACATGAAATAATCAGTTGTTTATGGGACTTGATCTCATGTGTATACTGTATATATGTTCATTATAAACGTAGATACATAATTACCAATTTATTGATGATTCAATTTATAATGTATTATAATATTTGTTTCATATCAATCAGTTCAGAAGTTGCTATTAACTAGCTACTTGAGTTATTTTTTCATCGGATACTTTTTCTCTTCTACTGAGAGTAACTATTAAGATTGTTATTTTTATTTTTACTTGAGTAAATATTTCCTTAAGTACTTGGTCTTGTACTTCAGTACAGATTTTGGGTACTCTTCCCATATCTAGTTAAACTTATAGATAAAAATGAAATAATTGTCCACTGTAGTGACTTTTATCTTTAAATATGTCATGTTGGATGATAAGACAAAAATATCATCATAAGAACAAAATATGTTGTCTAAGTAATTTACATAACGACTTGAATTGCAAGTAATAAAGTAAATATAATTGAAACCCCACCCAACACTTGTGTGCAGTTAAGGACTTGGCAGACCTTGAGATCTGGAAAATTCTCCATCCTCCCCTTCCCGTCTTTACAGTCTTTTTTCTTCAACCTCAGCTAGCCTCAATGAAAGTATCCCACCCAGCATTCATCTGCTGCTGAGGTCATCACACTACGAACAGTCTACGCTTAGGGACATTACCTCAGAGAAAATGAGAAATTGTGGCATTTAAAGAGAGAGAGAGAGAGAGAGAGAGAGAGAGAGAGAGAGAGAGAGAGAGAGAGAGAGAGAGAGAGAGAGAGAGAGAGAGAGAGAGAGAGAGAGAGAGAGAGAGAGAGAGAGAGAGAGAGAGAGAGAGAGAGAGAGAGAGAGAGAGAGAGAGAGAGAGAGAGAGAGACTGATGGACAGTATGGACAGTAAAGCAGAGATATGATCACTTTAAATATTATGGACTAAAAAAGAGGCCTAGAGGAGATACAAATAAAGATTGTAGAGCATGTAAAGGTTAGAAAGATAAGACATGTGAAAAACGAATTTTAGTTATGGACAGATGTAGGTGTTAGGCTTTTGTGGGAATCTGACGAGAATGTCCGCTTTTTGAATCGACTGTTCAATTCAAATTGACTATAAATGATTCCAATCAAACCATTTCATATGGTTTATATGGATATAAAAGGGGTAGTTCACCCCAAATTAAAATGTGGTCATGAATCACAGTAGTTGTTTTAATCCTGTATACATTTCTTAGTCTGGTTGAACATATGGAAAGAAATTTCCAACATTCTTCAAAATATCAGTTTTGTGTTCAACAGATTTGTATTTGCAAGGTTAATCTGGAGACTCAAAGTTGTTTGTTGTCAGGCAGGGTACACCAAGGCATCATTCAGAATTTGAGATGGTATTTGTAACTGTTAACACACACGTGATGTATACTCTATGGTGAAGTACATCAACTGACATCAGCAGATGCTAAATTTCCAGTTTTAATATTCACAAGGTCTAGTCTCTTGCCGTCATGCTAACATTCAAGGCATCACTATGGCACCCGTCTCGATTTACTCAACATATCGAGATCAGATCTGCCAACCTGATCAGAAATGTATGAGAAAAGAGCAAAAGCTATTATTTCTTGAAAATCACAATAGTCGAAATGTACAACTGTATACACAGACACTTTAGAAACAGATCCACCCTGTCGCTGTAAATAGCAGAACGTTCCCAGAACTTTACAGTGAAGACTTTTTCCAAAACCAACTGAAAGCAATGAACGTAAAGTCTTCAATAGGAGTTTTTGATTTCCTTAAAGGCTAGGCAGGAGCAGTTGGTTGTATTTCTGATTTGGTTTTTATGACCCATATGTCGGGTCTTGCAGTGAGCGCATGTTTGGGTGTGTGCTATTGCAGCTTTGAAAGTGCCTGCAGATGTTTGATGTTTATTGGATGTTACTCTCATAACCTTGTGATGAACCTTTTGAGCAACCACACAATATTTTGCCTCTCATAGAAACCATGAGATTGGGCGGTTGAGATGTGAGAAGTAGAGCTTGGTGGGATGATGAGATATCATCACAAATCGACCCCTCTGTAATAAAAGTGATTTAGAAAAGAACAGTATTTACTTTAACGCATTCCTTCTAGGAACTAGGCACCACTCGACGTACTTTACACTAAAGTACACATTTCATGTTAACTCAAAAAAGTTAATGTGGTGAAAGATTTAATCAGGTTAAATATTTTTTTTCTCGTTATTAAGTGATAACATTAAAATGTATACAGTCAGGAAGATGGGGAAGGAAAGGAAGACATGCGGGAAACTTACTCTACATGCCAGAGAAAGACTGAATGATATACTGAGTATGTTTCAGAATGTTTCAAAAATCTGATTTGGCTAAAGTCAGACCTATTCGGAAGGGCATTGAAAAAAAGGCCAGTTAGACCTATTCTGAATGGCTGGGAGAAAGATGGGGCAATAATGTGAGCTGTTTCCATTAGCACTGGGGAGAAACGCAGGAAGCAGCAGCAGCGTTATAACAGGAAGCTGAATGGGGTTTCACTTTTTCATCAGGCTTTTAAATGTGTGTTTGATATGGGATGTGTTAGAATGGCAGGAAAAAAGTGCTTAGAACAGGAAGTGAGATGAGAGAAAGAGACAGACACAGTTGGGAAAAAGAGAAGTCTTTTTATGCCACCTCTAAAATTAAGCTATACTCTTAAAAAAAAACTAATGTTTGGCTTCCAAATCAACTTTTTTTTTTTATCAAATTTTTTGTTGTTCAAGGAACACTATGTTCTTTTTTTTAAGGGTGTATGTAATGCATCCCACATTTATCTGGTTTGGTCATGTGCTTATAAACAGTTATAATAGTTTTGTTAAGTAGTTTTATATGTATTAATGAGTTATTCCGTAGAAATGTGTCAACTTTATGAAAGATTTGCTATTTCAACTAATTCCTAAAAGGCTTTAAACATATCTCAATCAAAACTGCATTAACTAAACTATAAACTGTAGAAAACTACTGCAACTATTCTAACAAAACTCTATGTTTTTATATATTCTGGAGAAGTTTGTAACTAGTTTCTCTCTTAAGTTGATGAAGAATTAATTTTGATGGTTCTGTAATAATCGAATTAATGCTTAGAAGCACTACAAAAAAAAGACTAAGTTAAAGCATTGGTGTTTTGCCTAAATTTATTTATAAGTTTTTTTTAGAATTCAAAATTATGGTTTTATATAAAGAATAAATGTCTTCCTGAGTGAAGCAATAGGGCACATGTTTGATAAAATTGCTTTTGTTACATACTGTAATTCACAGTACTGTACAAATAAGTACAAATAAATCTTTTAAACAATTTTTTAAATAAATGTAACGTTCAGATGACTTTTATAAAAAATCTTTATCTTTTAACAGAATGGTCACCCTGACAAACTGCAGTGTGGATTACAGGTGGGAACCAACTTGTATATCCTGCACCTGGAGAAAAACCTGTACGTATTTTTTGTCTTATCCAGTAAAAATGGTCAATATCATCTGTTTTGGGCTTTGTTGACTCGTCCTTGATTGTAACCTCTGCAGGGATCTCTTGCCAAAGCCACTTAATGTTTTCTATTACCTGCCAAATGGAACCGCAGTGTCTATGGATCAGAACCCAGTGGTGAGTGGGCCCACAAGCGAGTACATGTAACTACACTGTTAAAAATTATGTATGTGGCTTAGTAAATATCACAAAAAGAAATGGTTATATTAACTTAAAAATATATATTAAAAACATTAAATAATTACAACAACAAAAATAAATAATAAAGATTTTTATGAATACAAAAAAGGAGTTTCTCTAAGTTACTGTGATGGAAAAAGTATAAATTTAACATTTATATGTATATGTAATATACAACTAATGTGTTTTGTCAATTATAAAATACATTTGTGATTTAATCAGTTTTGTTTAATGTTATATACTTACATGTACACAGAATTTAAACAGTGTATACAATTATTTTAAAGGTTTAACATTTATTCTTATTTTTTAGTGTAAATTGTTTCTCGAAAAATCCAGAATTACAGTCCTTAATAATTTTATCCTTAACATATTTAATTTATTATCAATAATTCAATTCCACTGTTTATACAGTATGTTTATACACTTTCTCTTTTAAAGGTTCACTGTTACTATCATGGATGGGTTCAAGGATTCCCTCAGTCCCGTGTGGCACTCAGCTCCTGCTCAGGATTACGGTAACATGCTTGCGCTTTTCAGAAGCCAAATGATGAAGTTCCTTTGTGTTTATGAGTCTCGTGACCACCCAGTTATGTACATCCTGTGACCTGTGGCAGCAAATCATATTGCACTTGAGTTTCTCATCCTGTTTGGCTTAAGGGCCATTTACACAGAAGGATGAGGTCTTGTATTCAGACTCTATTATTTTTTATAAAAATTGTACGCATACAGATGACGAGGCAGAAGCAAATAAAACACACTTTAATGAATATTTGTCAAATATGTGTAAGTGTGTAAGTGTGACTGACACTTTATTCTCTGTGTAGAGGAGTGATCGTCATAAATGCCACACTGAGCTTTGAGCTGCTTCCGGAAAAAGAGAAGGGTGATAGAGATGCGGAGGGCAATGGAGAGATAAAAGATGGGTGGATGCATGTCATCTACCCGACCAACACGCAAACATCTGATTCAGGAGGCTGTGGAGTTTCAAACACCTCTATTCCTCCCATTCAGATCATTCCACAAACACACAGGGTGAGCAAGCTGCGTGATTGTGTTTATTTTCTGAAAATGAGAGCGAGTAAAATAAAATGTACATTACATATTAAACTATACAATACACATGAGCTCATACATGACTATGGAGGTGCGTACTATAGATGTCCATCATTGTGATGTGTATGTTTGAGGCCAATTGATCTTATGATCTCATGATCTGATCTGCTGTTTTCACAGAGTAAGAGAGATATTCTTTCCGAGACCAAATACATTGAGTTGGTGCTGGTTGCAGATCATAAAGAGGTAAGAGAAGAGAGGAATGTTTTGCCCTGTTGCATCTGCTGTGCGAATGCTAATTTGATCAATCCGGCAGAATTTTTTATTTTTGTCTTCTTAACAGTATGTGAACTACCAGAAGAACAATAAAACGATCATCTACCGTATGCTGGACGTGGCAAATCAAGTTGACTGGGTAAGTTCTTTACAGTGTAGATGCAGATTTAGAACACAGAGACGTTCCTTATTTATACTTTAACAATGTTTTAGAAGAAATAGAGACTTAAGCATCTTAGTCACCTTTTGCTTAGAATTTGCAGAAATGTTTTTTTAAACATTATACCCGTTTTAATCTATTTTATTTTAATTATACAGTTTAATCATACAGGCCAAAGACTTTTTAAAACAAAAAATAAGCCTTATGTTTGCACAAATATTTGTGCTTTTGTAACTAATCTCAGACATTTAATGGGATTGTCCACTCCAAAATGAAAATTCTGTCACGTTTCATTTTCCAAACCTATATGAAATTTTTTATTAAGTTGAAAGCATATAGAGATATTTGAAAGAACGTCAGCATCCGATATTTAATGAAATATTTTCCCCTTAATTCTTCATATTCTCTTGCTTTGTTTTCAACAAAACAAAAAATAAAACATTTTTATTGTTGTCAGTAGTGCCCCAGAAACATTCTTCAAAATAACTTTTTTTTGGAACAACTTAAGGGTGTGTAATTCAAAACAGAATTGTTGTTTTTAGGGGAATATCCCTTTAAGCATATCAAAACCCTTATAGATAAAGAGAAATATTTAATTGATAAACTTTTGACTTGTTGACTTGGTTTCAACTTTTTTATTAAATTTTAAAGCTTAACAACGCCAGTGTTGCACGTCTAAAAAACAGACTTTTAAACCCAGCTGATCTAAAAAGGCCTCTTTCTGGATCTCTGAGTCTCTGTGTCCATTTCGGTCTCAGTTCTACCGGCCGCTGAATGTCCGTGTGGCTCTGATGGGTTTGGAGATCTGGAGCGACAAGGACAAGATCAAAGTAGACAAAAATCCCACTGACACTCTGAACCGCTTCCTGGACTGGAGGACCAGAGAGCTGCTGCCACGACTGCGCCATGACAATGCGCAACTGATCATGTATGTACAGATGCATTATGGGAAATCTGGGCCAAATGTAATGAGGTTTTAAGAGTTGCAGTATGTAAATCAAGCTTGTTTAAATGTCAGGGGCGAATCGTTTGACGGAACAACGGTCGGAATGGCATCTCAATCATCCATGTGCTCAAAGGATCGATCTGGAGGTGTGAACGTGGTAAGAGAAATCTTACATTTCTTATTTTAGCTTAAATTCTGTGAAAGACAAAGAGACATATTTTAGTTTTCATGTGTGCTTCCTGTACGTGATTTATGGGCTGTAGGATCACCTGGTCAGTGTTTTAGGCGTATCCTCCACGGTAGCACATGAGCTGGGTCATAACCTGGGAATGAGTCATGACACGGCTGATAGACGCTGCCAGTGTGAGAACGAGCCACGGCTGGGGGGATGCATCATGGAACCATCCACAGGGTAAGTCTTGCAATAATGTCATGTCAGGTTTGTTGGTGCTGATGGATGCATTACACAAAATATTCTCCCATGTCCAGGTTCATGCCCGGTCAGCTCTTCAGCAGCTGCAGTGAGCAAGATCTCTCTCTCAGTTTGCTGCACGGTGGTGGGATGTGTCTGTTTAACGTACCTCAGCCCGAGAGTCTTCTGGGGGGTCCACGTTGTGGGAATCTGTACGTGGAAAAAGGGGAAGAGTGTGACTGTGGCCTGCTGGATGTAAGACACTGTTTAAAGTAGATAATTCACTTTTATAGTTTATTATTATTATTTACCCATGCTCATATTTGTGTATGAATTTTAAGTAAATAATATATATATGTAAAAAAATATATCTGTAACGTGTTTGCGGTTTTTGTATAGGAATGTAATGATCCCTGTTGCAATGCCAGTACGTGTAAGCTGGTTCCAGGCGCTCAGTGTTCCACTAATGGCATCTGCTGTGAGAATTGTAAGGTGTGTAAGTGTCCCTAATTTTACACGCACTAAAGCTTTAAAGTGCCACTGTTTTTGATCTCCCTTTGAATTCTATCCACTCTTTCCTGTTAGCTACGTGTGGCAGGGTGGGTTTGTCGGGAGCCGCTCGGAGAGTGTGATTTGCCGGAGTACTGCACCGGCACCTCCCCCTACTGCCCTCCCAATGTGTTCCTCCAAAACGGAGAGATGTGCAAAGACGGCACTTCCTATTGTTACGGCGGGATGTGTGCCAGTCTGGACGAGCAGTGTCAGATGCTCTGGGGACCCGGTAAGAGACAAAGGCCAATAAATCTATTGAGCTGATCGCCAGTTTGGTGCCATTAGAAGAATTTATATTATGTTTGTGGTTGAAAGTTAAAGTTCTGAAGCTGATGCTTTTTAATAGATAATGCTGTGAAGATGTAAAATATAATTTTGGAGGGATAGTTTACCCAAAATAAAAATTCTGCCTTCATTTACTAAACCTCAAGTCAAACCTGTATAACATTTGTTTGCATGCAGAACACAAGAGAAGATGTTTTGAAGAATGTCGGTAACTGAACAACGACATTATTCATTCACTTCCAGTGTATGGACACAAAGCCAATGCAATTCAGTAGGTACCACCATTGTTAGATTACCAATGCTCTTTACAAGATCTTCTTTTGATTAGAAGAAAGTCATACAGGTTTAAAGTGAAGGGTGAGGAAATGATGGCAGAATTTTGCGTTTTGGCTACACTATCACTTTAAAATCCAGTGTGGTTTATCATTATTGCTGAGGTGAATATGTTTTTTTTTATGTGTTTGTATTGTTTTCTCCGCCCCCTTTAGACTCCACACATGCACCTTCGATTTGCTTCTCGTCTGTAAATAAACAGGGCAATAAGTACGGAAATTGCGGTCAGACGTCCAACGGTTCTTACATCCCCTGCTTAAAAGCGTGAGGACCTAGATCTTGATTTTAACCTCATGATTGAGACATGGCCATGAGAAATGTATTTAAGTAAATCTTGTTTTTTGCATACTACAAATTGTGATCGTCTTGTTGCGTCCAGAGATGTCCACTGCGGTAGGATCCAGTGTCAGGGTGGGAGCGATCGCCCTCTACTGGGCTCCAACGCTGAGATTCTGACCACGAAAGTTAAACTTAACCAGAGTGACTTTACTTGTCGGGGGACCTACTTTAATCTGGGCGATGATGTTTCGGACCCGGCAATGGTGTCTCAGGGGACGGCCTGTGGTCACAAGAAGGTGTGTGTCCACCAAATGATTAAACATATTAAACTTAAAATGAATAGTTCAACCCTGTATAACATTTTCTTTATGTCCCCCATGACTTTTCAAGTCATGACATTCATTGCAGAACACAAAATAAGATATTGAAAGTTGTTAACCGATAATGGTTTGCCTTGATTCTAATTTATTCAAATTTATGTACTCATTAAAAGATGACCTGTTTTTATTTTTCTTACATTTTTACATATCTTTGGGTTTTGCAGGATTGTGGGTAGATAATGACAACATTTTCATTTTGAGATGAACCATCCCTTTAATGTAAACTATGATTTATTAATACTGTGAATTTTTAGGCGTGCTTAGACCAGCAATGCCAGGATGTGTCCATATTTGGTGTTGAGGAATGCCGCAGGAAGTGCAATGATCACGGGGTGAGCAGTAGGATGGTGTGAAAACGAATCATTTTCTGAGAATTTGTGCAGCATTAGTGCAATGCTTAACACCTCGCACTCTCTCATATTGTTGTTCATGTGTAGGTGTGTAACAGTAATAAAAATTGTCACTGTGATCTGGGCTGGGCTCCTCCTGACTGCCGATATTCTGGAACAGGAGGCAGTGTGGACAGCGGCCCTGCACAAGAGTCCAGAGGTCCAATAAACACTTGCTTACACTTCACGTTAGCCTTTCAGACTAACCAAACACCTATCACAGTTTATAATAATGTGTTGGTGTGTTTTCTGTTGTTAATATACAGCTTCTGATCCTGCACGGGTGGCTCTGCTAGTCATCTTCCTGTTTGTGTTGCCCGTCGCTCTGCTGTTTCTCACACTCCGCTTTCCCCGCTGCCGCCGAAGCCTTGTGTTTCTCGGCCACACCCCCTTCAACAAGGCCAGACAAAGCCGGTAGGACAGACATGAACACTGAAAATAGATTTTTAAAGTAAATTATAATTAAATTACATTAGAATTATTATAGAAGTATTATGACATGTTGAACACAAATCTGACACATCTGTGTTTTGATTCATGATGCAGTGGGGTTTCTGTGGCATATATTGAATACTATGTGACAGAGGAAGACCCCAGGAGGTATCAGAAAATATTGAACTCTTCGTGGTGTTAAACAGTCTGTTATCTAGTGGTAGAAGTAGAAGTAGAACCTTTAACTGTTATTTCTCAAGAAGGGTCTTTAAATAAAGAGATTAGTTCTTCACCTGTTCTTGTAGCTCTTACATCATGTGTTTTAATTTACTCAAATTCTTTTTGACACCTTAGAAGTCTGTCTGTTTGTAGAGGTTTAAATGTTTCAAAGTCCTCCTGTTAGCTCTCCAGCTCCCACAGTTCTCTGATTCTCCATTGCAAACAGTACTGGTATATAGATTTCAGTTGTTTTTGTGCAATGTAGATTTCGAATTTGCCATTCAATTTGTGTGTTCTGTATAACGTTGATTTTGACATTTTGATAAACAAATGTGTTGCATTACAATCCTAAAAAGGCGCTTAAAAGGTTCTACAAAAAATCATTTAGTCCAAGATTAATGGCGAAGATTTATCATTGCTTTAATGTTTTCCACTATGCAAATCTGGGCTATCTTGCACATATTTGGATTTATAATTTCACCTATGGGCTGATGACAGAATTGTTAGAATGTAAACAAACTTGCTACCTTGGTAATGCAATAGAGATATGATTTAAACCAAGTTTCATTTTCTCTTGATACCCTCCAGCTTCAGCCACTTACCAGCTACATTATTTGTATTAAGTACTTCTATTTCTTTTGAAAAAGAGGTCGATGGCTCTTTAAAAATCCATCTCTGTCTTTTAGAAGGTTTCTTTGGTTGGAAAAGGTTCTTTATGGGAAAAAAAGCATAGTATATCCTGAAGCATATTTTCTTTAATGTTTCGGAAAGTAGGATCAGTGAATAGGAATAGGATGTCAATTTAATATAGTTTATACAGTATGAATGTTCATGATGTAGACATGCAGTTTGTTTGTAATAAATAATATGCTTGTATTTGTGTTTGACACAGAACTCCTGCCATGGAGCTAGCAAATGCCCGAAATGGAGATCAAGTACAACCTCTCAGATACCAGTGGCCTCGCCAGAATGACATTCCCCTCACCCAGGCTATTAACAAGGTACAGTACATACATCATCAAGAATCCCGTTCTGAATCTCGACTGGAAAATCTGAGATCTTCTGAGAAGCTTTCCAAATTAATTATTTTATGATTGAATCAGTGAAGATAAACATTCTCAGTGTATTGTAATAGGTCTGAAGAAGGAATGATGGTATTTAAGCTGTTTATAGCTGACTATTCTATTTATGTAGAGACAGCGGATGCTGCGGATCAATAAGGATGGCTACTCATCATTTATCTTTAGTAGTTATTACCAAGGCATATATTCAGTTCATCATCTCTGTAGATCAATATTGTGGAGGTCACAACATGTGGAGACACAACGTTGACTTGTTTTGCGTTTTATCACCTTTGTCCCTTGAAGAGCTACTTTAAACTAATTTTCAAAATGTATAACCTCTCTTCCTACTAAACACAATCTCTGATATTTTTCTAATCATAGCTAGTTTGTTTATTATATGGAAGTTGTCAGATCTGTCATTACTTCCATTGTAAATAAGCTAAAGAAGCTGGAAATCCTCTTACTCTTCTCTTATTTTTTTCCTGGTTTACTGCCATACCTTCAAACTTTTTAACATTCTCTTTTACTGTAACCTGCATGTGCTTGTATAAAAATCTGCCATCCTCTGCCACACACCTTTGTGTCATTGTCAGGTTCAGCACAGGCCTGCTGCTCCAACTAAACCCCTTCCGCCTGATCCTGTATCTAAACCAGCTCAGGTACATTTTATTGCTGCTAAACCCAGGTGGTACAAATGTGCACTGTTTCCGAATGTAATTGCAAATGACACTTACTACATCTGTTTTGTCAGCCGGGTGCTTTAAGCACAAACAAATGCTATTCTTGTTGCTCTTTCTGGTTCTTCAGTTGGCAGGGCATTGGCCAGCCCCTCCAACCAAGCCTCTCCCTCCTGACCCCGCCCCCTCAGAGAGCAAGGTAGAAGCTGCACTCGCTTCAAATTGCAACTTTTGATTTGTGGTTGCTTACAGCATGGTGATTTCATGTTTGGTATTTTGTTTTAAAGTACTTTAGCTTTTAAATGGTTCCAAGTCAAGATTCGCGTTTATGTGTGGTTTTGCATGTGAAGTTTTGTTTTTGTCACCGTCGATTGCAATTTGATGAAATGGAGTTTTGTATGTCTTAAATTCAGTGCATGCTCAGTTTAATTCTAGTTCTGGTGTCGTCTTGTTCGTGTCATCGTGGAATAGTTGTCGTGTTTTGAAAATCAGTAGTAAAAGTGGTTGGTTGCATTAGGATAGCCTCATCCAGCGCCTGCTTTTCTCTGTCAATGCACCTGCAGCCCACAAGAAAGCGGCCGGCTGCTCCAAGCAAGCCCCTCCCCCCCGACCCTGTCCTATCAAACCGCCAGGTATCATCACAGGCCTGAAGCTTTAGAGTCTGCTTTTAAATCTCTTAATGTAGTGTACAAAAATAATGTTAAGCTGTTTTTGGAAAGCACAATTAATTATAATGTCAAACATTTAAAAAAAAAATTCTAACTCTACTGGCTTACTTTCTTCTCAGAACCCAGGTCCTCCCAAACCTCCAGTTCCCAAGAAACCGTTGCCTATGGATCCCTTATCTCATTCTCCTCCAGTTGGTCGATTGGGACATCCAGCAGCAGCCACTTCCTCATCATCATCCTCTTACTCACAAAGCCATGCATCCGCTGCTGCTCCAGCCAGGTGGGTTTAAAAAGTAAAAATAAAATTCCAACAGCCAGTTTTGAAAGCAGATTTACAAACTAAGGTGTCCTCACGTTTTCGCTTCTTTGCAGAAGATAACGTATTTACAAAATATTCTGTAAAGCTGTTTGTTCCCTTATAGATACTGCACAAAGATAGATTATAGACATAAATAACTCATTTTAATGTAAGAACTATGATGATTCATTATGAAAGGTCTGTATATTATATTACATTACATAGATCTTCCTTAATATTCCAGATGAAATGTTTCAGTTACATCTATCAGACACATTTATGCATTCAATTCCAGGGATTTAAACCCTCTGTCTTTCTTATTTTGACGTTTATCCTTTTCTGTCTGTGCAGACCTGTTCCCCATCCGCCACTTCGGAGACAACAGCATCCTGGGAGACCCCGCGCTCCACCCCAGTTTAGCCAGTAAGGGAACACTGGTCAAGCCCTTGGCCTAAGGCGGAACACTGTGTGATGTAGTCTTACACAGAATTTGCACTGAACCTCAGAATGGACTTGATTTTATAGCTTGAGACATTCAAGATGACACCTAAAGAGATTCTTTTCTGAATCATTAGTAAAACTGAGAACTTACTCTGAAGCTCATTGCTAATGAAGAGGACTCACAAACTCCAGGTGAAATGAATGTTTCCAAAGACTCGTGTAACAAGTGGACTCACATTCCATTTTAAGTGTGAATCTGAAATACAGTCCAGCGCATGGGCTTGGATGTAAACGAATGATGCCTTGAGAAAAGGATCTTGATGTCTCCTTTGAGATGCTGTATGCATGCTCGATCGCCTGCCTATTGATGAACTAATCTGTAATACAGAATCTCTTTGGTGCCTAAATAATCAAATATCATGTCATCTATGATGGTTCTACAGCACCCGCACCAAGTTTCAGGACTCTAGAAAATTTTTGTGTGAAGACTTGTAAAACACCTAAGAAAAAACCAATATGAATCACACACATGGCATCGGTAATATTTGTGTTTTATTTCAGTATAAAGTTGAACATTGTGAATAGAAATGCTGCTGCAGGCACAAAGCTGATGGAGCTTGTTTATAGCACTGAGAAAGAAACTGAAGATATTTAAATGTATTTTAAATTATGTACTATTTTTAGGCAATAAATATGTGATCTATTTTTACAGTTCAAACCATGATGTGTGGCATTACTTTCTCTTATAATTTGTTGTTGAAATGTAAATACATTTTCAGATTTCACTTGCATAAGATTCCCACATACCCATTTAGACTATCTTATATTATCAGTAAGCAACAAATACAGTAATAGTTTTGTATTTAAATATTTTTATGCTATTTATTAAAACCGGCCACGTCAAACTTTTGAAAGTGTAAAAATTTTTTGTCTTCTAATACTTAATGCTATAATGATACAGTGGCAGTCATGTCCTGGAGGTTCGAGTGTTGATCCCAAGGTCACTTGTTCGATACTCATACCACGACTGAGGTGAGTCCCTTGACCAAGGTGAGTCCCTTAACCACCGTTCCTCTGTACTGCTCCCTCGGCCCCCCAGCATTGCTGCCCACTGCTCCGGGTGTGTGTTCATAGTGTTTGTGTGTTCACTTAATGTGTGTGTCAACTGGGATGAGTTAAATGCAAAGCACAGCTTTCAAGTATGGAACATATGTGGCCACACGTTGCTTTACTTCTGTGGCAAACATATTGTAAGTATTCTTCATGCACATTTTACTGGCATATATTTTTCTAAATATTTTTTGTCTGGTTGAACAGAGAAAGATACTGATTACCACCAAAGTAGGGAAAATTCTAAAGTATCCCAGAACTGTCACATTCTTCAAAATATTTTATTTAATGTTCAGTAATTTAAAATAAATCTACTATGGTAATTAATGGGGTGCGTAACTGTTTAATTGGTTACATGCATTCTTCAAATATTATTTCTCTCTGTTCATCAGAACAACAAACAACTCAATGCTGTGTACTGTAAATCTTAGCAGAATTTAATATTAATTGTCACTTTCCCTCAGGCTCATTATTGAACAAATATTTAGTTAACACTTTAGGTGTATTTGTCTCACCTGTGATTAACACACAGAACAAACTTGTTGAGCGAAACAACAAAATGTTTAGATTAACCAAAATGATCATTGAGTTGTGAAGTCCCTAAAGGCTCAAAACCGGACCTCATGATTCTGATAAAAGCTGAAATAAGAATTATATAGCTTTTAACAATGCCAATCAACAACCAAGAACTGCAAAGTGCATACAAGAAGTCTCTGTAAAAGGTGTTTAATGTACCTTTAAGGATAAACCCTAAACCAAATTTTAATATCAGCAGTATCTCTGTGAGTTATGTTTTGAGACAGGAAAAACCTTTGGGAGTCAGCCAGGATGACTTCATAAGATGAATAGAGCAGGTGTACACAGATTTCTTTTTAAGAGATAATACATAAGCTTTGTTATGTCCCTAGTCTCTTACGGTGAAAACGCACAGTATCTACTACATAAACATTTACTACATGTGCCTATTGTTACCTTTGCCAGATTGCACTCTTGAGGTTTATGGCATGTTATATAACAAGGACACTAAGAGAAGTGGGAGCGGTGTTTTTTTAGAGGCTAAAATTCATCAAACCTCAGGAATGCAAAACTTTACAAACACTGAATTTTCCTTAAATTAATTAAAAGGCTCTTAACCAACATTGCCAGTGAACCAGACTCATTTTCTTGTCTCTGTCTTAAGAGGCATATGAAATTGCTTTGCAGCCACTTCCATAACCACTATTTTTTTTTTCAAAAAGAGTCTTTGTAAAGCATCTTCATGACTTCTTAAGTAATTTTAAAACAATATATGCAGTGGCGTGGCCAAAAGTATGGCACAGGCTAGCATTTTCCCCTTAAAAATAAGACCGTTCTGTCACACTTGTGTAGTAATATTATTAACAAAATCATATGCATTATGTTTTTGGAGGGCATAATTTTGATTTATTAATACTGACACCACAACGTCTATGTATAAGCTCAGCCCGATAAAATGATCATGCGCCTATTAAAGGAACATCCTCTGAGATATGGTCTGCAGGATTATTCCCAGAAATATGGTTTATTACATGACCAACCATCTTAGATATGATATATAGGATTATCCCCAGAAATTGGTATTTAATACATGACCAACCATCTGTGATATGATCTATTGAATTATTTACAGTCATATGGATTTATAACATGACCAGCCATCTGAGATATGATTTAAAAGATTATCCCCAGAAATATTGTTTATTACATGAGCAACCATCTGCGATATGATCTATAGGATTACCCCTAGAAATATGGTTTATTACATGAGCAACTGTCTGAGATATGATCTATAGGATTACCCCCAGAAATATGGTTTATAACATGACCAACTGTCTGAGATATGATCTATAGGATTACCCCCAGAAATATGGTTCATAACATGAGCAACCATCTGAGATATGATCTATAGGATTACCCCTAGAAATATTGTTTATCACATGACCAGCCATCTGAGATATGAACTATAGGATTAACCCCAGAAATCTGGTTTATAACATGACCAACCATCTGAGATATGATCTATAGGATTACCCCCAGAAATATGGTTTATTACATGACCAACCATCTGAGATATGATCTATAGGATTACCCCCAGAAATATGGTTTTTAACATGACCAACCATCTGAGATATGATCTATAGGATTACTCCTAGAAATATGGTTTATTACATGAGCAACCATCTGAGATATGATCTATAGGATTACCGCCAGAAACATGGTTTTTAACATGACCAACCATCTGAGATATGATCTATAGGATTACTCCCAGAAATATGGTTTATTACATGACCAACCATCTGCGATATGATCTATAGGATTACCCCCAGAAATATGGTTTATTACATGAGCAACCATCTGAGATATGATCTATAGGATTGCCGCCAGAAACATGGTTTTTAACATGACCAACCATCTGAGATATGATCTATAGGATTACTCCCAGAAATATGGTTTATTACATGACCAACCATCTGAGATATGATCTATAGGATTACCCCCAGAAATATGGTTTATTACATGACCAACCATCTGAGATATGATCTATAGGATTACCCCTAGAAATATGGTTTATCACATGACCAGCCATCTGAGATAGATCTATAGGATTACCCCTAGAAATATGGTTTATTACATGACCAACCATCTGAGATAGATCTATAGGATTACCTCCAGAAATATGGTTTATTACATGACCAACCATCTGAGATATGATCTATAGGATTACCCCCAGAAATATGGTTTTTAACATGACCAACCATCTGAGATATGATCTATAGGATTACCCCTAGAAATATGGTTTATTACATGACCAACCATCTGAGATAGATCTATAGGATTACCTCCAGAAATATGGTTTATTACATGACCAACCATCTGAGATATGATCTATAGGATTATCTCTAGAAATATGGTTTATTACATGACCAACCATCTGAGATAGATCTATAGGATTACCTCCAGAAATATGGTTTATTACATGACCAACCATCTGAGATAGATCTATAGGATTACCTCCAGAAATATGGTTTATTACATGACCAACCATCTGAGATATGATCTATAGGATTACCTCCAGAAATATGGTTTATTACATTACCAACCAACTGAAATAGATCTATAGGATTACCCCTAGAAATATGGTTTATTACATTACCAACCAACTGAAATAGATCTATAGGATTACCCCCAGAAATATTGTTTTTCACATGACCAACCATCTGAGATATGATCCATAGGATTACCCCCAGAAATATGGTTTATAGCTTGACCAACCATCTGAGATATGATCTAATCTAGCATTACAATCTAAATGCCATTGCTGATGTACATATTTAGGTGTTTAAACCCTGGCCACGCCCCTGAATATACAGTGTGTTACAGATAATGTCTGACATCTCCACTTGTGTGAGAAGTGTTGAGAATGAGACACGCTGGTTGTAAATGATGTAAGCATCAGGCAACAGTAAAACCAAAGGTCTGACAGATCATGTGCGCACTCTGAGCCACAGGAGAGCACTGCTCACTTCTGAGGGATCCACGCCACAAACACCAGCGGTAGGAATCCTAACTTTTAACATTTATAAAAGTTTATTACATGACATGATGGTTTTTCTACACAAATACCTGTGAGACTAGTCTTAGATTCCGACAAAAGAATAAATAAGGTTTATTTAACTTTTAGAGTCGTAAAGTAGCCACAACAAAACAACTGACAAACATTTGGAAAGGTTTATAAACAAATCCTTCTATATATATATTTTTTTGTATAAAATGTTTTGAAATATTATTTATATCACCGTGCTTTGATAAGGATGCGTTAGATTTGGCTTTGGTTTTAAACTCAAGTCTTCACTATATCTGTCAACTCTCTTATGTTGATGTGATGTTAATAATAATAATAACAATAACAATAATAATAATAATAAAGAAACTGTGTTGTGTGAACAGTATAACAGTTGTTTACAGTTGTACAGGATGTTACAGTGTGTTTCTGATGTAACACAGCTCAGACCCACCTGCCCCATCCAGTCTGCTTTACTGCACAGAACCATCACCATCAGATATAAACATGGCCAAAAAATACAAAGGAAAGAAATCCAAAGGGAAGAAGGAAGAGAATGGAGATTTAAGGTAACGTTTTTATTATAAGATAAACTATGTCAGTGTTACACAACGTTGACACATTTGTCAGATGCTTTTATCTTGAGCGAAACATCATATGCTACAGGAAAGCTTCCTACATTAAGAGAAGTTTATCGTTCTTCATATAATCATATTTGTTTTGGTTTATTATACTTTATATATTTGGATCATTTGTTTTTGAATGGATGAATTGGTCATGTCGCTTCTATACATTAACTTATATATTTTCCAACAGCAGTGAGAAAAAGGGAAAGGAAGAGGAGAAGCATATAGTGGAGATGGTTGGACCTATGGAGATAGTAAGTGGACTGTTTTATTGTTGTTTATTTGAACATTAAACATTTCCTTTGTATTAATTGTTTTTTATATATTTAATGTAATCTAATCGTCTTTACACACATGCTTATGTGCTTAAAATGTCACCTAGAAACATGTTTTATTTTCTGTATATCTACTATATTTACTTTTATATATCCTTCTTGTTCATGGATAAAACTTTTTAATACATTTTTTATTTATAATTTGACCTTGGATTTTAAATAGACAGCATATTAATAAAAAAATTTTTGTGTAAGCATGATCTTTTTTTGGTGCTCAATTCAGCCCAAGGCTGTACCTACATATATCTGTTCTTTATCATCTCTCATTCTAAAAGAAATGTATCTTTGCTACAGTTTCGCTATGCAGATGGTGTCGACATTCTTCTGATGCTGCTTGGCACAGTCATGTCCATGGCCAATGGTGCAGTGCTTCCACTTATGGTTATTGTATTTGGAGACATGACTAACAGCTTTGTAGGTGACACAATAAAAGATAATCTTGGAAACATCACTCTTCCACCAAGTAAGTGCGCCATTTGTTTGTTACATTACAGGTTGTTTACTTCAAAAATTTGTGAGGTTTTGTCTAACAATAATGCAATGCCTTATCCATCCTAGATTTTACCCTTCCACAGTTCAGTAATAAAAGTTTGGGAGAGGAGATGACACAGTAAGGCCAGCATGCTTAATACATCTGTTAACATTGATTTTCCATCACACAGTGTCTTGTTTTCTTAAAGGGATTGTTATCATTAAATACTTTTGGGTTGTTCAAAATCTATATACATTTCTTTGTTTAGTTAAACACAGAAAAAGATATTTGAAAGAATACATTTAACCAAACAGTTTTCGGACACCACTGAATACTATAGGAGGAAAAATATTTTTTTACATTCATGCATTAATCCAAATCTATGTGTTCAACCAAACAAACAAATGTATACTGGTTTGTTACTAAAGAGTAAGCGGTTTCCTTTTTGGATGAACTATAACTGATTTTTTTTGATTATAATAGGCTTGTTCCCTTCTCCTCAGGCATGCTATATACTACAGCATCATGGGATTTGTAGTCTTGTTTGCGGCATATATGCAAGTGGCCTTCTGGACTCTTGCAGCAGGACGTCAAGTGAAAAGACTTAGAACCAAGTTCTTCCATTGTATCATGAAACAGGAAATCGGCTGGTTTGATGTCAATGAGACGGGAGAGCTTAACACACGCCTTACTGAGTATGACTATCTATTTATTTAGAAAATAGCAGGGTATAGATATATAATAAATTGACATCTATAAGGTTGTGATGTTAAACACTTCTATTAATTGGACTTAATACACTTTTTTTTGTCTGCAGTGATGTCTACAAAATAAATGAAGGCATCGGAGATAAGCTTGGCATGCTTATTCAGTCTTTGACCACTTTTTTTACTGGTATCATCATTGGCTTTGTCAAAGGCTGGAAGCTGACCCTTGTAATCCTTGCCATTAGTCCGTTACTCGGAATATCAGCTGCTATTATTTCAAAGGTGGGAAACCAAGGAATGGACAGATGATCAGATTTTAGTTTTAGCAATTGTTTAATGTCTTTTTTAACTTTAGCACATGGAAGGTTGTGGGAGAGATTAAACATGACCCCACCTGTTTACATGTTATAAATATTACATGACATTACATAAATAGTTTAACAGATATCCCTAATAATGTGGCCTTTAAAATGTAAAGAGACTCTTTTCATCGGCCAACCGCCTATCCTACAACACCATTAAAATGTGTTTTTCTTTGGGTTATTAGGTAATGACATCATTCACATCAAAAGAGCAGACAGCCTACGCCAAAGCTGGAGCAGTAGCAGAGGAAGTGCTGTCATCCATCAGAACTGTGTTTGCATTCGGGGGACAGAAGAAAGAGATAAAAAGGTGTGTAGTTGGAAATGACCATATTTAGGTTTAGTAAAACAGTTTCAAACTTTTTTCAGTGAAGGGATTCTAATGTTTGACATAGGGAGGGAGTGTGAAAAGTTGACTTTGACCTTTTTGTCACACAACTCTTTGTGAACTTGAGTATGAACTTGTTTTAAACTTGAACCAGCTTGTCTTCTATGAGATAAGCCTTAAAATTAAAACTAGCCGTTGGTTTTCTATGATAATTTTTCTATGATATTTCTCTTTCTATGACCACCACACACAAGTGTTTTTCTATGAGATATAATTCATAAAATACTAAAATATCATATACAACTATGCTTTAGGTAAACTAGGATATTTTAGTCAATTTTAATAGAAGCTTTTTAGAACTTATACACTGCCCGTGCTGTTCTTTTGTCTCAAGTTGCACACCAGTAATATTTTTGATTAAAATGAAAAATAATTTCCGTGCAATATCCTAAAATATTTAGGACATGGCAAGGAAATTATTTTTCAGTTTAGAGCACTAAAACTTTCACTTTAGTCTGGGAATAGTTTTCAGCTTTGTAGATGAAACTTGAGATGTGTATTTTTTAATATTTCAATTTACAGGTCTTTATCTCTTCTTTAAAAAGGTATGACAAAAACTTGGAGGATGCCAAGAACGTTGGCATAAGAAAGGCTATTACGGTGAACATTGCGATGGGCTTCACATTCTTCATGATCTATATGGCCTATGCACTGGCGTTTTGGTATGGCAGTACCCTTATCCTGGATGGAGAGTATGACGTTGGGATGCTTTTAACAGTGAGTCACATCATGGTTTTGTAAAATGTGTCAGAAATGTCAAAGTTGACATAATTTGTATTTCATTAGGCTCTGATAAGAACCTGATTCTGCAAACAAACTGATTCATGCTAAATTACAATATAAACATACAAAGTGACTAAACAAATATCAAGTGGACATTTTCTGTCCCTGTTCCAGGTTTTTTTTTCCGTTCTGATTGGAGCTTTTGGCATTGGCCAGACATCTCCAAACATTCAGTCGTTCTCTAGTGCAAGAGGGGCTGCCCACAAAGTTT
This sequence comes from Triplophysa yarkandensis, assembly GCA_033220385.1. Lineage (NCBI taxonomy): Eukaryota > Metazoa > Chordata > Actinopteri > Cypriniformes > Nemacheilidae > Triplophysa > Triplophysa yarkandensis. Next base: position 11,688,657 of record CM065668.1, read on the forward strand.
TCCAGATCATTGATCATGTGAGTAAACTCTTTTTGGTTTGTTGGTTATTCCATGATGAAATATCAAACCACATATTCTTCTTGTACACTACTTGTAAAAACCTTACATTTATTTTTTAAGCTACATTATAGTTTTTATTTGAATGACGACTTTATCAGGCACATTGCCGTAAATGTAGTTACAGTATGTACTAAATTCAGTCATACATTATTCATGAACAAACCTTAATATTATTGATTCCACTTTCTCAGTAGTCTAAGAAATAGTAAATGTTTCTTACTTCTTTTCTGTGGTTTCTCCAAGAGGTATGTGTCTACTCAATACACAGTACCCCTGTCCTAAATTAGACTTAGAGGATCTAGTTCAAATAAACACTAAACACAATGAGCAGACAATTTTTTTTAAATTTAAAGGAAAAATCCAGAGACTGAAAAAAAGTTAACATAAATAAATCAAAGCCAAACTGGACTTACTTCCCTTAATTGTTTGAGCAACATGAAATATGTTCAAACCTGAAGTTCAGAGGTGCTTCCCCGCTGAGATCAAAAGAACACAGGAACCTTTTTGTTCTGGTGTGCAGTTAGTTTTGCCGTTGATGTCTGTTAGTCTGAATAAGGTTTGGTTCTGAAAAGGTTTTTTCTTACATCGCAAATGCTTTAAGGAAATTTGGTTGTGCCAACAGGAACCAAACATTAACAGTTACTCAGAAGAAGGCTACAAACTCAATATGGTGAAAGGAAACATTGAGTTCAAAAACATTAACTTTCACTACCCATCACGTCAGGATGTTAAAGTACGTAAATATTTAGATTAGCTAAAATATACAGTATTTAAGAATAAACACTTAAACAGAGGTCTAAAGGAAATGTAATCTCTGTGCTTTTCTAGGTTTTAAAGGGCATGAATCTTAAAATCATGAGTGGACAGACGATTGCTCTTGTGGGCAGCAGTGGGTGTGGAAAAAGCACAACGATCCAGCTGCTGCAACGCTTTTATGACCCGCAGGAAGGGACTGTGAGTACGAACACGCTGAGAGGGAAAGATGCTGAACTTCCCGACCTTCACTCCTCCCTAACCACTTATATCCGTGTCCCCCTCAGGTGACCATAGACGGTCATGATATTCGCTCTTTGAACGTGCGAGGTCTGAGAGAAATGATTGGGGTAGTCAGTCAGGAACCGGTGTTGTTCGCCACCACCATTGCTGAGAACATCCGCTATGGCCGGCAAAACGTCACCCAGGAAGAGATCGAGCAGGCCGCACGTGAAGCCAACGCCTACAATTTTATAATGAAGCTTCCCAATGTTCGTGATATAATATTAGAATAAACAAAGATTAAAATTATGACTTTATATTCATTTTCAATTAATTAAAAAAAAATTCAGATATTTATAACATGAGTGGACATGATTTCGTCAATTCCATGTTGGTTTTAGAAATTTGAGACCCTGGTTGGAGACCGAGGAACTCAGATGAGCGGAGGACAAAAGCAGCGTATCGCCATCGCTCGAGCACTCGTACGCAACCCCAAGATTCTCCTTTTGGATGAGGCTACTTCTGCTCTAGATGCTGAGAGCGAAACCATCGTACAGGAAGCATTAGATAAAGTAAACTTTTACACATACTCAGATGATGAACAAAGTTTTTAACATTCTGTGTCTGATATTTTATGTAATTTCTATATTTTTAAAGGTGAGGCTTGGCAGAACAACCATCATAGTGGCTCACCGACTGTCCACGATCCGAAACGCCGATATCATTGCTGGTTTCCAGAATGGAGAAATAGTAGAAATGGGCACACACGATGAACTGATGCAGAGGAAGGGCATCTACCACACCTTAGTAACAATGCAGGTTAGAAGAAATCACTTTAACTCAAATGATAAAAAAATATTTCATGTGGCTAAGTAAATATCACAAAAATATAAACTTGATAAAATCTTTTAGAAACCTAAAATTGATTTTTTCATTGAAAAATATTACAAGAATCCAAACAGTTAATTTTATTAAAGAGTAACAAATGTAACTTTGTAAGTAATATGTAAGTTTATGTAATGAAAATAGTATTAATTAAACAATTTGTAAAATACACCTAATATTTGTACTAAAATTATTAGAAAAGTTAGGTAAATTTATAATTTTTTTACTCCCACACAATGTATTATTATTAAACAAAATAAATACATTCTTTTTTGTGTAAATGTTTCACAAAAAACATGACAGGAAAATATGTTGTACATTGTACATAAGATGAAAAAAACATATGCTCAGATAGGATGAGCACAATAAATCAAAGGACATTTGTTGAAAATGTTAATAATGTCAGTTCTGTTTTCACTGTAAATCATTGTCTTGCTCTCTCAGTCATTTAAAGGTTCAGAGCCTATGGATGAGTTGAGTCCAGCTGTGAGCGCTTTGAATGAACGCAAACTCTTTAGACAGAAATCCCAAAGTCCTTCAGAAAAAGACACACAGGATGAAGAGAAACCAAAGGATGAGGTAAGAAACAGATGATCAAAAAGAACAAATGCGATGTATTTTTATGAAAAGTTTTTAACTTTTTGGATTCTCTGCAGAAAGTTCCAAACGTCTCCTTTCTGACAGTTCTGAAACTGAATAAACCCGAATGGCTGTATATAGTGGTTGGAGTCTTCTGTGCCGTTATCAATGGAGCCATGCAGCCTGCATTCGCTGTTATCTTCTCTAAAATCATTGCTGTGGGTTAAATTTTTACAGACACTAGTTATTCAACAGTAATTATTATTATTGACAGTATCTTAATATGTTTCCATTATTTTCTCTCCAGGTTTTTGCTGAGATCGACCGGGATGCCGTGAGGCAGAAATGTGACCTCTATGCTTTGCTGTTTGCTGGCATTGGAGTCATTTCTTTTTTCACATTGTTTTTACAGGTTCGTATGTGGTGATTGTCAGCATTTAATAAATAATGCAGATTTAACATGCTTATATTCGTAGTTGCAGGGAAGGTCTTAAAATTAGCTATTGCTATGGAGATATGTAAAGTTCACACGTGAGATGTTAAAGTTAAATTGAGAGGTGATAACGTCCATGTCATCTTTTCAATCTCAAAGCTGATGGCTGTTGTGTAATAGAATTATGAACAACAAACAGATCCAATGATCATGGATTTTTTTTTTGGAGGAGAAAATGTTTTTATTATACACATACTGTAAAATTAAAAATTTAAAAATAAAACAGCACATTAAGGGAAAATAAACTAATTTAAAATAATATGATTTAAAAAAAATTAAATGATAAAACATAATATTGATAGCTTAAATGCATTGGATTGTAATTGTATGGTCTTATATTGTTGTCTCTCAGGGTTTCTGTTTTGGGAAAGCTGGTGAGATTCTGACCATGAGATTGAGGTCTAAAGCGTTTAATGCTATGATGAGACAGGTGAAAATATACAACATCTTCTCAAGTTAAACCCCAAAGACTCTACATGTGTAAGTGTGTTCATAGCAGTAGTGGACATTTGTGTGTTTGTATATTTTAGGATTTGAGCTGGTATGATGACAGTAAGAACAGCGTGGGTGCGTTGACCACCAGGCTGGCTGCAGATACCGCTCAAGTACAGGGCGTAAGTCATGCTTCTTGATTCCCAGACTTTTATATGTCCTTTATATTTTCTAGTGCACATATTTGAAGTTTAATATCATTAAATAAAAGATAACACCGCTGTGACAATTTTCATTGCAGGCCACTGGTGTGAGATTGGCAACACTGGCACAGAACGTGGCTAACCTGGGCACATCTATCATCATCTCATTTGTGTACGGCTGGCAGTTAACCTTACTCATTCTTTCCATTGTTCCAATCATGGCGGTGGCTGGAGCGATTCAGATGAAGTTACTCGGGGGACATGCTCTTAAAGACAAGAAGGAGCTTGAGCAAGCTGGAAAGGTAAATATTGACGCATATATTACAGGCAACTACAGGTTACACTTTACATCCAAGGGATCAATTTTACTTCTTTATTGACCACTAAAAAAAGGGAAAGTTCACCCGAAAATTGTATAATGTAATTTTTCGTACTATGGTAGGCAATTGGATCCAATAACTGTTTGGTTGCAAGTCCAAATATCTTTCTCTGTGTTCAACCAAACAAATAAGAGGTATATAGTTTTGGAACTAGAGTTAGTAATTTATGAAATCTATCACTTTACAATTATAAGATGTTGTAAAAACTGGTCAATATTGTCGTTTTTTGTCATTTCAGAATGACATTTTTTATAACATTAGTATAAATTTTATTCTATTATATAATTATTTTGTTTATTCAGGTAGCCACAGAAGCTATTGAGAATATCCGTACTGTGGTTTCTTTGACAAGAGAGAGCAAGTTTGAAAGTCTGTACCAGGAAAACTTAGTCGTCCCCTACAAGTAAATATTTTTTATTTTCAAATATTTATATTAAGTATATATTTTAATATCTTAAAACAATATAACGAATTCTACCTAATATATGGATTATAAATTGGTCGTATTTGAGGTTTAGATATAACTAATATAACTTTTTTTCCAGGAATTCTAAGAAAAAGGCTCATGTTTTTGGCCTGACATTCTCCTTCTCTCAAGCAATGATCTATTTTGCATATGCTGGCTGTTTCAAGTTCGGTTCTTGGCTTATTGAGCAAAAGCTGATGACCTTTGAAGGTGTTTTTCTGTAAGTGACCATTACAAAACATTTTTCTTCTTTGTTTCACTGATGCTGATTATATGCTGTGTCATAGTGTAATTAAACTTGAGATGTACTTTGTGTTCACAGCAAAAATTTTACTTTAGTGTGAATTTGTAGGTCCAAAGTCTACTGGTTTCTATAGTGTCAGTTAATGATTAGAGACAGCATGTCAAGATTACACTAGCCAGATCATCAGTGAATGATCATTCAGTCTCAAACAAAACACAGGAATGATGACAGTGATTTATTACATGTGTAGATTATAGATCAAGGTATGCATTGTCAAAACACTTAAAACTGAATTATTGCGGAAACGTCTCTGAAGGGTGGACCTTTACACAGAGAGACTATTAAAAACTACTCTTCTTGATATCCGATTAAATAAAAGTGTTTGCCCAGATAAAGATAATGTACTGCTCTACACATCCTTTACGGTACTGCTGAAAATATTTTAATGTATTATATACAGTATTAACAGTCAAACTTGTGAAACTGATTATTAAGAGGTATGAAATAATAATCGGAAGGTCTCAGCTATGAGTGAAAATCAGCATCTATAATACTTTAGCAATTCATACTAGGTTCTGATTTACAGTACTTTGCAAAGTTTTTTAGGCACGTTTGAACTTTCTTTGGTTCAATGGTTTGAGTCGGGATTTACATCCTTTTCAGTACTATGTCAATAGTAATTTATTTTTTCATTATTTGTAATAATCCATTGAGAATTGTATCATGCAGTACTGTGAAGTTTTATAATGAAACACTTGATGAAATAGACACCAGAGCTCTGTGTGCAGCACTGGCTTTTGTCGAATATCTCGTTCATACAAAAATATTACTGGTTCTCAAATAATGGTCAAATTAATGTTTGGTACTGTAAACTTATATTTTCTTATAACACACAACTCTAAACAAACCTTAAAATCAAAATGTAATTGTATAATGTATAATGGGTCTCATGTAAGTAGCTTTGGGTAAAATTATCTGTCAAATGTAAATAATGTAAAAATCAAATAAACAATACAAATAACTGAATTAAAACATATATTGGGGTTAAAATTAAAATTTTTACAGTAATGTATACTAAGTGTACGAATTTTAGAATATACAGCGAGGTGTGAGAAATATGTTATGTTTCAGTGTGATTTCAGCAGTGGTGTATGGAGCAATGGCTGTGGGAGAGGCGAACTCCTTTACTCCAAACTACGCCAAGGCTAAGATGTCAGCGTCTCATGTCCTGATGCTTATCAACAGAGTACCGGCCATTGACAATTCTTCAGAGGATGGAGACAAACCGGTACACTACTTGTTCACATAAATATCACTAGAAAATATAGAGGAAATATAAGAAGAAGAACAGCCTTAACTCTTAATACAATGTCCTAGACAAATTTCAATTCCTCCAATTTTATCCCTGCATCACATCAGTTCTTCAAATTAATCATTTATCAATTCCGTAGCTCTGTCTAATCTGATAAGAACTGGACTATGCACCTAACTTACCCAATGTCATGTTCACATTACAAAATATTTGTTACAATTTAAATAAATTACAGTAGAACTGTTTACTGTCATCTCTGTAGGATTGTTTCGAAGGGAATGTGAGTTTTGAAGACGTAGGTTTTAACTACCCATCGCGTCCGGACGTGCCAGTGTTGCAGGGTCTCAGGCTGAAAGTGAAAAAGGGTCAAACTCTCGCCCTGGTGGGCAGTAGTGGTTGTGGCAAAAGCACAACTATCCAGCTACTGGAGAGATTTTATGACCCTCAAAAGGGCAAAGTGGTAAGAAGCCGCCCCCACAAACACATTCAGTACACTCTCACAATAAAAACTGTAAAAAATCACCTTGTTGAAAATCAGTGCTAAGGTCAGATAAGGGATCTTTAATCCCTCCAATAAAAATCCATCCAATGAATGGTTCTGTGTTCTTCAGGTCCTTCACTCAAAACACATATGGAGGAAAAAAATAAACAAACAATGATCCTTCTTAACATTTGTTGTAAGGGCACGAAACCCCCTAGACTTTTCAAACAATGTTGTGTTCCATAGACGAAAGAAAGTCGAAATTGTTGGTAAATAAATTTTCTGGGGGTGAACTATTCCAATAAGTATATGGTCATTCTTGAGATATATACAATATATTTTCATATGTCCCTGAACTAATAGAAGTTACTTTTGTCAATAGATGCTGGATGAAAATGAAACAAAGCGTCTCAACATCCATTGGCTGCGATCTCAGATAGGTATCGTGTCCCAGGAGCCTGTGCTGTTCGACTGCAGTCTGGCAGAGAACATCGCATACGGGGACAACAGCCGTAAAGTCTTGCAGGAAGAGATCGAACAGGCCGCTAAAGCTGCTAACATCCATTCATTTATAGAAGGCCTCCCACAGGTACAAACACATACTTTAGTGAATTGTTTTTTCGGCACTGATTTAATGGAAATTGGAGTGTGTAAATCATGACATATAAATGCAAATGATGCACAAAAAGTCCATCTTAAATAGATACTTCATTTTAGATAAATGCTTATTTTCTGTAATAGATATTTGAAATTTTTGCATGTGTTTTGGATGTAGAAATATCAGACACAAGCTGGAGATAAGGGTACTCAGCTCTCGGGAGGGCAGAAACAGCGTATTGCTATTGCAAGAGCCATCCTCAGAAACCCCAAAGTCTTACTGCTGGATGAAGCCACGTCCGCTCTCGACACTGAGAGTGAGAAGGTACGTATCCTACATGCTTATACACGGATACTACAATTTACAATTACTTACAAGCGAATGTCACTACATTTTAAGATTCATGATATCTCTAACTATACAAACAAACTAAAAAACTCTTCATTTGGTTTCTCACTTTTCTGTCCTGTGAGTAGATTGTACAAGATGCTCTTGATAAGGCACGTGAGGGTCGGACCTGCATCATCGTAGCCCACCGGCTGTCCACTATCCAGAATGCAGACCGGATAGCTGTAATTCAAAATGGGGTCGTGGTAGAAAAGGGTACACACCAGCAACTCCTCAACCAGCGGGGAGCGTACCACACCCTTGTGACATCTCAGATGGGTCACTGATCATAAAGGCATGTTCAAATGTCTAGAAAACATTCCTTTCGCCTGGTGGCCAGTCTTTGCACTTCAACAGTTTTTTCTTTGTTCTGTTCAACAAAGTGGAATTTACAACGAAAATGTGTTTAATGTGAGGAAGGATATGTTGTTTTGTCCAGGTATTGTTCTGCAGGAATACAGTTATATATATCCACCTCACTGCTTTCTTGTTGCTCATTTAGTTGTATTGATTAACAAACATTGTTTTGTACAAACATTACAAAAGCACTACCATATCATGTTCAGGTTACTGTTTGGGCAATTTGTGTACAAAAGTAACATCTTTTATAACAATGCATTTATGTGAATGAGTACAGTTATTTATATGTGCACAAATCAGTGCCTAAAACCTCAAAGTTGTCCGGTGGTTTCTCATGAGTAAAGAAAGTTACTGTTCCTTGCATGACAGTTGATCAGAGTTTGTTTTGTTTTCAGTGGTCTGTTCTGTTTGTGGTACCCTGATATTTTTAAAACTATCAAAAGCCTATTTCATTTCATCCTGTGTTTTTCTGAGGCACAAATATGCTAATACTGACCATATTAATCTTGTAATAGCCATTTAGGGTCTTATAATACACTTTAATGTAGTTTTGATTGGTATTAAAATAATCAGGTTTTAGTTTTAAATAATAAATAATTCACCATTGCTAAACAGTATAAAGGAAGCATTTATTAAAATTTGAAGACTTATTGCCTTTGTGAAAGTAAAACTCGCATAGGCCTCCTACAAACATTCTGGTCTCAACCCAAAATAAATAAAGTGTGATGTACTGTAATGCAAAATTTGACATGTTTTAAAAATAAAGACATTAAAGTTGCAATTGTGGTGTAATCACATTATCTGCTGTTGTAAAAAATACAAATATATATATATATGTCATTTTGTGTAATTGCATGTGTGTATATATATATATATATATATATATATATATATATATATATATATATATATATATATATATATATATATATATATATATATATATACACACACATGCAATTACACAAAATGACAACGCAAGCATTATTCTTTATACCTCAATAAACAGATTCCAAGTGTTTATTTTCCTACTGTAAAATATATTGCTTAGATTTTCAGTGCGAAAAAAAGCACAGCAAGATGAATTCTGTTGTGGACAAATCACATTAAAAATGACTAAATCTGACATTGACAAAAAACTTGGATTTGATTCTACAGAACAAACCTGAATGGTTTAAAGTAGTATAGTTGAATCAGTCAAAACTAAATCAAATTTTTCCTAAGACTTAGTTCATGAGAATACTGCAAACTACATCTACAAAATAAGAACCTAAGAATGGAATCATAAGGATGGTGATCAACATATATTTTGTACACATATAAATATCTACAACATAAAACATTCATTTGTTTTCCTTGGTGCAAAAATACTGCCCTCCAGTGCATTATGCTTTAAAATCTAAGAATTATGCTGAGAATCATTTCTCGAGAGTGTCAAAAAATAAAAACATAAAAAAGGAATAATGTGTCTCTGCATTGTTTTTGCAATGTTGCATTGATTTGTGCATTGATTAAAAAGCATTTCTGTTAAAGGTGATAACGTTGGAGGGATTCTAACATCCTAGTTAAGGATCTTATATCATACAATAATGGCATATGTTCAAGTACTAATCATGAGGATTAATCTAAAAAATCAACATTCTGGTTATAATGCTTGAGCCCTAATACAGCTAAGAATAGTATTAATCTGTGAATACTTTGACACAGAAATCTTAGTCTTTCCTAATATGAGCAATTCATTAAAGTTAACTAGCTGAAGGCACATGACAGATTAAAGCACCAGCTAGTTAGCTTTTCTTCACACTGATCCATTTTGTCATAACCCCATTTTGTTCTATACTGAACAAAGAGGAAGCAAGTCAACTCTTCACAGTTAAGCTAGATTGAGCACCTAAGTCACAAGGGATCTAATACCTCAAACATCTAGACGATGATGAGTTTGTTTTAAGCTTAACATTACGACTAAAGCATAGTAGTCCCAGGATGATTTGCTTTACAAGTTAGAGGAGGTAGTAACGTGCATGATATCATGGAAAGACGTTGCGAGGTTTTGAAAAAGAGCTTCAGCATCTGTCTCTGGACTGGTTTTCCAAGCGGTACAGGAAGCAACAATTCTAAATCAGGTTGAAAAGCAGAGAAATGTTTTAAAAAATGCTGTTAAATATTCAAATGTATACATAAATAAAAGCTTTTTGGTACTAAATTACATTTTTAGATATGAAGTAGACACATATTAGGAGTATCCCAATATACCTTATATTGAACTTGTGATAGTATTGTTTTTGTGTTCCTTTGTAGGAAATATTGTATAATTTGACAGCTCTTACTCATGTAAAAGTGACAAACCTGTCATCACGGATACGGTAGAAAAATCCATAACCATGGTGCACCATGGGTGCAACTGCTCCTAGCACAGTAGTATAGCCAACCAGACTTGTGGACAGCACAAAATTCCCACCTCCTCCACTGGACACATACACACAAGACATAAGCAGAGCTTGTACAATAATGACCTTATACAAGTAATCACACTATTAAAGGGAAAGTTCATGCAAAAAAAAAATTCTGTTATCATTTACTACCATGTGATTCGTTCTAATTCTGTATACATTTATTTGTACTGAAAAACAAAGAGAACAACCTGTAACCAAGTTCATGGACACCATTGACTACCATGATGGTAGAAAAATGACATTAGTTATTGTTCTGTTAAAATCTAGAGGTATAGGACTCAAAAAAAACTATGTGGCTCCCATTCGGTCTACCATTGTCCTTTTTTCCTACTATGTTAGTCAATTGTGTCCAACAACTGTTTGATTACAAGCATTTATCCAAATATCTGTTTTCAGGTTTGGAACAACTAGAGATTGAGAAATTGCTGACGGATTTATTTATTTATTTAAATGAATGAATGAATGAATGAATGAATGAATGTGAGAAATGTTGGACCAAACCTCTTGGCATAGAGTGGATCTGTGTAGAGTTCAGGTACAGGAAGACCTTCCTCCTTAGCAATTAAGTATAAGCCCAGCAGATGTCTGTCAATACCTGAAATAAGCACAGATCATCATAAATCAAACGATATAAAGCTAGATTTCAATGAAATATTTATGTAACACTATAACACACACCAACCTTTTCCATTCTGTGCCTCTCCCATCAATTTGTTGTGTTTGTTGAAAGCCTCCTGCAAAGCTTGTCTTTTCTCTTCAGCCTGTGAAAAATAAACAAAATTAAAGATTTGGGGGAACTATTCTTTGAATGATACTTTAAATTGATGCACAGACAAGGGTGCATTTACACTAGCTGCAGAGTTGAGCATAGTTTTGCACCAGCGCTGAGCCTCAACAGTGCATGTCCTCATGGTCTCTGTGCGGCCGTGGAAGAACCGACGCGTTGTGGCCGTTTCATAACAACAACCAGGCCTGAGAATGAGGACAAACAAGGGTGAGAGTTAGTTAGGATGTAGCTCTTTTCAAGTACACATACAGACACTTACTTTCCATGAAGTCTGTAGTAGGCCAACTGTAGAGCGAGCTGGACAAATGTGTCTGGGTGAAGCTTTCTCTTCTTAATGGCTGATTTTCCAAAGGAGATAAATGCGTAAGAGACAACCTGCAGGTCCTGAGACTGTAGATAAACACATGCATTAAAGACACAAGAGAACCAACCCTTTAAAATGAATGATGGCAACAAAAAGACATTTGTAAAAAGGGCCTTTTTATTATATGAAATGTTAAATTATTTCAATCAAAAACAACACAAAATGAAAGTTACCTTCATGGTATCAAAATGAATAAGTGTGAATGTGTTACTCACACTTTTTAGGTACTGTTCTTTAGCCAAGCTGATGTCTCTCCTCACTGTTTCATCCACAGTGAATATAAGCTCCTCCGGCACACTTAGATTACGCACAACCTGTGAACCCTATAAAACAGAATGTCCTGTCTCACAAACCGGTCAAGAGAACAACAAGGAAACATGAGCAACAAATAATTGTCTTCTTACCTTCCACACTCCTCCACTGGCCCTCAGTTTTTGCTCTACATAGTAGCTATGGGACACCAAAACCATTGCGTCATAGGGAGCATGCTGAAACAAACACATCACATTAACCCTGACCATATTTACAACCAATGTATGCATGTTGTTTCACATCACTGAATGAAAAATATACAATGACAGTCGACTGTTGCATTTACATCGCAATTTGAACCGAAGGTTCCATCAGAGAAGGAGAGAAGGTTGTAAGATTTATCGCCCCAGCGGATCGTAGGGTCACCGGTCAAGGCCAGATGGGTCAGCTGTTGCAGAGGCAAGAAAAAGAGAGTTGAGTGTGTGAATAACTGTAATGTATGTGTTATTATAAATATGCATGTTTGTTTTTGGATTTATAAAACGTGTGCTCAACCTTTGAGTAGTTTTCAGGGGTGGAATATGATTTGGCACTGTCTAGAGATACTACAAGCAGAGAGCTTTGAATGGTCTCCAATATGGTCTTATTAGCAGGATCGATGGAGATCAGGTAGTCCCGTGCCTAATCAGGTATACAATATTTAATTATTAGTTTTTTATTATAAACACTGTACTGTCAGCATAGATAAATAGCCAGTGCACTGTACAAAATGCTTCAAGTGGCTTGGTAAATATAACAAATAAGCACTTATTTTCACTTTTTAAAAAAAACATTTAAAAACATTACATTGATTTTATCAGTGGAAAAGAATTTAGTAAAAACACCAAAGTTAATTTCTCAAAATTGTACAGATAGTTTTTTAAGATAATGTAATGAAAAGAAGTATAAATTTAACAAATATATATATTTAAATAAAAATAAATATATATAATACATAATTATTTTTTGGTGAATTCTAATTGAAATAATTGGAATTACTATTTTACTTACATTTCGCAAATTTTAAACTTTGTTAAAAAAACGTTTTTGAAGTGTTTCAATGGGTAAGTGGCTCTTACTTTGGCCCAGCGGGTCCTTTCCTCTGTGGTCAGGGCACCCACTCCATCCCCTTCCGGTTCACCATCACAGCATTCTTTAATATATGTGAGCTGCCTAAAGTACACAAGTACACAAGAACACTGAGAACATAATATCTTAAAATGAAGACACTCAATACTATAAACTAGGACTTGCGTCTATAATTTCAGAATTTTTAAGGAAGTCAGAGACATGAGCACCTCAACAGTTCTGGGGGAGTGAGGATATGACCATCACAGAGGGCATCAAAAGTGTAGATCCTCCCACGACACATCACTACCATATGAGAAGGGCAGGGTCCCTCACTCTCTAAAACACACAAAGCACACAAACAGCATGAATAAACACACAAAATAAGAATAAGCACAAATTGAAATGTAAACGTATGTTGACAAGGCATCACCTGTCTTGAAGAAGTTGAGGATGGTGTCTTTAGTGATT